>CP136064.1:286283654-286883654 GCA_032622095.1 Siphonodentalium dalli | reverse complement strand
CAAATGGTGATGAATTATAGTAGTTTATTCAAATTTTATGGCATAAATTGTTATTAAAACCGTATATACTATAAAAAATTAATGACTCGAAAATTAAGTGGGCCTTTAAACAAAGTCACAATTGCATTTAGGCTCATCTCATACTCGTCCATTCAGCGATATTCTACTGCGCAGTTTGTTATAGGTTACACTGGTGTAAATATTTCCCATAGGCTTCAATGTTAACGTTTGTTGATCTGCATCAGAGGTCAAATGGAAACTGTTCAAACTGCCTTCGGATTATGTGAGCTTGACATCTGTGGAAACTTTCCCAATAAAAAAATCAACACCGTCTAGCAGGGAATCCACTTCAAATTTTCGTTTTTTCATGACTAGGGTCAGTTCCGCACTAAAAAAATATTGTCATTTTTTCAATCACACTTAAAATTTCTAAACAGCCACAACAGACTTCACCTTTAATGAATGGGCCTCTTGGCAAATGAAGTTTGTGGGAGAATGATTCCTTGAATTTTTGTCAACAGTTTACATTTAATTCATGCAACCAATCACAGCCCAGAGTGTTTTAACTGTGAAACTCTATACTCCTCCCGCAACCGCAGGGGGAGCTGCCTATAGTATTTACACCAGTGTAACCTAAAGCGATAGCCCGCTTTTTCGCGGAATAATTGTAACTCCCTACATTTCTTCAGAATTGCCCATCAATGGAAAAAATGTGTTCAAAAACAATATCACCCATATGGTTCTTTATTTATCACACACAATTTAACCCCACCCCCTTTAACAAATTATTCATCAAAAAGGCACAATTTTCCACCACCAGTCATGTTCAGGCCCCATTTTCACTCAGTTTTAGGGGTCTGGTGTTGCAAACTTGGATCAGCTATGGAAGACTGTACAATATTCTTTCCATGAGAGAACTTCTGGTGATGTGAGGTCATTGAGTCCAGATCTGATCAGCTGAGCATCAAGCGCATGACTTTATCAGCACATTGAAGAATAAAATATGACATTTTCAGGTCTGCAAGGGTGATCCAAGATAACTGGATGTGGGTGTATATTGAATTAGTTGAATAAAGATATGCTCTCTTTGAATTGCTGAAGCATTTTCTTAAATGTGTCCAAGTTTTAGTGCTATTAACCTTCAAATGACCATACCCACCAGTGGAAATGACACACTTTTATGATATATATCTGTATATCACTG
Organism: Siphonodentalium dalli; assembly: GCA_032622095.1. NCBI lineage: Eukaryota > Metazoa > Mollusca > Scaphopoda > Gadilida > Siphonodentaliidae > Siphonodentalium > Siphonodentalium dalli. The sequence continues at coordinate 286,882,450 of CP136064.1, read as the reverse complement.
GCTATAAAATCCAAAATACTTGTTAGATTAGGTTCTTATAACAATTGATATATGTGTCGTTGACATGCTCATGTTATGGGTCATTTGCATTATCATGTGACTATTACCACCTTGAATTTTTTTGAAAATACCTTGAAAAATTGGCATTTTTTATGAAAAATCTTACTATTTTTTTGGCTGATGTAAGTGAAAGAAGACATCAGCAGCAAGAATAGCCACACCAAGCATGAGATATTCATTGGACTGAAAGACCAGGCTCTGTAAAATGCATTAAAAAGCTTTAAAGTGACTCCCAGGAATCAAAAATGATAAAAAGCTATTTTTTCCCTTTAGGTTACACTGGTGTAAATATTTCCCATAGGCTTCAATGTTAACGTTTGTTGATCTGCATCAGAGGTCAAATGGAAACTGTTCAAACTGCCTTCGGATTATGTGAGCTTGACATCTGTGGAAACTTTCCCAATAAAAAAATCAACACCGTCTAGCAGGGAATCCACTTCAAATTTTCGTTTTTTCATGACTAGGGTCAGTTCCGCACTAAAAAAATATTGTCATTTTTTCAATCACACTTAAAATTTCTAAACAGCCACAACAGACTTCACCTTTAATGAATGGGCCTCTTGGCAAATGAAGTTTGTGGGAGAATGATTCCTTGAATTTTTGTCAACAGTTTACATTTAATTCATGCAACCAATCACAGCCCAGAGTGTTTTAACTGTGAAACTCTATACTCCTCCCGCAACCGCAGGGGGAGCTGCCTATAGTATTTACACCAGTGTAACCTAAAGCGATAGCCCGCTTTTTCGCGGAATAATTGTAACTCCCTACATTTCTTCAGAATTGCCCATCAATGGAAAAAATGTGTTCAAAAACAATATCACCCATATGGTTCTTTATTTATCACACACAATTTAACCCCACCCCCTTTAACAAATTATTCATCAAAAAGGCACAATTTTCCACCACCAGTCATGTTCAGGCCCCATTTTCACTCAGTTTTAGGGGTCTGGTGTTGCAAACTTGGATCAGCTATGGAAGACTGTACAATATTCTTTCCATGAGAGAACTTCTGGTGATGTGAGGTCATTGAGTCCAGATCTGATCAGCTGAGCATCAAGCGCATGACTTTATCAGCACATTGAAGAATAAAATATGACATTTTCAGGTCTGCAAGGGTGATCCAAGATAACTGGATGTGGGTGTATATTGAATTAGTTGAATAAAGATATGCTCTCTTTGAATTGCTGAAGCATTTTCTTAAATGTGTCCAAGTTTTAGTGCTATTAACCTTCAAATGACCATACCCACCAGTGGAAATGACACACTTTTATGATATATATCTGTATATCACTGGCTATAAAATCCAAAATACTTGTTAGATTAGGTTCTTATAACAATTGATATATGTGTCGTTGACATGCTCATGTTATGGGTCATTTGCATTATCATGTGACTATTACCACCTTGAATTTTTTTGAAAATACCTTGAAAAATTGGCATTTTTTATGAAAAATCTTACTATTTTTTTGGCTGATGTAAGTGAAAGAAGACATCAGCAGCAAGAATAGCCACACCAAGCATGAGATATTCATTGGACTGAAAGACCAGGCTCTGTAAAATGCATTAAAAAGCTTTAAAGTGACTCCCAGGAATCAAAAATGATAAAAAGCTATTTTTTCCCTTTAGGTTACACTGGTGTAAATATTTCCCATAGGCTTCAATGTTAACGTTTGTTGATCTGCATCAGAGGTCAAATGGAAACTGTTCAAACTGCCTTCGGATTATGTGAGCTTGACATCTGTGGAAACTTTCCCAATAAAAAAATCAACACCGTCTAGCAGGGAATCCACTTCAAATTTTCGTTTTTTCATGACTAGGGTCAGTTCCGCACTAAAAAAATATTGTCATTTTTTCAATCACACTTAAAATTTCTAAACAGCCACAACAGACTTCACCTTTAATGAATGGGCCTCTTGGCAAATGAAGTTTGTGGGAGAATGATTCCTTGAATTTTTGTCAACAGTTTACATTTAATTCATGCAACCAATCACAGCCCAGAGTGTTTTAACTGTGAAACTCTATACTCCTCCCGCAACCGCAGGGGGAGCTGCCTATAGTATTTACACCAGTGTAACCTAAAGCGATAGCCCGCTTTTTCGCGGAATAATTGTAACTCCCTACATTTCTTCAGAATTGCCCATCAATGGAAAAAATGTGTTCAAAAACAATATCACCCATATGGTTCTTTATTTATCACACACAATTTAACCCCACCCCCTTTAACAAATTATTCATCAAAAAGGCACAATTTTCCACCACCAGTCATGTTCAGGCCCCATTTTCACTCAGTTTTAGGGGTCTGGTGTTGCAAACTTGGATCAGCTATGGAAGACTGTACAATATTCTTTCCATGAGAGAACTTCTGGTGATGTGAGGTCATTGAGTCCAGATCTGATCAGCTGAGCATCAAGCGCATGACTTTATCAGCACATTGAAGAATAAAATATGACATTTTCAGGTCTGCAAGGGTGATCCAAGATAACTGGATGTGGGTGTATATTGAATTAGTTGAATAAAGATATGCTCTCTTTGAATTGCTGAAGCATTTTCTTAAATGTGTCCAAGTTTTAGTGCTATTAACCTTCAAATGACCATACCCACCAGTGGAAATGACACACTTTTATGATATATATCTGTATATCACTGGCTATAAAATCCAAAATACTTGTTAGATTAGGTTCTTATAACAATTGATATATGTGTCGTTGACATGCTCATGTTATGGGTCATTTGCATTATCATGTGACTATTACCACCTTGAATTTTTTTGAAAATACCTTGAAAAATTGGCATTTTTTATGAAAAATCTTACTATTTTTTTGGCTGATGTAAGTGAAAGAAGACATCAGCAGCAAGAATAGCCACACCAAGCATGAGATATTCATTGGACTGAAAGACCAGGCTCTGTAAAATGCATTAAAAAGCTTTAAAGTGACTCCCAGGAATCAAAAATGATAAAAAGCTATTTTTTCCCTTTAGGTTACACTGGTGTAAATATTTCCCATAGGCTTCAATGTTAACGTTTGTTGATCTGCATCAGAGGTCAAATGGAAACTGTTCAAACTGCCTTCGGATTATGTGAGCTTGACATCTGTGGAAACTTTCCCAATAAAAAAATCAACACCGTCTAGCAGGGAATCCACTTCAAATTTTCGTTTTTTCATGACTAGGGTCAGTTCCGCACTAAAAAAATATTGTCATTTTTTCAATCACACTTAAAATTTCTAAACAGCCACAACAGACTTCACCTTTAATGAATGGGCCTCTTGGCAAATGAAGTTTGTGGGAGAATGATTCCTTGAATTTTTGTCAACAGTTTACATTTAATTCATGCAACCAATCACAGCCCAGAGTGTTTTAACTGTGAAACTCTATACTCCTCCCGCAACCGCAGGGGGAGCTGCCTATAGTATTTACACCAGTGTAACCTAAAGCGATAGCCCGCTTTTTCGCGGAATAATTGTAACTCCCTACATTTCTTCAGAATTGCCCATCAATGGAAAAAATGTGTTCAAAAACAATATCACCCATATGGTTCTTTATTTATCACACACAATTTAACCCCACCCCCTTTAACAAATTATTCATCAAAAAGGCACAATTTTCCACCACCAGTCATGTTCAGGCCCCATTTTCACTCAGTTTTAGGGGTCTGGTGTTGCAAACTTGGATCAGCTATGGAAGACTGTACAATATTCTTTCCATGAGAGAACTTCTGGTGATGTGAGGTCATTGAGTCCAGATCTGATCAGCTGAGCATCAAGCGCATGACTTTATCAGCACATTGAAGAATAAAATATGACATTTTCAGGTCTGCAAGGGTGATCCAAGATAACTGGATGTGGGTGTATATTGAATTAGTTGAATAAAGATATGCTCTCTTTGAATTGCTGAAGCATTTTCTTAAATGTGTCCAAGTTTTAGTGCTATTAACCTTCAAATGACCATACCCACCAGTGGAAATGACACACTTTTATGATATATATCTGTATATCACTGGCTATAAAATCCAAAATACTTGTTAGATTAGGTTCTTATAACAATTGATATATGTGTCGTTGACATGCTCATGTTATGGGTCATTTGCATTATCATGTGACTATTACCACCTTGAATTTTTTTGAAAATACCTTGAAAAATTGGCATTTTTTATGAAAAATCTTACTATTTTTTTGGCTGATGTAAGTGAAAGAAGACATCAGCAGCAAGAATAGCCACACCAAGCATGAGATATTCATTGGACTGAAAGACCAGGCTCTGTAAAATGCATTAAAAAGCTTTAAAGTGACTCCCAGGAATCAAAAATGATAAAAAGCTATTTTTTCCCTTTAGGTTACACTGGTGTAAATATTTCCCATAGGCTTCAATGTTAACGTTTGTTGATCTGCATCAGAGGTCAAATGGAAACTGTTCAAACTGCCTTCGGATTATGTGAGCTTGACATCTGTGGAAACTTTCCCAATAAAAAAATCAACACCGTCTAGCAGGGAATCCACTTCAAATTTTCGTTTTTTCATGACTAGGGTCAGTTCCGCACTAAAAAAATATTGTCATTTTTTCAATCACACTTAAAATTTCTAAACAGCCACAACAGACTTCACCTTTAATGAATGGGCCTCTTGGCAAATGAAGTTTGTGGGAGAATGATTCCTTGAATTTTTGTCAACAGTTTACATTTAATTCATGCAACCAATCACAGCCCAGAGTGTTTTAACTGTGAAACTCTATACTCCTCCCGCAACCGCAGGGGGAGCTGCCTATAGTATTTACACCAGTGTAACCTAAAGCGATAGCCCGCTTTTTCGCGGAATAATTGTAACTCCCTACATTTCTTCAGAATTGCCCATCAATGGAAAAAATGTGTTCAAAAACAATATCACCCATATGGTTCTTTATTTATCACACACAATTTAACCCCACCCCCTTTAACAAATTATTCATCAAAAAGGCACAATTTTCCACCACCAGTCATGTTCAGGCCCCATTTTCACTCAGTTTTAGGGGTCTGGTGTTGCAAACTTGGATCAGCTATGGAAGACTGTACAATATTCTTTCCATGAGAGAACTTCTGGTGATGTGAGGTCATTGAGTCCAGATCTGATCAGCTGAGCATCAAGCGCATGACTTTATCAGCACATTGAAGAATAAAATATGACATTTTCAGGTCTGCAAGGGTGATCCAAGATAACTGGATGTGGGTGTATATTGAATTAGTTGAATAAAGATATGCTCTCTTTGAATTGCTGAAGCATTTTCTTAAATGTGTCCAAGTTTTAGTGCTATTAACCTTCAAATGACCATACCCACCAGTGGAAATGACACACTTTTATGATATATATCTGTATATCACTGGCTATAAAATCCAAAATACTTGTTAGATTAGGTTCTTATAACAATTGATATATGTGTCGTTGACATGCTCATGTTATGGGTCATTTGCATTATCATGTGACTATTACCACCTTGAATTTTTTTGAAAATACCTTGAAAAATTGGCATTTTTTATGAAAAATCTTACTATTTTTTTGGCTGATGTAAGTGAAAGAAGACATCAGCAGCAAGAATAGCCACACCAAGCATGAGATATTCATTGGACTGAAAGACCAGGCTCTGTAAAATGCATTAAAAAGCTTTAAAGTGACTCCCAGGAATCAAAAATGATAAAAAGCTATTTTTTCCCTTTAGGTTACACTGGTGTAAATATTTCCCATAGGCTTCAATGTTAACGTTTGTTGATCTGCATCAGAGGTCAAATGGAAACTGTTCAAACTGCCTTCGGATTATGTGAGCTTGACATCTGTGGAAACTTTCCCAATAAAAAAATCAACACCGTCTAGCAGGGAATCCACTTCAAATTTTCGTTTTTTCATGACTAGGGTCAGTTCCGCACTAAAAAAATATTGTCATTTTTTCAATCACACTTAAAATTTCTAAACAGCCACAACAGACTTCACCTTTAATGAATGGGCCTCTTGGCAAATGAAGTTTGTGGGAGAATGATTCCTTGAATTTTTGTCAACAGTTTACATTTAATTCATGCAACCAATCACAGCCCAGAGTGTTTTAACTGTGAAACTCTATACTCCTCCCGCAACCGCAGGGGGAGCTGCCTATAGTATTTACACCAGTGTAACCTAAAGCGATAGCCCGCTTTTTCGCGGAATAATTGTAACTCCCTACATTTCTTCAGAATTGCCCATCAATGGAAAAAATGTGTTCAAAAACAATATCACCCATATGGTTCTTTATTTATCACACACAATTTAACCCCACCCCCTTTAACAAATTATTCATCAAAAAGGCACAATTTTCCACCACCAGTCATGTTCAGGCCCCATTTTCACTCAGTTTTAGGGGTCTGGTGTTGCAAACTTGGATCAGCTATGGAAGACTGTACAATATTCTTTCCATGAGAGAACTTCTGGTGATGTGAGGTCATTGAGTCCAGATCTGATCAGCTGAGCATCAAGCGCATGACTTTATCAGCACATTGAAGAATAAAATATGACATTTTCAGGTCTGCAAGGGTGATCCAAGATAACTGGATGTGGGTGTATATTGAATTAGTTGAATAAAGATATGCTCTCTTTGAATTGCTGAAGCATTTTCTTAAATGTGTCCAAGTTTTAGTGCTATTAACCTTCAAATGACCATACCCACCAGTGGAAATGACACACTTTTATGATATATATCTGTATATCACTGGCTATAAAATCCAAAATACTTGTTAGATTAGGTTCTTATAACAATTGATATATGTGTCGTTGACATGCTCATGTTATGGGTCATTTGCATTATCATGTGACTATTACCACCTTGAATTTTTTTGAAAATACCTTGAAAAATTGGCATTTTTTATGAAAAATCTTACTATTTTTTTGGCTGATGTAAGTGAAAGAAGACATCAGCAGCAAGAATAGCCACACCAAGCATGAGATATTCATTGGACTGAAAGACCAGGCTCTGTAAAATGCATTAAAAAGCTTTAAAGTGACTCCCAGGAATCAAAAATGATAAAAAGCTATTTTTTCCCTTTAGGTTACACTGGTGTAAATATTTCCCATAGGCTTCAATGTTAACGTTTGTTGATCTGCATCAGAGGTCAAATGGAAACTGTTCAAACTGCCTTCGGATTATGTGAGCTTGACATCTGTGGAAACTTTCCCAATAAAAAAATCAACACCGTCTAGCAGGGAATCCACTTCAAATTTTCGTTTTTTCATGACTAGGGTCAGTTCCGCACTAAAAAAATATTGTCATTTTTTCAATCACACTTAAAATTTCTAAACAGCCACAACAGACTTCACCTTTAATGAATGGGCCTCTTGGCAAATGAAGTTTGTGGGAGAATGATTCCTTGAATTTTTGTCAACAGTTTACATTTAATTCATGCAACCAATCACAGCCCAGAGTGTTTTAACTGTGAAACTCTATACTCCTCCCGCAACCGCAGGGGGAGCTGCCTATAGTATTTACACCAGTGTAACCTAAAGCGATAGCCCGCTTTTTCGCGGAATAATTGTAACTCCCTACATTTCTTCAGAATTGCCCATCAATGGAAAAAATGTGTTCAAAAACAATATCACCCATATGGTTCTTTATTTATCACACACAATTTAACCCCACCCCCTTTAACAAATTATTCATCAAAAAGGCACAATTTTCCACCACCAGTCATGTTCAGGCCCCATTTTCACTCAGTTTTAGGGGTCTGGTGTTGCAAACTTGGATCAGCTATGGAAGACTGTACAATATTCTTTCCATGAGAGAACTTCTGGTGATGTGAGGTCATTGAGTCCAGATCTGATCAGCTGAGCATCAAGCGCATGACTTTATCAGCACATTGAAGAATAAAATATGACATTTTCAGGTCTGCAAGGGTGATCCAAGATAACTGGATGTGGGTGTATATTGAATTAGTTGAATAAAGATATGCTCTCTTTGAATTGCTGAAGCATTTTCTTAAATGTGTCCAAGTTTTAGTGCTATTAACCTTCAAATGACCATACCCACCAGTGGAAATGACACACTTTTATGATATATATCTGTATATCACTGGCTATAAAATCCAAAATACTTGTTAGATTAGGTTCTTATAACAATTGATATATGTGTCGTTGACATGCTCATGTTATGGGTCATTTGCATTATCATGTGACTATTACCACCTTGAATTTTTTTGAAAATACCTTGAAAAATTGGCATTTTTTATGAAAAATCTTACTATTTTTTTGGCTGATGTAAGTGAAAGAAGACATCAGCAGCAAGAATAGCCACACCAAGCATGAGATATTCATTGGACTGAAAGACCAGGCTCTGTAAAATGCATTAAAAAGCTTTAAAGTGACTCCCAGGAATCAAAAATGATAAAAAGCTATTTTTTCCCTTTAGGTTACACTGGTGTAAATATTTCCCATAGGCTTCAATGTTAACGTTTGTTGATCTGCATCAGAGGTCAAATGGAAACTGTTCAAACTGCCTTCGGATTATGTGAGCTTGACATCTGTGGAAACTTTCCCAATAAAAAAATCAACACCGTCTAGCAGGGAATCCACTTCAAATTTTCGTTTTTTCATGACTAGGGTCAGTTCCGCACTAAAAAAATATTGTCATTTTTTCAATCACACTTAAAATTTCTAAACAGCCACAACAGACTTCACCTTTAATGAATGGGCCTCTTGGCAAATGAAGTTTGTGGGAGAATGATTCCTTGAATTTTTGTCAACAGTTTACATTTAATTCATGCAACCAATCACAGCCCAGAGTGTTTTAACTGTGAAACTCTATACTCCTCCCGCAACCGCAGGGGGAGCTGCCTATAGTATTTACACCAGTGTAACCTAAAGCGATAGCCCGCTTTTTCGCGGAATAATTGTAACTCCCTACATTTCTTCAGAATTGCCCATCAATGGAAAAAATGTGTTCAAAAACAATATCACCCATATGGTTCTTTATTTATCACACACAATTTAACCCCACCCCCTTTAACAAATTATTCATCAAAAAGGCACAATTTTCCACCACCAGTCATGTTCAGGCCCCATTTTCACTCAGTTTTAGGGGTCTGGTGTTGCAAACTTGGATCAGCTATGGAAGACTGTACAATATTCTTTCCATGAGAGAACTTCTGGTGATGTGAGGTCATTGAGTCCAGATCTGATCAGCTGAGCATCAAGCGCATGACTTTATCAGCACATTGAAGAATAAAATATGACATTTTCAGGTCTGCAAGGGTGATCCAAGATAACTGGATGTGGGTGTATATTGAATTAGTTGAATAAAGATATGCTCTCTTTGAATTGCTGAAGCATTTTCTTAAATGTGTCCAAGTTTTAGTGCTATTAACCTTCAAATGACCATACCCACCAGTGGAAATGACACACTTTTATGATATATATCTGTATATCACTGGCTATAAAATCCAAAATACTTGTTAGATTAGGTTCTTATAACAATTGATATATGTGTCGTTGACATGCTCATGTTATGGGTCATTTGCATTATCATGTGACTATTACCACCTTGAATTTTTTTGAAAATACCTTGAAAAATTGGCATTTTTTATGAAAAATCTTACTATTTTTTTGGCTGATGTAAGTGAAAGAAGACATCAGCAGCAAGAATAGCCACACCAAGCATGAGATATTCATTGGACTGAAAGACCAGGCTCTGTAAAATGCATTAAAAAGCTTTAAAGTGACTCCCAGGAATCAAAAATGATAAAAAGCTATTTTTTCCCTTTAGGTTACACTGGTGTAAATATTTCCCATAGGCTTCAATGTTAACGTTTGTTGATCTGCATCAGAGGTCAAATGGAAACTGTTCAAACTGCCTTCGGATTATGTGAGCTTGACATCTGTGGAAACTTTCCCAATAAAAAAATCAACACCGTCTAGCAGGGAATCCACTTCAAATTTTCGTTTTTTCATGACTAGGGTCAGTTCCGCACTAAAAAAATATTGTCATTTTTTCAATCACACTTAAAATTTCTAAACAGCCACAACAGACTTCACCTTTAATGAATGGGCCTCTTGGCAAATGAAGTTTGTGGGAGAATGATTCCTTGAATTTTTGTCAACAGTTTACATTTAATTCATGCAACCAATCACAGCCCAGAGTGTTTTAACTGTGAAACTCTATACTCCTCCCGCAACCGCAGGGGGAGCTGCCTATAGTATTTACACCAGTGTAACCTAAAGCGATAGCCCGCTTTTTCGCGGAATAATTGTAACTCCCTACATTTCTTCAGAATTGCCCATCAATGGAAAAAATGTGTTCAAAAACAATATCACCCATATGGTTCTTTATTTATCACACACAATTTAACCCCACCCCCTTTAACAAATTATTCATCAAAAAGGCACAATTTTCCACCACCAGTCATGTTCAGGCCCCATTTTCACTCAGTTTTAGGGGTCTGGTGTTGCAAACTTGGATCAGCTATGGAAGACTGTACAATATTCTTTCCATGAGAGAACTTCTGGTGATGTGAGGTCATTGAGTCCAGATCTGATCAGCTGAGCATCAAGCGCATGACTTTATCAGCACATTGAAGAATAAAATATGACATTTTCAGGTCTGCAAGGGTGATCCAAGATAACTGGATGTGGGTGTATATTGAATTAGTTGAATAAAGATATGCTCTCTTTGAATTGCTGAAGCATTTTCTTAAATGTGTCCAAGTTTTAGTGCTATTAACCTTCAAATGACCATACCCACCAGTGGAAATGACACACTTTTATGATATATATCTGTATATCACTGGCTATAAAATCCAAAATACTTGTTAGATTAGGTTCTTATAACAATTGATATATGTGTCGTTGACATGCTCATGTTATGGGTCATTTGCATTATCATGTGACTATTACCACCTTGAATTTTTTTGAAAATACCTTGAAAAATTGGCATTTTTTATGAAAAATCTTACTATTTTTTTGGCTGATGTAAGTGAAAGAAGACATCAGCAGCAAGAATAGCCACACCAAGCATGAGATATTCATTGGACTGAAAGACCAGGCTCTGTAAAATGCATTAAAAAGCTTTAAAGTGACTCCCAGGAATCAAAAATGATAAAAAGCTATTTTTTCCCTTTAGGTTACACTGGTGTAAATATTTCCCATAGGCTTCAATGTTAACGTTTGTTGATCTGCATCAGAGGTCAAATGGAAACTGTTCAAACTGCCTTCGGATTATGTGAGCTTGACATCTGTGGAAACTTTCCCAATAAAAAAATCAACACCGTCTAGCAGGGAATCCACTTCAAATTTTCGTTTTTTCATGACTAGGGTCAGTTCCGCACTAAAAAAATATTGTCATTTTTTCAATCACACTTAAAATTTCTAAACAGCCACAACAGACTTCACCTTTAATGAATGGGCCTCTTGGCAAATGAAGTTTGTGGGAGAATGATTCCTTGAATTTTTGTCAACAGTTTACATTTAATTCATGCAACCAATCACAGCCCAGAGTGTTTTAACTGTGAAACTCTATACTCCTCCCGCAACCGCAGGGGGAGCTGCCTATAGTATTTACACCAGTGTAACCTAAAGCGATAGCCCGCTTTTTCGCGGAATAATTGTAACTCCCTACATTTCTTCAGAATTGCCCATCAATGGAAAAAATGTGTTCAAAAACAATATCACCCATATGGTTCTTTATTTATCACACACAATTTAACCCCACCCCCTTTAACAAATTATTCATCAAAAAGGCACAATTTTCCACCACCAGTCATGTTCAGGCCCCATTTTCACTCAGTTTTAGGGGTCTGGTGTTGCAAACTTGGATCAGCTATGGAAGACTGTACAATATTCTTTCCATGAGAGAACTTCTGGTGATGTGAGGTCATTGAGTCCAGATCTGATCAGCTGAGCATCAAGCGCATGACTTTATCAGCACATTGAAGAATAAAATATGACATTTTCAGGTCTGCAAGGGTGATCCAAGATAACTGGATGTGGGTGTATATTGAATTAGTTGAATAAAGATATGCTCTCTTTGAATTGCTGAAGCATTTTCTTAAATGTGTCCAAGTTTTAGTGCTATTAACCTTCAAATGACCATACCCACCAGTGGAAATGACACACTTTTATGATATATATCTGTATATCACTGGCTATAAAATCCAAAATACTTGTTAGATTAGGTTCTTATAACAATTGATATATGTGTCGTTGACATGCTCATGTTATGGGTCATTTGCATTATCATGTGACTATTACCACCTTGAATTTTTTTGAAAATACCTTGAAAAATTGGCATTTTTTATGAAAAATCTTACTATTTTTTTGGCTGATGTAAGTGAAAGAAGACATCAGCAGCAAGAATAGCCACACCAAGCATGAGATATTCATTGGACTGAAAGACCAGGCTCTGTAAAATGCATTAAAAAGCTTTAAAGTGACTCCCAGGAATCAAAAATGATAAAAAGCTATTTTTTCCCTTTAGGTTACACTGGTGTAAATATTTCCCATAGGCTTCAATGTTAACGTTTGTTGATCTGCATCAGAGGTCAAATGGAAACTGTTCAAACTGCCTTCGGATTATGTGAGCTTGACATCTGTGGAAACTTTCCCAATAAAAAAATCAACACCGTCTAGCAGGGAATCCACTTCAAATTTTCGTTTTTTCATGACTAGGGTCAGTTCCGCACTAAAAAAATATTGTCATTTTTTCAATCACACTTAAAATTTCTAAACAGCCACAACAGACTTCACCTTTAATGAATGGGCCTCTTGGCAAATGAAGTTTGTGGGAGAATGATTCCTTGAATTTTTGTCAACAGTTTACATTTAATTCATGCAACCAATCACAGCCCAGAGTGTTTTAACTGTGAAACTCTATACTCCTCCCGCAACCGCAGGGGGAGCTGCCTATAGTATTTACACCAGTGTAACCTAAAGCGATAGCCCGCTTTTTCGCGGAATAATTGTAACTCCCTACATTTCTTCAGAATTGCCCATCAATGGAAAAAATGTGTTCAAAAACAATATCACCCATATGGTTCTTTATTTATCACACACAATTTAACCCCACCCCCTTTAACAAATTATTCATCAAAAAGGCACAATTTTCCACCACCAGTCATGTTCAGGCCCCATTTTCACTCAGTTTTAGGGGTCTGGTGTTGCAAACTTGGATCAGCTATGGAAGACTGTACAATATTCTTTCCATGAGAGAACTTCTGGTGATGTGAGGTCATTGAGTCCAGATCTGATCAGCTGAGCATCAAGCGCATGACTTTATCAGCACATTGAAGAATAAAATATGACATTTTCAGGTCTGCAAGGGTGATCCAAGATAACTGGATGTGGGTGTATATTGAATTAGTTGAATAAAGATATGCTCTCTTTGAATTGCTGAAGCATTTTCTTAAATGTGTCCAAGTTTTAGTGCTATTAACCTTCAAATGACCATACCCACCAGTGGAAATGACACACTTTTATGATATATATCTGTATATCACTGGCTATAAAATCCAAAATACTTGTTAGATTAGGTTCTTATAACAATTGATATATGTGTCGTTGACATGCTCATGTTATGGGTCATTTGCATTATCATGTGACTATTACCACCTTGAATTTTTTTGAAAATACCTTGAAAAATTGGCATTTTTTATGAAAAATCTTACTATTTTTTTGGCTGATGTAAGTGAAAGAAGACATCAGCAGCAAGAATAGCCACACCAAGCATGAGATATTCATTGGACTGAAAGACCAGGCTCTGTAAAATGCATTAAAAAGCTTTAAAGTGACTCCCAGGAATCAAAAATGATAAAAAGCTATTTTTTCCCTTTAGGTTACACTGGTGTAAATATTTCCCATAGGCTTCAATGTTAACGTTTGTTGATCTGCATCAGAGGTCAAATGGAAACTGTTCAAACTGCCTTCGGATTATGTGAGCTTGACATCTGTGGAAACTTTCCCAATAAAAAAATCAACACCGTCTAGCAGGGAATCCACTTCAAATTTTCGTTTTTTCATGACTAGGGTCAGTTCCGCACTAAAAAAATATTGTCATTTTTTCAATCACACTTAAAATTTCTAAACAGCCACAACAGACTTCACCTTTAATGAATGGGCCTCTTGGCAAATGAAGTTTGTGGGAGAATGATTCCTTGAATTTTTGTCAACAGTTTACATTTAATTCATGCAACCAATCACAGCCCAGAGTGTTTTAACTGTGAAACTCTATACTCCTCCCGCAACCGCAGGGGGAGCTGCCTATAGTATTTACACCAGTGTAACCTAAAGCGATAGCCCGCTTTTTCGCGGAATAATTGTAACTCCCTACATTTCTTCAGAATTGCCCATCAATGGAAAAAATGTGTTCAAAAACAATATCACCCATATGGTTCTTTATTTATCACACACAATTTAACCCCACCCCCTTTAACAAATTATTCATCAAAAAGGCACAATTTTCCACCACCAGTCATGTTCAGGCCCCATTTTCACTCAGTTTTAGGGGTCTGGTGTTGCAAACTTGGATCAGCTATGGAAGACTGTACAATATTCTTTCCATGAGAGAACTTCTGGTGATGTGAGGTCATTGAGTCCAGATCTGATCAGCTGAGCATCAAGCGCATGACTTTATCAGCACATTGAAGAATAAAATATGACATTTTCAGGTCTGCAAGGGTGATCCAAGATAACTGGATGTGGGTGTATATTGAATTAGTTGAATAAAGATATGCTCTCTTTGAATTGCTGAAGCATTTTCTTAAATGTGTCCAAGTTTTAGTGCTATTAACCTTCAAATGACCATACCCACCAGTGGAAATGACACACTTTTATGATATATATCTGTATATCACTGGCTATAAAATCCAAAATACTTGTTAGATTAGGTTCTTATAACAATTGATATATGTGTCGTTGACATGCTCATGTTATGGGTCATTTGCATTATCATGTGACTATTACCACCTTGAATTTTTTTGAAAATACCTTGAAAAATTGGCATTTTTTATGAAAAATCTTACTATTTTTTTGGCTGATGTAAGTGAAAGAAGACATCAGCAGCAAGAATAGCCACACCAAGCATGAGATATTCATTGGACTGAAAGACCAGGCTCTGTAAAATGCATTAAAAAGCTTTAAAGTGACTCCCAGGAATCAAAAATGATAAAAAGCTATTTTTTCCCTTTAGGTTACACTGGTGTAAATATTTCCCATAGGCTTCAATGTTAACGTTTGTTGATCTGCATCAGAGGTCAAATGGAAACTGTTCAAACTGCCTTCGGATTATGTGAGCTTGACATCTGTGGAAACTTTCCCAATAAAAAAATCAACACCGTCTAGCAGGGAATCCACTTCAAATTTTCGTTTTTTCATGACTAGGGTCAGTTCCGCACTAAAAAAATATTGTCATTTTTTCAATCACACTTAAAATTTCTAAACAGCCACAACAGACTTCACCTTTAATGAATGGGCCTCTTGGCAAATGAAGTTTGTGGGAGAATGATTCCTTGAATTTTTGTCAACAGTTTACATTTAATTCATGCAACCAATCACAGCCCAGAGTGTTTTAACTGTGAAACTCTATACTCCTCCCGCAACCGCAGGGGGAGCTGCCTATAGTATTTACACCAGTGTAACCTAAAGCGATAGCCCGCTTTTTCGCGGAATAATTGTAACTCCCTACATTTCTTCAGAATTGCCCATCAATGGAAAAAATGTGTTCAAAAACAATATCACCCATATGGTTCTTTATTTATCACACACAATTTAACCCCACCCCCTTTAACAAATTATTCATCAAAAAGGCACAATTTTCCACCACCAGTCATGTTCAGGCCCCATTTTCACTCAGTTTTAGGGGTCTGGTGTTGCAAACTTGGATCAGCTATGGAAGACTGTACAATATTCTTTCCATGAGAGAACTTCTGGTGATGTGAGGTCATTGAGTCCAGATCTGATCAGCTGAGCATCAAGCGCATGACTTTATCAGCACATTGAAGAATAAAATATGACATTTTCAGGTCTGCAAGGGTGATCCAAGATAACTGGATGTGGGTGTATATTGAATTAGTTGAATAAAGATATGCTCTCTTTGAATTGCTGAAGCATTTTCTTAAATGTGTCCAAGTTTTAGTGCTATTAACCTTCAAATGACCATACCCACCAGTGGAAATGACACACTTTTATGATATATATCTGTATATCACTGGCTATAAAATCCAAAATACTTGTTAGATTAGGTTCTTATAACAATTGATATATGTGTCGTTGACATGCTCATGTTATGGGTCATTTGCATTATCATGTGACTATTACCACCTTGAATTTTTTTGAAAATACCTTGAAAAATTGGCATTTTTTATGAAAAATCTTACTATTTTTTTGGCTGATGTAAGTGAAAGAAGACATCAGCAGCAAGAATAGCCACACCAAGCATGAGATATTCATTGGACTGAAAGACCAGGCTCTGTAAAATGCATTAAAAAGCTTTAAAGTGACTCCCAGGAATCAAAAATGATAAAAAGCTATTTTTTCCCTTTAGGTTACACTGGTGTAAATATTTCCCATAGGCTTCAATGTTAACGTTTGTTGATCTGCATCAGAGGTCAAATGGAAACTGTTCAAACTGCCTTCGGATTATGTGAGCTTGACATCTGTGGAAACTTTCCCAATAAAAAAATCAACACCGTCTAGCAGGGAATCCACTTCAAATTTTCGTTTTTTCATGACTAGGGTCAGTTCCGCACTAAAAAAATATTGTCATTTTTTCAATCACACTTAAAATTTCTAAACAGCCACAACAGACTTCACCTTTAATGAATGGGCCTCTTGGCAAATGAAGTTTGTGGGAGAATGATTCCTTGAATTTTTGTCAACAGTTTACATTTAATTCATGCAACCAATCACAGCCCAGAGTGTTTTAACTGTGAAACTCTATACTCCTCCCGCAACCGCAGGGGGAGCTGCCTATAGTATTTACACCAGTGTAACCTAAAGCGATAGCCCGCTTTTTCGCGGAATAATTGTAACTCCCTACATTTCTTCAGAATTGCCCATCAATGGAAAAAATGTGTTCAAAAACAATATCACCCATATGGTTCTTTATTTATCACACACAATTTAACCCCACCCCCTTTAACAAATTATTCATCAAAAAGGCACAATTTTCCACCACCAGTCATGTTCAGGCCCCATTTTCACTCAGTTTTAGGGGTCTGGTGTTGCAAACTTGGATCAGCTATGGAAGACTGTACAATATTCTTTCCATGAGAGAACTTCTGGTGATGTGAGGTCATTGAGTCCAGATCTGATCAGCTGAGCATCAAGCGCATGACTTTATCAGCACATTGAAGAATAAAATATGACATTTTCAGGTCTGCAAGGGTGATCCAAGATAACTGGATGTGGGTGTATATTGAATTAGTTGAATAAAGATATGCTCTCTTTGAATTGCTGAAGCATTTTCTTAAATGTGTCCAAGTTTTAGTGCTATTAACCTTCAAATGACCATACCCACCAGTGGAAATGACACACTTTTATGATATATATCTGTATATCACTGGCTATAAAATCCAAAATACTTGTTAGATTAGGTTCTTATAACAATTGATATATGTGTCGTTGACATGCTCATGTTATGGGTCATTTGCATTATCATGTGACTATTACCACCTTGAATTTTTTTGAAAATACCTTGAAAAATTGGCATTTTTTATGAAAAATCTTACTATTTTTTTGGCTGATGTAAGTGAAAGAAGACATCAGCAGCAAGAATAGCCACACCAAGCATGAGATATTCATTGGACTGAAAGACCAGGCTCTGTAAAATGCATTAAAAAGCTTTAAAGTGACTCCCAGGAATCAAAAATGATAAAAAGCTATTTTTTCCCTTTAGGTTACACTGGTGTAAATATTTCCCATAGGCTTCAATGTTAACGTTTGTTGATCTGCATCAGAGGTCAAATGGAAACTGTTCAAACTGCCTTCGGATTATGTGAGCTTGACATCTGTGGAAACTTTCCCAATAAAAAAATCAACACCGTCTAGCAGGGAATCCACTTCAAATTTTCGTTTTTTCATGACTAGGGTCAGTTCCGCACTAAAAAAATATTGTCATTTTTTCAATCACACTTAAAATTTCTAAACAGCCACAACAGACTTCACCTTTAATGAATGGGCCTCTTGGCAAATGAAGTTTGTGGGAGAATGATTCCTTGAATTTTTGTCAACAGTTTACATTTAATTCATGCAACCAATCACAGCCCAGAGTGTTTTAACTGTGAAACTCTATACTCCTCCCGCAACCGCAGGGGGAGCTGCCTATAGTATTTACACCAGTGTAACCTAAAGCGATAGCCCGCTTTTTCGCGGAATAATTGTAACTCCCTACATTTCTTCAGAATTGCCCATCAATGGAAAAAATGTGTTCAAAAACAATATCACCCATATGGTTCTTTATTTATCACACACAATTTAACCCCACCCCCTTTAACAAATTATTCATCAAAAAGGCACAATTTTCCACCACCAGTCATGTTCAGGCCCCATTTTCACTCAGTTTTAGGGGTCTGGTGTTGCAAACTTGGATCAGCTATGGAAGACTGTACAATATTCTTTCCATGAGAGAACTTCTGGTGATGTGAGGTCATTGAGTCCAGATCTGATCAGCTGAGCATCAAGCGCATGACTTTATCAGCACATTGAAGAATAAAATATGACATTTTCAGGTCTGCAAGGGTGATCCAAGATAACTGGATGTGGGTGTATATTGAATTAGTTGAATAAAGATATGCTCTCTTTGAATTGCTGAAGCATTTTCTTAAATGTGTCCAAGTTTTAGTGCTATTAACCTTCAAATGACCATACCCACCAGTGGAAATGACACACTTTTATGATATATATCTGTATATCACTGGCTATAAAATCCAAAATACTTGTTAGATTAGGTTCTTATAACAATTGATATATGTGTCGTTGACATGCTCATGTTATGGGTCATTTGCATTATCATGTGACTATTACCACCTTGAATTTTTTTGAAAATACCTTGAAAAATTGGCATTTTTTATGAAAAATCTTACTATTTTTTTGGCTGATGTAAGTGAAAGAAGACATCAGCAGCAAGAATAGCCACACCAAGCATGAGATATTCATTGGACTGAAAGACCAGGCTCTGTAAAATGCATTAAAAAGCTTTAAAGTGACTCCCAGGAATCAAAAATGATAAAAAGCTATTTTTTCCCTTTAGGTTACACTGGTGTAAATATTTCCCATAGGCTTCAATGTTAACGTTTGTTGATCTGCATCAGAGGTCAAATGGAAACTGTTCAAACTGCCTTCGGATTATGTGAGCTTGACATCTGTGGAAACTTTCCCAATAAAAAAATCAACACCGTCTAGCAGGGAATCCACTTCAAATTTTCGTTTTTTCATGACTAGGGTCAGTTCCGCACTAAAAAAATATTGTCATTTTTTCAATCACACTTAAAATTTCTAAACAGCCACAACAGACTTCACCTTTAATGAATGGGCCTCTTGGCAAATGAAGTTTGTGGGAGAATGATTCCTTGAATTTTTGTCAACAGTTTACATTTAATTCATGCAACCAATCACAGCCCAGAGTGTTTTAACTGTGAAACTCTATACTCCTCCCGCAACCGCAGGGGGAGCTGCCTATAGTATTTACACCAGTGTAACCTAAAGCGATAGCCCGCTTTTTCGCGGAATAATTGTAACTCCCTACATTTCTTCAGAATTGCCCATCAATGGAAAAAATGTGTTCAAAAACAATATCACCCATATGGTTCTTTATTTATCACACACAATTTAACCCCACCCCCTTTAACAAATTATTCATCAAAAAGGCACAATTTTCCACCACCAGTCATGTTCAGGCCCCATTTTCACTCAGTTTTAGGGGTCTGGTGTTGCAAACTTGGATCAGCTATGGAAGACTGTACAATATTCTTTCCATGAGAGAACTTCTGGTGATGTGAGGTCATTGAGTCCAGATCTGATCAGCTGAGCATCAAGCGCATGACTTTATCAGCACATTGAAGAATAAAATATGACATTTTCAGGTCTGCAAGGGTGATCCAAGATAACTGGATGTGGGTGTATATTGAATTAGTTGAATAAAGATATGCTCTCTTTGAATTGCTGAAGCATTTTCTTAAATGTGTCCAAGTTTTAGTGCTATTAACCTTCAAATGACCATACCCACCAGTGGAAATGACACACTTTTATGATATATATCTGTATATCACTGGCTATAAAATCCAAAATACTTGTTAGATTAGGTTCTTATAACAATTGATATATGTGTCGTTGACATGCTCATGTTATGGGTCATTTGCATTATCATGTGACTATTACCACCTTGAATTTTTTTGAAAATACCTTGAAAAATTGGCATTTTTTATGAAAAATCTTACTATTTTTTTGGCTGATGTAAGTGAAAGAAGACATCAGCAGCAAGAATAGCCACACCAAGCATGAGATATTCATTGGACTGAAAGACCAGGCTCTGTAAAATGCATTAAAAAGCTTTAAAGTGACTCCCAGGAATCAAAAATGATAAAAAGCTATTTTTTCCCTTTAGGTTACACTGGTGTAAATATTTCCCATAGGCTTCAATGTTAACGTTTGTTGATCTGCATCAGAGGTCAAATGGAAACTGTTCAAACTGCCTTCGGATTATGTGAGCTTGACATCTGTGGAAACTTTCCCAATAAAAAAATCAACACCGTCTAGCAGGGAATCCACTTCAAATTTTCGTTTTTTCATGACTAGGGTCAGTTCCGCACTAAAAAAATATTGTCATTTTTTCAATCACACTTAAAATTTCTAAACAGCCACAACAGACTTCACCTTTAATGAATGGGCCTCTTGGCAAATGAAGTTTGTGGGAGAATGATTCCTTGAATTTTTGTCAACAGTTTACATTTAATTCATGCAACCAATCACAGCCCAGAGTGTTTTAACTGTGAAACTCTATACTCCTCCCGCAACCGCAGGGGGAGCTGCCTATAGTATTTACACCAGTGTAACCTAAAGCGATAGCCCGCTTTTTCGCGGAATAATTGTAACTCCCTACATTTCTTCAGAATTGCCCATCAATGGAAAAAATGTGTTCAAAAACAATATCACCCATATGGTTCTTTATTTATCACACACAATTTAACCCCACCCCCTTTAACAAATTATTCATCAAAAAGGCACAATTTTCCACCACCAGTCATGTTCAGGCCCCATTTTCACTCAGTTTTAGGGGTCTGGTGTTGCAAACTTGGATCAGCTATGGAAGACTGTACAATATTCTTTCCATGAGAGAACTTCTGGTGATGTGAGGTCATTGAGTCCAGATCTGATCAGCTGAGCATCAAGCGCATGACTTTATCAGCACATTGAAGAATAAAATATGACATTTTCAGGTCTGCAAGGGTGATCCAAGATAACTGGATGTGGGTGTATATTGAATTAGTTGAATAAAGATATGCTCTCTTTGAATTGCTGAAGCATTTTCTTAAATGTGTCCAAGTTTTAGTGCTATTAACCTTCAAATGACCATACCCACCAGTGGAAATGACACACTTTTATGATATATATCTGTATATCACTGGCTATAAAATCCAAAATACTTGTTAGATTAGGTTCTTATAACAATTGATATATGTGTCGTTGACATGCTCATGTTATGGGTCATTTGCATTATCATGTGACTATTACCACCTTGAATTTTTTTGAAAATACCTTGAAAAATTGGCATTTTTTATGAAAAATCTTACTATTTTTTTGGCTGATGTAAGTGAAAGAAGACATCAGCAGCAAGAATAGCCACACCAAGCATGAGATATTCATTGGACTGAAAGACCAGGCTCTGTAAAATGCATTAAAAAGCTTTAAAGTGACTCCCAGGAATCAAAAATGATAAAAAGCTATTTTTTCCCTTTAGGTTACACTGGTGTAAATATTTCCCATAGGCTTCAATGTTAACGTTTGTTGATCTGCATCAGAGGTCAAATGGAAACTGTTCAAACTGCCTTCGGATTATGTGAGCTTGACATCTGTGGAAACTTTCCCAATAAAAAAATCAACACCGTCTAGCAGGGAATCCACTTCAAATTTTCGTTTTTTCATGACTAGGGTCAGTTCCGCACTAAAAAAATATTGTCATTTTTTCAATCACACTTAAAATTTCTAAACAGCCACAACAGACTTCACCTTTAATGAATGGGCCTCTTGGCAAATGAAGTTTGTGGGAGAATGATTCCTTGAATTTTTGTCAACAGTTTACATTTAATTCATGCAACCAATCACAGCCCAGAGTGTTTTAACTGTGAAACTCTATACTCCTCCCGCAACCGCAGGGGGAGCTGCCTATAGTATTTACACCAGTGTAACCTAAAGCGATAGCCCGCTTTTTCGCGGAATAATTGTAACTCCCTACATTTCTTCAGAATTGCCCATCAATGGAAAAAATGTGTTCAAAAACAATATCACCCATATGGTTCTTTATTTATCACACACAATTTAACCCCACCCCCTTTAACAAATTATTCATCAAAAAGGCACAATTTTCCACCACCAGTCATGTTCAGGCCCCATTTTCACTCAGTTTTAGGGGTCTGGTGTTGCAAACTTGGATCAGCTATGGAAGACTGTACAATATTCTTTCCATGAGAGAACTTCTGGTGATGTGAGGTCATTGAGTCCAGATCTGATCAGCTGAGCATCAAGCGCATGACTTTATCAGCACATTGAAGAATAAAATATGACATTTTCAGGTCTGCAAGGGTGATCCAAGATAACTGGATGTGGGTGTATATTGAATTAGTTGAATAAAGATATGCTCTCTTTGAATTGCTGAAGCATTTTCTTAAATGTGTCCAAGTTTTAGTGCTATTAACCTTCAAATGACCATACCCACCAGTGGAAATGACACACTTTTATGATATATATCTGTATATCACTGGCTATAAAATCCAAAATACTTGTTAGATTAGGTTCTTATAACAATTGATATATGTGTCGTTGACATGCTCATGTTATGGGTCATTTGCATTATCATGTGACTATTACCACCTTGAATTTTTTTGAAAATACCTTGAAAAATTGGCATTTTTTATGAAAAATCTTACTATTTTTTTGGCTGATGTAAGTGAAAGAAGACATCAGCAGCAAGAATAGCCACACCAAGCATGAGATATTCATTGGACTGAAAGACCAGGCTCTGTAAAATGCATTAAAAAGCTTTAAAGTGACTCCCAGGAATCAAAAATGATAAAAAGCTATTTTTTCCCTTTAGGTTACACTGGTGTAAATATTTCCCATAGGCTTCAATGTTAACGTTTGTTGATCTGCATCAGAGGTCAAATGGAAACTGTTCAAACTGCCTTCGGATTATGTGAGCTTGACATCTGTGGAAACTTTCCCAATAAAAAAATCAACACCGTCTAGCAGGGAATCCACTTCAAATTTTCGTTTTTTCATGACTAGGGTCAGTTCCGCACTAAAAAAATATTGTCATTTTTTCAATCACACTTAAAATTTCTAAACAGCCACAACAGACTTCACCTTTAATGAATGGGCCTCTTGGCAAATGAAGTTTGTGGGAGAATGATTCCTTGAATTTTTGTCAACAGTTTACATTTAATTCATGCAACCAATCACAGCCCAGAGTGTTTTAACTGTGAAACTCTATACTCCTCCCGCAACCGCAGGGGGAGCTGCCTATAGTATTTACACCAGTGTAACCTAAAGCGATAGCCCGCTTTTTCGCGGAATAATTGTAACTCCCTACATTTCTTCAGAATTGCCCATCAATGGAAAAAATGTGTTCAAAAACAATATCACCCATATGGTTCTTTATTTATCACACACAATTTAACCCCACCCCCTTTAACAAATTATTCATCAAAAAGGCACAATTTTCCACCACCAGTCATGTTCAGGCCCCATTTTCACTCAGTTTTAGGGGTCTGGTGTTGCAAACTTGGATCAGCTATGGAAGACTGTACAATATTCTTTCCATGAGAGAACTTCTGGTGATGTGAGGTCATTGAGTCCAGATCTGATCAGCTGAGCATCAAGCGCATGACTTTATCAGCACATTGAAGAATAAAATATGACATTTTCAGGTCTGCAAGGGTGATCCAAGATAACTGGATGTGGGTGTATATTGAATTAGTTGAATAAAGATATGCTCTCTTTGAATTGCTGAAGCATTTTCTTAAATGTGTCCAAGTTTTAGTGCTATTAACCTTCAAATGACCATACCCACCAGTGGAAATGACACACTTTTATGATATATATCTGTATATCACTGGCTATAAAATCCAAAATACTTGTTAGATTAGGTTCTTATAACAATTGATATATGTGTCGTTGACATGCTCATGTTATGGGTCATTTGCATTATCATGTGACTATTACCACCTTGAATTTTTTTGAAAATACCTTGAAAAATTGGCATTTTTTATGAAAAATCTTACTATTTTTTTGGCTGATGTAAGTGAAAGAAGACATCAGCAGCAAGAATAGCCACACCAAGCATGAGATATTCATTGGACTGAAAGACCAGGCTCTGTAAAATGCATTAAAAAGCTTTAAAGTGACTCCCAGGAATCAAAAATGATAAAAAGCTATTTTTTCCCTTTAGGTTACACTGGTGTAAATATTTCCCATAGGCTTCAATGTTAACGTTTGTTGATCTGCATCAGAGGTCAAATGGAAACTGTTCAAACTGCCTTCGGATTATGTGAGCTTGACATCTGTGGAAACTTTCCCAATAAAAAAATCAACACCGTCTAGCAGGGAATCCACTTCAAATTTTCGTTTTTTCATGACTAGGGTCAGTTCCGCACTAAAAAAATATTGTCATTTTTTCAATCACACTTAAAATTTCTAAACAGCCACAACAGACTTCACCTTTAATGAATGGGCCTCTTGGCAAATGAAGTTTGTGGGAGAATGATTCCTTGAATTTTTGTCAACAGTTTACATTTAATTCATGCAACCAATCACAGCCCAGAGTGTTTTAACTGTGAAACTCTATACTCCTCCCGCAACCGCAGGGGGAGCTGCCTATAGTATTTACACCAGTGTAACCTATAGCCTCCAGTATTTATTGAGCGTTATACCCCCAACTGTTATAATTCGCCTTTAGCAGGCGTACTCTTGCCTCAGATTATTGAGATATTAGGTCACACATAATCACATTAAATCGCATCGTAACATAGCAATTGTGTGGGCTCCTTGGCGTGAATATGTAATGAGAAATAAGGTCATACGTAATGACATTAAACTCAAGAAAACCCTCGAAAACAAAACAAAATCACATTTAATGTTTTACGTTATTTCCTTCATAAAAAGAATCTTCGTGATAATGAACCCTCTCGTTACTTTAGAATATAGAATTAACCTTAAAATAAAAAAAATCTTTGGAACACAGAACCTTCGGAATAACGAACCTTCGGATTGGTGAACCTTCGGAATAGCGAACATTCAGAGAAATTTCGGAATAGTGGACCTTCGGGATAGTGAACCTTCGGAATAGAGCCATGCCCCCCAATATTCATATTATATGCCCAGAGTTCAAAGGTATGGACCCATAAAATTCTAAACTTGGCCCTTAAAATAATGAACTCCAAATTGGAGCACACACAGAACACCACTTAAGTCAACTGAACCTATGTCATGTCCCAATGCGGGAGGGTCCATATATACCACAACATTCATAGTATATGCCAAGAATTCAAAGGTATGGGCCCACGTAATGACATAAAATCTCAAGAAAACCAGCGAAAACAAAACAAAATCACATTTAATGTTCTAAGTTAAGTTATTTCCTCCTGTATCTGTATCGGTGTGCGCGCATGATCAGTTCGGATGTGAGCGCACACTCCATATAAAGAATCTTTGTGAAAATGAACCCTCTCAAATTAGTCTCAATACTTTAAAATATAGAATTAACCTAAAAATAACAAAAACCTTCGGAATAGAGAACCTTCGGAATAGCGGACCTTCGGGATAGCAAACCTTCATAATAGAAGCATGTCCCCACAATTACACCGGTGACGTAAACACATGTGCCAATCTTAGTTGTACTCTCGTAATTATCGGTACGATGAAACGGTGACGGAATCTGACGAGGTTTGCCGAATGTACAATCACCCAGTGAATTATCGATCGCCCATGCGATACAAAAAAACCAAAAGCAATAAACACCACACTACGGTGGCGTAATAATATAAGTTACAGGGCGAGTTGTTGCCGGATACGGTGTCATATGAGGCGAAGTGAGATTAATATCGGGCGAGGCGCTAGCCGAGCCCGATATTAATCTCGCTGAGCCTCATATGTCACCGTAGCCGGCAACAGCGAGACCTGTAACGATTTTATCATGTCACCCACATATCATGTTTTCCGTGTGAGAATTTGAATTACTTATACAAAGTTGATTACCTGCCAGTAAGTAATTTTTTTGTCTATGGCTATTAACTTGTGTAACGTCACAGTGACGCGTCATGGGCGTTGAACTTCAACGCATTGAATCAATGGCTAATCACCAGAAGCAGGACAACAAACTTGAGTTTGATAATTAATTTATGAGTGTTTAGAATTTCTCAAATATATCACATGGAGGTTTTGGTATATGGTACTTTGTCTTTAAATTAACAGAACTTGATTTCCGACAGATATCCCTTTTCTTGGTGCCAAAATACACCGAAAATATACCCGAGGCGGCAGAGTTCCATGAAAAACAAAATGGCGGACATCGACCCCATATGGGAACCTAGCCCGTCCCATATGGATTCCATATGGGACGGGCTACAAAGATGACGACCCCATGTCTCCTGATATGCTTCTACAAACGGAGCGTCCTCATTGGTCGATCCAACCAGGTGACATGATAACATTTCATATGTGGTGGGACAATCAATCAGCCGAATGATCAGTTCTGGATAAAACTCGACAGATATGCAGAACTGAGTCTGGAGTATTTGGGTTGATTTCCATTACCACCAGGGGGGGGGGGGGGGGGGGTGAAAAAATTTCTTCCGGCACGTATGCCGGGGTGGGTGGGTGGTCAAAGCCACCAATAAGCAATTTTTTCCGCAACTAAAAAAAAAAATTCCTGCTTGTTTTTAGTGTTTTGGCAATGAGTTGGGCTTCAAAACCACTTTGAATCAGTTTGAATGAGAGAAATAATGTAATTCTAACTGGTAAACTGACTGCAGGCAGTTATCGTGTTGTATTTTGTTGCAAATTTTGAAATCCAAGATGGCCGCTGGCAGCCATGTTTTTTTGGCCGAATGACCTCAAAATTACTCATTCCTATTTACATGTCCATGTTAACATCCATGATAAATAGTATGCACAGAAATTCATATACAGCTGTTTACAGTGAATTTCCCCCCTCAAATCTCTGTTTTAGTGTTAAAAGGGGGGGGGGGGTGGGTGTCAAAAAATGGTCGGAAAAAACTGCCGAAAACGGAAAAAAAATTGGCGGTGGGGGTGGGTGGGTACAAAAAATGATCGAAAGGGAAAAAATGCCATACGTGCCTGAATTTTTTTTCCGACCCCCCCTGTTACCACCAACATAATTACCTCGTAACCTCAGTCTTACCCAATCACATTTATCAGGAAAGCGATGTATCCTATCAGGTGATTGTTGGAATGCCTTCACAGTGGTAGATTCGTCACATACCTAAGATATCGATATAAACATTTTATTGCACACTCAATGGCTTATTTGTGCCAAATACAGCAAAATACAGAAGATTTCAAAACGTTCAATAAACAATTGTGTATTGTTCTTGAACAATACAAACCGATTACGTCAACAACGTCATTGGCGACGTTAACCGTAGCAGACAATTTCTTCAATAAATTAGGTATAGTCTACACTAAGCACACGTTTAATAAACAATACATACCTAAATTTTAGTATAGTATAAGCTACAATATTCAGAGTGTGCAATAAACACAGAACAACACAGTTTTGTGAACATGTTAACGTTATTGCACTCGTTTTTCATGCCGCGAGGTAAAACTCGATCCTCCGGTTCTCGTTTTACCATCGCGTCAGAACAAACTCGTACAATAACGTTATCATGTTCACAAAACTGTGTCGTTCTATCTATGTCGGTCATACTGCATGCATTAAAAGATGTCCCCCTCCAAATACTCCAGACTCAGTTCTGCATATCTGTCGAGTCAGTATTTTAACCAGAACTGATCATTCAGCTGCTAATCAGCTGATTGATTGTCCCACCACATATGAAATGTTATAGTAGCTTGTTGCTTGACCAGACCTCAAAATATGGTGCCGGACATTTGCAGAATGAGGTCCCCAGAGGGTGAAATTAGTGATGCTACTCCGCACAGCAGGCTAGATTCACCAGAATTCATCACCTGGGGACCTCATGCTGCATGGCCTCATCTGCCATGGGATATTTGGACTCAGATTTAAGTTCCCAGATGCTGAATATTGTGATATGCAGAAATTATTTTTAGCGACACAGAGCTAACACATGCTGGTGGTAATAGATGCCCCCCAATACTCCAGACTCAGTATTGCATAGCTGTTGGGTCTGTTTTAATCAGAACTGCTGAATTATAAGCTGTTGATAAACTCGGTATAACATGAGAGTTGCAATTGTTTTGAGTTCCTGTCACATATCAAACCAGGTTCAAGCTGTCGGTGGCATAATGATGGCTATTTTTTTTTGTGTGGAAAACGGCCAACCAAAAATATCATTTGGCAAAATGTTTGGTCAAAAAGTTCCAATGCTTTTGTCAACAATCACCTATAAATTGAAACTTTTAAATATCCCATATGGTGCTCGAATTTGCGAACCAAATGCAAAAGTCCAGCATGCATTCACACCACTGCTGTAAAGATCCAGACACAAAAGACATCGTCTTGAAGTTTGGGAAATTTCCCATGTTTCAGTTAATGGCCATTTTCAGTCTAAAAATTTGACCGAAAGTAGGAAATTGTGCGACTTATAGTCTAAAACAACAAGTTTCACACTAAATAATAGTTCGAAAATCTATTGGAATAATTTTAACCTAACTAGTGTCAATTATGCATGGAATATTTGGGCGAGTCTAGACACCCCCGCCCCTGTATCCACGGCCGAACGTCCATGCACCAATCAGCGCCAATATCAAGGCAACTCCACACGACACAACGTACCTGTAAATTGAAGATCATCGGTAACTGAGCCCGTTGTGTCATACAATGGTTGAAATGTTTCCATTGCAATGTCAATATCCGAAATTGAATCGCCGAAACCATTGAGAATATAAAACAAATTCCCGGCGACTTCATTTGTGTAAATATTAGACGCAGCAGTTCGTATAAGAGCGAAAGTTTCAAGGAAAATAATAAGCGGCAGTGTGGAATAAAGAAACATAGTCCTGAACATGGCAGCCGATGTGAAACACGACAGCTCGGTGAGTTTATACGTGTATTATAAGGCCAGGTAAACAAAATAGTTAGTTTTTCACGGAAAACCTCACCCCCCCCCCCCCAAAAAAACATACACATCAATCATATTTATGACTAGACCAAGTCTTCTCGGTCCATAAAAGCTTGAGATATCGGTTGGATGAACCGAACCGATAACCCAAGCTGTTGCGGACCGAGCAGATTTTATCTAATTGATGACCTGTCATAGATAAGTATAAATATATAAACGCTCTTCATTCCTATTTGACAGAATTTTTTTCTGACGAATGTTGAAAACATACAAAATGCACCAATGCCTTATCTCTATAAAATAAATCGCCACATAACAAGCCATTGTTTTTATACCAACAGCCTGGTACAAAATCATTATTGCATATATTAGATCACACTGCGCCATGGCCTGTTATGTGTTTATTGAACACTGTATGTATACGTCACGCCATGACATCTTATGTGTGTATTGATCACTGTATGTATATGTCTTATGTTAACGCCCAATGCTGGCCCCCATTATGTACGACCTTCATTTGATCTTTCCGTTCTGGTTTCGTTTCTGAGAAGCAGCATACAATTGCGCTCCCAATAAATCACAGTTATACTCTGTCGTTTGTCATTCTGAGTTGTCCACATAAGTTCCCTCCTATCTTACTGGCGTGGCGGCAGCGTTTTCGGACGATACAACGCCTCTGTTCTTGTTAATTTGGAGAGAACTATCCCGAAAGTGGGGTGTGGTCAACTATGTCACCTTATTTCGACACAGATGACCTCCGGAAGAGCCCGGTGCATAAACAAGGAGTATAATCGAGAGCTTGGTTGCGGTTCAGATTCGCAGTCATCAGTAACGGAAAGCATGACATCGGCCCAATTTTCAAATCGACGGACTCTAACAAAACACGAGACCGTGTCATCATTCGAAAATTGGCGGTCGAACATTGAACAAGTTCTAGCGTTTGACCAAAACTTTGTCCCGTTTCTCACCAATGGCGTCGTATGGAAGCGGAAATCGAAAGTGGACCCACTACGTGGATTCAAAGACGATGGAGACGCCATTCCTGCAGAGTTACGGAAAACCGCTCAGCAAAAAATTAAACTGCTGGAGCTTATGCTCGGACAAATTGCCAACCTCTGTCCGATAATCGCACGTATTGTCATCATGAAACATTCGGTTTCACTCGAATGTATCTGGAAATCCATACAAACATACTATGGCTTCGAGTCCCTGTCAACTAGCTGCAATGTCGAGGAGTGTGCAGATACAACTACAGCAGTCCAATCATACTCTAGCCGACCATTAGTAGCACGCGACACATCTGTTCTGGCGGAAGGAGGGACCGATTCTCACATACAGGCTCGCGGTGGAACCGATCTGCCACAATTCGACGACAGTTTAAATAAGAATGCGAGTTGTTTTCATCCAAGCACGTTACCACGAATTGACTTAAACTACCACGACCGCACGGTTTGTGTGACACTTAAATCCGGCCAAGAAAGTAGCATTATCGATCTTACTCTTGCTGTTGACCTCGAATTGTACATCACAAATCATCCACGTGACACTCCACAGGCAAGTGATGGTTTGATGCATCGTGTTGTTGGTCATACACGACTAACATTATCACGGGATGGATCACTATTTGACCTAGACGCCTTTGTTGTGGACGGTCTGGGTGTGGATATTCTGGCGGGAATGTCACTCATGGCGTCCAACGATATAACTGTTCGACCAGCGAAGTCAATGGTTATTGTCGGCGACAGTAGTTCGTATCTCTACGGTCACCAAGTTGTGCCGATGAATCCACACCAGTGTGACTCAGTGGAAATGTTAGATGTTATAGCATCCACATGCAGAGAGGAGACTGCTCAATCAGTGCCAGAGAATGCCTATTTCCCCGACCAACCTGCGAAATTAACAGGATTCCATCGAATGTCCCGCAGCGAAAATGATACCTTTGCCAAAGAAGAACACATTTCCAACGATCCTCACCTTCTGGACACCAGCCGTAATGCGAATTCAGAAGACGTCACCTTTTCCGACGTGCATGTACATGCTTTACATGATGGAGAGTGCATCACGACCGACCTGATATTGTCACCTTACGCGAAGGATACCTCATTACCAAACATCATTGTCTCGAGCTCGGGTATAACCGTGTCCAACTTGCCAACTGGGGACACACACACAGACGGCTTAATTAACCATTCATCAGGATTGCCAGAGGACGGCGTGGATCAGTCCAAGATAGTCGAATACAGTGAATCAATCGACAGCATCGAACCTGGCGTTTCTGTCCGTCCACGTGCTCCCGATACATATCATGGCCATGATATATCTGTAGGAAATGGCACTTCGCTCACTGTGAGCCCCATACACCGTTTCAACGAGGACACAGCGCAAAGCCATATTGATTCGTCTAGAAGCAATTGTTACGATCCCAGTGTGTGCGTTTTGTCGCACGAGTCTCATGTGCACTCATACGATTTGACGACGAGTGTGATGGACAGCGACGTATTGCAGACAACCAACGAGGAGTACGATGGCATGATTCATGGTGATCGCGGATCCAACTCTCCTGGAAACATACTCACGCTGCGTTCATCTCGTCCGTCAACTGTGTATGTTTCGCCGCTCCCGACCATCCTCGAAGCTAGGTCAGCTATGGAGGGTCTAACCAACATCCGACCAGCGTCATTGGTTCGTTGTTTGGTTGGTGTGTCTCCTGTGCTTGGGGGTTCAATCTCACCTATGTTGGCTGGGCGTCCCGGCTCATCGAACGCGTTTGACGCTAGGGGAAGGAAAAGAAAGAAAAGGTGGTTGCGCCATGGCCTGTTATGTGTTTATTGAACACTGTATGTATACGTCACGCCATGACATCTTATGTGTGTATTGATCACTGTATGTATATGTCTTATGTTAACGCCCAATGCTGGCCCCCATTATGTACGACCTTCATATTATCTTTCCGTTCTGGTTTCGTTTCTGAGAAGCAGCATACAATTGCGCTCCCAATAAATCACAGTTATACTCTGTCGTTTGTCATTCTGAGTTGTCCACATAAGTTCCCTCCTATCTTACTGGCGCTGTGAAACCAACACTTCTTTATGGGGCAGAAATATGGGCCACATATTCATACAAAAGATTGAAAATAGATTCACACAAGTATTTATATAACATTAAAGGTACTCAATCCGATAAAACTCCTCTCAATTACTATTTCAATGGCTTCGGGGGTCAAAAATATTTGATTCGAGTCGAGGAAGTCACCCATCAAAGCTCAGATTTGTTAGATATCGATTTTAGAAATCTATTATTTTTCATTATCGGGAATTCTTTCTGGCCCAGAAGACAGTCAAAATTTCTTTATTATTACCACTTGATTATAGAGTTATCCATCCTTGTCTGTTTGAATAGAGTTTTGGCGTAAAATCTCGAGCAGGTTACCAAATTGACGGCAGTTATTAGTACTCATCTCGAGCAATTAACAAATTTCAAAAATCAATATCTAATAACTCTGAGCTTTGTTTGATGGGTTCCTCGACTCGAATCAAATATTTTTTACCCCCAAAGCCAAAGAAATAGTAATATAGGACCCTCTGATCGGATTGTTGTTGTTGGAATCTGTTGAGATAGGGACCCTCTTTACGGATTGAGTACCTTTAATTGAAAAGATGAACATAAAAATAAGTAAATATGTACTAAAGGTTAGAAAGAAAGAATGCAAGCAATACCAAAGACCCGTTAATTAAGGATGCTCTATTTCTCCGTTAATTAAGGATGCTCCATTTCTATCTTATGAATTATTTAGAAGAAAAAAAGACTGCTGGACAGTGCTGGTATGGCAGTGTACATGCAATACTTAAATATCTCAAAATAAAATACTTCAAGTACGTTAGTTCACCTATCAAACAAAAATATAAAACATAAGATATTATATGAGGGCTTCAGGCGGCAACAAACAAGCAGTGGAGAGTAGAGTTATATGGTGATAGGCCAACAATGAAACATGGGAACAAACTTATCTTCAAGAACAATATCAGATTAGAACCCAATCTCATAAATCCACCCCACAAAGCAAACCGACTATTAACAAAATTCAGAATAAGTGCTCATGATTTAGAAATTGAAAGAGAAAGATATATTGGAGTAGACGAGAAAGATCGAATATGTACACTTTGTAACTTATCATGTGGTGACGAAATTCATTTTTACTAGAATGTACCGCTTTGAATTCTGAAGCTATAGAAATAATTTATTTAGGGAAATGGAAACACATTGCCCTAACATATCAGATTTAGAAAATGATGCCAAATTTATGTGGATTATGTCTGCGGAGGATGAAAATATCATACAACATCTAAAAGTCTATATTGAGCATCTACACCAAACCAGAAATGAAATACTCAGAGGGTGACGATACTTGATTAATACTTAGCAAGCCAGCAAATACCAACCCTATTAGGCCAAAAAAAAAGGTTTTGGTTCTCAGGCCTTTTTATTGCAATGCCTGATGTTATGACAAAAAAACTTACGAAAAATTAAATTTGAATTTTTTTGTTTTGTTTGTTTTGTTTTGATTTTGATCAACATGTCCATAGCAGATATGTGTTGAATATTAGTGTGTGCATTGAGCTCTAACATGTAATGTGTCAAAAAGTGACTTGCAGGCTTACAACATGAAGTAGATGACTACAATTAAGAAAATGATTAGCTGATCCTCATGCTCTTCTTACAATTAGTCATTGTGAACAACTTACACTAATTGTAACTTTATACAATTGAAAGGCACAGGACTAAATTCAGGATCACATATTAGAATGGAGAGGTATCAGTTTTTAGACAACAATAACAGTAGTTAATGTCAGGGGCATTATATATTGTTAGGTAATCCCAGTCATACACTATTTTTTATATTAGACTAAATGAGTTTATATGCATAACAGTTCCCTCTACCTTTCTGGTTATTACTAAACAGAGGAAGGTATCTTTGTCCTTGCTTACTATGCGCAGAAAAAAATAAAAAATAAAAATAAAACCCTCCCTCCCTCATTGATTTAAAAAAAAATTGCCCGAGAACCAAATTTTTTTTTTTTTTGCCTTACCATATTTTTTTATGTATGTAACATTACAATTCACTTCTATATATGTAACATCACATTCTGTTCTGAAACCATCAGCACAATTGCATTGATTACACCTTATTTGATTTTAATTCGGTTGATCTCCCTAGTTACATGTATCTTGCACTTTCAGATAAGGTCAATTTTTATATATTCAACATACAGTTAATACATTTTGCAGAACATCTCACCATCAGAATACTCCTTGACTGGTTCTTCTAATTCTCACCAACATCTTGACTTAAAAGTCGCTTATAAAAGTTTTATTGTGGATTGCAAAGGACCTTACCTAAAGCACAAGAAGACCGGGCAAATATTTAACTTATCATTACATCGATGCCATGATTTTGCACTATAGCATTGCAAACGAAATAATTAATTTAATTGTTTTCAAATATATGATACTATAGCAGAGGGATTGGTCCCATGGCTTTGGTCGATCTATTAATTTTTGTTTTTCAAGGTAACACCGTACGTCGCTGCCACCGCTGATGCCCGAAATATCGCCCAAGGTCATTTGCGGGTACCCGTGTCAAGGTCATGTTGGGTGCATAAAATAACCCGACAAAAATATTTCCCTCCCGAGTTAACCATACATAACAAATTTCACATCGATGTCACATCTGACAACCGAGATATCACCCAAGGTCATTTGTGGGTACCCGTTTCAAGGTCAATGTCACCTCGTGCGGACAAACTGACCCGACGAAAATCTCCACCGTCCCTTGGAACCCCTAAGTACGAAATTTCGTCTCGATATCCCCAGTTTCCGAGCGAGACGGTCAGATGCCGCATTTTCACTAAAGTAGATAAACGCTCTTTAATAGCGACGCCTCATATACATATAATTATCACGCCATTAACCCATCAATCTCTATTACGGTGGCAGTTGAAGGGCGAAGGAGTGCTCGCACGTTCTCAGAAGCGGTGCGATGACACTTCCCGTGGCTGTTTACCCTTAGATAGCAAGTTTGGGCTCAATCGGTCGAGCCGTATATATATACACGTATGTCTCAAAAAATATTGTAGATAGATTGTCCAGAAATAAATAGTCATTAACAGATATACACATGCTGTTTTAAACTTAGATCATACATGTATATCATGTTTCGTTTAGACCGTAATAGATACATACATGTACATCCATATTCGTTAAACTTACATGTAGAATGGGGCACTTGTTCACATATTTTTATTTATCACATGATTAGCACTATTTTCCTATGTAATATTCGAGCGTAATAGACACGTGTAATATCGTCGCGTGCAATGACGTCACGCTGCTCTTTGGGACAAAGTTCTCTGTCTGTTAATTATTGTTGTTTTCGATAAAATTTAAGCGATTATATGAGCATGTGATAAAAAGTATCTCAAACTCGTTCTATTTTATACGGAATTTATCAACCTCGTCTACTAAATTCTATTTGAGCCTCGGTAAACCTCGGCTCAAATCGAATTTAGTGAACTCGGTTGATAAATTCCGTGTAAAATAGAAACTCATGTGAGATCCTCTATTTCTATTTTATTTTATTCTCATTTTTTATCACATAAATCAACAAAATCAACCACATTTTTATTATGTCATATATTGTACCTATAATTACACTGCCCGTCAGGGTGTCTTGATTGACAAAATAAAAACTATTCTATTCTATTCTATACCAATCCATGTATATGGCACATAAACACCAACCCTGTTGATTAAAGTTTGATGCTAGTGATCATTTAAAGACCGAGGTTAGATCAAATTATACGGATGAAGTTTCCAGGTAACACACTGTATCCGCACAACTGTTATTACAAATCCGTGAGTTTGAAATTAAAGGTACTCAATCCGATTCGATGGTCCCCATATCAGATTCCAAAAACATAATTTTGTTGTTGAAATGCCGCTTTAGTTATCAGAATCGATTAATTGGTTGGTTGGTTGGTGTGTCTGTTGAAGTTCTTTGAAAGGAGACTTCCGCTCTGTAAGGTAGCTCCAAGGTCGTTGGTGCAATTATGCTCTCAATGCTTTAGTCCACCGTAGTGCTGTTCTTAGTTGCAATAGTGTGTGACGTCAGATGGTGCTGTAAAATGAACAGTTCCATTAAGTGAATGAAGTGAAATGTTTGTATCACAGATGAACCGGAGTACTTCCACAAGAATGTTTGGGTTGGTTTGGTAACCCACAAGTGTTTGAAGGTCCATTAATGAGATCGTTGAAGTGTCTTTTGTATCATTTAGAGAGGAAATGTTACTAAACAGGGCATCTCTTTTTGTAGAATATAACTGGCAGTCAAAGAAGAAATGGTTAATAGTATCAACACAACCACATGCACATTTTGGAGATTCTGATAAACCAAGTCTATGTTTGTGTGCATTAAGTAATGTATGTCCAATAATAATTATGTTGATCATTATTTCAGTCTTTCTGTTAGGATGCTGCTTAGCAAGGAGACATTTGAAGTCATGTTGAACTGAAGGAAACAGTTCATATGAATGTCTGGCAGTTTCACTTAGATCCCATTTAAATTGCCATTTGTTTTTAATGACATCAGACACAAACAGTTTGAAGTCCTTCACCGATTTTCCGTCAGACGGTACAAGGTCCTTGTTTGAAATTAATGTGGTTTTTGCTGCCTCTTTAGCAGCCGGATCAGCTAGTTCATTGCCCATAAATAATTATAACCACAGTCAACTGTAGTATAAAATTTTCCAAAATCTGTTATTTATCAACATTTTGTCTAACGAAAAATGGCCGAATTGTATATCTAACGCCAAAGCCACTTGATTTTAGAGTTATCCATCTTAATTCATCCGCAATTTGGCAGGAGACCGTCGGTTTGACGACTTTTTACCAGGCCACCAATAACTACACATGTGATGGACATTATATTCCCCATATTTAGTGTCTTTGGTGAATATGGGACTAAAATTAATATTTTATATATAAACACTTGCGTCCTCACAGAAATAATTAAAAATATCTGCCTCCCTCATCACTTTGAACAACAATATTCCCTGATAAACCAGAGATAAACGAACTGATTTTGCTTCTGTGGCGTGGCCTAAGCTCCACGATACAATACAATAGGTATTAACCTTCCAAAAGTACAGGTTGAATAAATACCCATGCACACATTACGCCTTTGAACTAAATAAATCGCATTATACCTTGCATCTAACTTCGCACAGTATTATTTTTATGCAGTCTCATTCACGCGCGCTGAAGCAAAACACTTTCTGGTCAGTTTGCTAGGTCCAAAATGGCCACAATTCCGGTATACCAGATTCGGTTCTACAAACTGAATTGGCATGCAGAACCAAAGATTGGTTCTCTACTTCCGTTCTCTTGGCACTTTTTAACGTTGTAGGTATGAATTGTGGAACCCGCAAGTTTGTCACTCATTTTTAACAGTGAACTTGAGTGAAGGTATGCATGGTGGAACCCGCAAGTTTGTCACATTAACAATTGACTATGACTATGACTATGATTATTTATTCATAACTCATTCATATGATATATACAATTATATACACAGTGTAATAGTATAACATTCAACGAGCTATCGGGGGCAGCATATCCAAGAAGGTTGTCTACCTGCCCTCCCCGTTGAAAAGTAATATAACTATACATGTAATAATAATTTTAATTTATCTAGGTTTTGTCTTGTTAACATTAAACATTGCATGGTATATAAATGTCTTTTTTAAAATAAATAATAGTATAATTCGTTTGTCGTTCACCGTTCATCGCTCAGTTTGTGATATGGTATGTACAGTACAGGCATGTGGAATATGGATATGTATGGATGAGGCCAGCGGAGAACCATGATAATTGTTTAACCAATGGGTCGGACAAGGCATTCGAATAAGGCATTCGAATAAGGCATTCGAATAATACATTCATGTATTTCCTGCGATGGGGTGATGATGCACATGTATTATCTATTCTTCTCTCTTGTAAAACAATGTCAGTTATCG
The DNA here is from genome assembly GCA_032622095.1 of Siphonodentalium dalli. NCBI lineage: Eukaryota > Metazoa > Mollusca > Scaphopoda > Gadilida > Siphonodentaliidae > Siphonodentalium > Siphonodentalium dalli. Next base: position 286,843,861 of record CP136064.1, on the reverse strand, counting down.
CTATACGAATACTATACTACTTATTACACATCATTGCAGTCAGGACAATTTTTGTATGTACATTTGGGATTCAGTTGATATGAAGATAGCATATTTCGAGAGTAATCATTTTTGAACATTGTTCGTGTTGGAAGACGTTTTAGTTTGTCGTCCAATTAACAGTGTAGGTATATGTATGGTGGAACCTGCAAGTTTATCACTCATTTTTGGCTTTTCTACATCAGACAAGGAGTCTACGTCACTAATGTAATCTCTAAACCGTCGATTCAGACGTTCGTATAGGTGCTACCTCTCACATGAGTTATTGTACGTTCGTATAGGTGCTATCTCTCACATGAGTTATTGTACTTTCGTATAGGTGCTATCTCTCACATGAGTTATTGTACTTTCGTATAGGTGCTATCTCTCACATGAGTTATTGTACGTTCGTATAGGTGCTATCTCTCACATGAGTTATTGTACGTTCGTATAGGTGCTATCTCTCACATGAGTTATTGCACGTTCGTATAGGTGCTATCTCTCACATGAGTTATTGTACGTTCGTATAGGTGCTATCTCTCACATGAGTTATTGCACGTTCGTCTAGGTGCTATCTCTCACATGAGTTATTGTACTTTCGTATAGGTGCTATCTCTCACATGAGTTATTGTACTTTCGTATAGGTGCTATCTCTCACATGAGTTATTGTACGTTCGTATAGGTGCTATCTCTCACATGAGTTATTGTACGTTCGTATAGGTGCTATCTCTCACATGAGTTATTGTACGTTCGTATAGGTGCTATCTCTCACATGAGTTATTGTACGTTCGTATAGGTGCTATCTCTCACATGAGTTATTGTACTTTCGTATAGGTGCTATCTCTCACATGAGTTATTGTACTTTCGTATAGGTGCTATCTCTCACATGAGTTATTGTACGTTCGTATAGGTGCTATCTCTCACATGAGTTATTGTACGTTCGTATAGGTGCTATCTCTCACATGAGTTATTGTACTTTCGTATAGGTGCTATCTCTCACATGAGTTATTGTACGTTCGTATAGGTGCTATCTCTCACATGAGTTATTGTACGTTCGTATAGGTGCTATCTCTCACATGAGTTATTGCACGTTCGTATAGGTGCTATCTCTCACATGAGTTATTGTACGTTCGTATAGGTGCTATCTCTCACATGAGTTATTGCACGTTCGTCTAGGTGCTATCTCTCACATGAGTTATTGTACTTTCGTATAGGTGCTATCTCTCACATGAGTTATTGTACTTTCGTATAGGTGCTATCTCTCACATGAGTTATTGTACGTTCGTATAGGTGCTATCTCTCACATGAGTTATTGTACGTTCGTATAGGTGCTATCTCTCACATGAGTTATTGTACGTTCGTATAGGTGCTATCTCTCACATGAGTTATTGTACTTTCGTATAGGTGCTATCTCTCACATGAGTTATTGTACTTTCGTATACTTTTTTATTATTTGATTTTGATACCTCCCCCCCTATTTTTCCCTTTTTATTTAAATTTGATTGTTTTTTGTTTTTTTTGTTTGTAAATAATAATATCACATATTGGTATAATTTGTCCAACCACATGCTTGTGACATTCATGTTATCTGTGTTTGTAAATAATGTTGTATATAATATACTCTCCCCAGATGGAGGCAATAAAGAAATATATAAGATGGTTGAGGTGTTTTTAATATTTAAAATCGGAACACGTACAATTGATACCTATATATTCTTGTAAATTTCAGTTATAAATATGAGTTTTTAACGATTTGTGACTGCATTGTGAATTTTCACAGCTCACGAACCGGCCTCTGGGGGAAATATTAAAGGACCACTTAATTTTCGAACCCCCACATTATATAAAATATATGCCATATTATATACCTTTTGAAAGAGGGAGCTCCAAAACATTTTACTGTAAACTTATTCGGTGTAGTTAAAGGGGTACTGTACGCCATTTTCATTAAATTTCCGGTGACAACAACGATCTAATATCGATAATATATAGAAACATAAGTAATTTGAGTCGAAGATGTATTCTGTAAACGCTCAGGTTAATAGGCTATCTTAAAATTTAATAATTTAAAAGTTAATAATTTGATATAAATTGAATTTATGACTGGAGCCATAAAATGGCGTCAATTAAATTACGAATTACCGTAATCAAAAACAGTAATTGAGGGATACTGGATTGTTAAACCGATCGCACACACGATCGCTTAAAATATTATGATGATACGGGGAGAACACTCAAGCCACTCACTGACTAGCGACGATACAATAACTTAAATGATTATATGGGACTAGTATGCATATAATATAACTTTTATTTGATTCATTTGGTTGAAAACTTTACAAAAATTACTCGACAACGACAATTTGTATTTTTGCATTCCGGTAAATTTGTCATCCGGAACATGACTTCGTACTCAACAGACTTTCAAATAATGGAAAAATTGTTACCTTATTCTCCGACTCGGAGACTATAGAACACCAACAACAACATTTGGCGTACAGTACCCCTTTAACTGTGAATATGTGTTATTTTTGTTGAGATACCGAGTACCGACGTGCGTTCTGGGCTCAATTTTCATCTGGGCTGTTCTGCAAAGCCTATTATTTTCAATGGAAGGGGATATAGAGTTATTCCCCTTCCATTGAACATAAACAATAGTTTGAATTATGTTGCATTTTAGGAAACGCAACGTTGGAATTGTTTCTATGATTTCGGCTATTTTCTATTACTTTATGTGCACCTTCTGAGACACATACGTTCCAAACGTTCCAAACGATGAATTATAGTATTTTAATCACATTTCAGGGCATATATTGTTATTAAAACCGTATATCAAGACACTATAAAAATAATTGGTGACTCAAAAATTAAATGGGCCTTTAAATGTACTCAATCCGATCAGAGGGTCCCCATATCATCAAAATACAACAACAACAACATTTCTTCAAAATACGCTTTAGTTATCAGAATCGATTAATTGCAACAAAATAATGCTAACCACTGTCAACTATGGTATCAAATTTCACAAAACGTGTTATTTATCAACGATATGGCTGTATTATCACTTGACTATTCACGAAATTTGGCCGTATTACCACTTGTTTTTAGAGTTATCCAACTTCATCCGCAATTTTGACCTAGTCGATCCTTTTGACTGCGTGTTTCTGGGCCACAAACAATTGAAATAACAAATTTAAAAAATCGATATCTGATCACTCTGAGCTTTGATGGGTGGGTTCCTCGACTCGAATAAAATATTTTTTACCTCCCGAAGCCAAAGAAATATAGTAGTTTATGGGTGTTTCATCGGATTCAGTACCTTTAAAATACCAATATATATATATACTGGTTTAGTTTAATACCCCCACAGGGGCATGCGAGCACATGGATGTACTATAGTTCATTCCGTCAGACTAAAAGTTTTTTTCATACAAATTTAAAATCAAAACCGCTTTGGGTTAGACATGTCAGACAAACAAATTGACCATAAGTTTTCTCTAAAAAAGCAACACATTCCTCATATTCCTCTCTAATTACTGGTTGGAAAATCAAACAACGCCAAGGTTGGGCTTATTGTTGGAATTGAGATTAATGGTAACGTTTGGTTGAATTCACAATGTGTAATTTGAGATAAACAGAACCAAGCGAGATAACTCCTCGCGACAACATAACATAAGAAATGTACCATGAAAGTTCGTACGCTTTCTGGCGTGACCACTTTTTCCTCCTTTACCTCTCCTGCATGAGGAGAACTTAGAATATTGTTTATACATTGATTGCATGTATACTATATATAGATGGTAGAAATGTTTAAGTGCAATCATAATCATTTAGGTACACAGGAGGCCTAACTGAGCGTTGAGGGCGCGTAGGTATTGCCTGATGTAGTGGATTAGAACTGGGTAAGACTCCAATAATTTCTGGCCGAGACAAAGCTTCGGGAATGACTGGATAATCAATATTGACTTCATCCTGGTCCTCATCAGAATCGTCACTGTGATATACTGGTATGTTTGTCTGGCTAAATACACTATCATGGGAAACACGGATGCACTCTGAAATTTTGACACGATATGGATCCGAGCGCAACTGAGTGTCAACGAATTTGCGAACATCACACCATCCCTCATTAACTGCAACAACCAAATATCGATCACGCGCACGATTTTTGTCAAGATCACTTCTGATATAGACAAGATCACCAACTTTGGGTCTACCACAAATGTATACCATGAAAGTTCGTACGCTTTCTGGCGCAATGTGAAAACTTTTAACCAAGTTATATATGGTGAAAAATTTCCAAGTATAATATTGTATGAGGAATGAAATTTCCAAAAGTTTATACTGTTGAAAAGTTTGGGCAACGTTGTACCCAAACCAACACACTTCCTGTCGCCACGTCCATGGGCGCAATCACATCAGACAATGAAGATTACTGAGGGTGTCACACCCCCTCTTTTATTACGCGGTATTCAGGCTGTTCTCAGGAGGTCATCAAGTAGAACGATTCTTTTTCAATTTATTTATGGTATCAATGAGTGTTTGCCTCAAACTCCAGGCAGAGTTATCTCCCATTGCTCCGCTGAGATACCACTGCCATATTGACATTAATTGGTAAGGAATTCTTACATGTTTTTATATTTTAGGATTAATATAGTCTATGTCTGGCTCAGTTCATATTGTTCTTATCAATACCGAAAAAATTACCATTATTGCAAACATTAAAAAATATTTGGTGGTCAAAACAAGATAATAGGTGACTAAACAGGGGGGGGGGGGTCGCGCACAAAAAATCCATATATAGGGCGGGGGTGGTGGGTCATTTGGACCTGGAAAAAATGCGTAAATGACCAAAAATGCAATTTTTTCCCTCCACTTAAAATCACTGTTTTTGTGCTCATGTAATCTGTTAATATCAACCATATGACACACTAGGCTATTTAAAACATACTAGCCAGAACTAACTACCATTTAGGGGTGTATGTATGCTGATGTATGTCAAAATTAATGTACCAGATTTCGACGGATGAAAGATACATTATATATATATATAAACAAATCATATAACAAACATTAAAACACAAGAACAAACATTTATAATATGCATATCCAAGATAGCCTTTCAATTGGATGTCAAAGTATATGTTATAGCTATATATATGCACATGTGTATCCCTTTAAGGGTTTGAACAAAATATAAAGCTGAGTTTATATTGATGAATTCTGTGATGAATTTTACAATTACTTTTGACAAATTTGTTTACTGTTATAACATAATTATATGCTCAGACACGATCAGTCGACAATGTTTGCATATAAGCATAATTATGAAATGATTACCATCTTCTGTTCTTAATCCACATAATGGATATTATTTGTTATCAAGATAAACTTGATGATACAAACAAAAATAACAATTCCACTATATTCCACTGGTTTAAAACTATAAAACAAAATAACTCATACAAAAAGTTCATACTATTTGGATAACAATATGAAAGCTTACCCTTTTGTGATATTATTCACAAGTCTAAGCAGTTACGTAATGTACATATACATGTAGTAAGGTAGTATATCTGGAGTTCCAGTTATTTGACTGCCAATACATATGGTATTGTAATTATTAGTTGCTTGTTCATTATTGGTTGCTTTGATATTCAATTTAGGATATAGCAGGATAGAGCAATGTAACTATAAAAGTAGCTTTTGGTATTAAAGTCTCAACTTATTCCATATGCAACATAAAGCTAGAATATAAGCATGACTAATATGAACTTTGTTCTTGAAACTAATTATAAATCATACTAACCTGGATCAAACTGCACAGGTAATCTATGCAACTCTCTTCATTCGAACTTTTTCATAGTCACATATCTTAACTGGACAGTCTGATCCAGGATGCTTGTTCTTATAATGGGTTTCCATGTGATACGTCCAGTAAACCACATTGCACAGGGGGCACCTACATGTATACGGACGGTTTGGACAAGATGACCGTGGCTTGGATATCTCCGCTGGCTTTAAACTAAACTTTATACTCTGATAATAAGTTAATAATACTACCAATTCTTCACTAATATTGGTATATGTCAATCTGCACACCAACATGACATACATACATGTATTTAGGCTGTGAGTGTGACTTTCCTTGGGTCCCATCATACCCATGTGCAGATATATATCACAGAAATAGGGGAGATGAAATTTGTTCTACCCCTATTACTACAGTATTACTATTGGGCCTTGGCTCTAAAACATCTTATACTATTGTTATATACAAAACATATGGAGTTATTGAGGATATCAGGACATGTATTACCTCATAATTATTATGTTTTATGGCATTATGCCCAATGTTTTTAAGTGCATGCATTCAGCATTTCCACATTTTATACTAATAGAATTATCTCCCTTTAGAGCAGTTTTAAAGGTTTATTAAAATGCTGGTCATAGTATTAAATAATAAGAAACGGAACATTTCTTTGCTAGGCTATGATTTGGTATATATTTTATGTTTTTTTGTAAGATTTTGGGGGTGGGTCCCAAAAATTGGGCGGAAAAAAAAGAAAAAATTGCAGGTAGAGGGGTGGTGGGTCCCCGAGAGGGGCAAAAACATATTTTTCGCCATATATATGTAAATTGTTTCCGCGACCCCCCCCCCCCTTGGACTAAATAGTAGTAAATACAGTTCCGCGACGATATGTAAAAATAGATTTATCGTCTGCAAAGTACACTCATTGTGGCAGTGATATATCGCAGCAATAGCGTATAGAAGGCGCTGTCCACCAACAGTTTGCAACAAGAAAACCATAGTCAGAAATGGTAACGCCACCAAGATCGTATTATTAGCCATAAATATAAATAATAATACAATTATTCTATAAACTAGCTTTCAAATTTTATGCGGGAAATTTGCGTACTTCCATATTTCAAGTTTTCCCGTTTCTCGTGGCATACATTACTTTCATCAAACTGTCTTCTTTATTACACAAGCTGATAGGCCCGACTTCACCCGGGCTGTTTCCCATCTGCTTTCCGGTGAAAGGTGCGATTTGACCTTCAATTGACTATTTCGAAAGTCAAGGTCAGGTCAGGGTCATGATTTGTCCAGTCCAAAACACCCCCACCCGTAGAAAACTACCCATAGGTATCAAATTTCGTCGAAATCCGTCCGTTTTACCCAACTTGACATTTAATTAACAATTTTGAAGGTCAAGGTAAGGTCAGAGTCATGATTTGACCCGTCCAAAACACCCCCCCCCCCGACAAAAGTACCCATAGGTATCAAATTTCGTCGAAATCTATCCGTTTTATCCGAGTTGACCTTTGATTGGCCATATTGAAGGTCAAGGTCAGGCCGAGGTCACGATTTGACCCGTTCAAAACTCTCCTCGAACCAAAGTATCCCTAGGTATCAAATTTCGCCGAAATTTGTCCGTTTTACCCAAATTGACCTTGCATTGACAGTTTTAATGGTCAAGGTCAGGTCGGGGTCACGATTTGACCCGTTCAAAACACTTCCCGGACACAAATACCCATAAGTATCAAATTACGTTGAATTCTATGGAAAGCCGAGGAGGACATGTTGGTTGCTAATTGCTAGATATACGACGCGGTATTTTGAAGGTGTTTCAAACTAGGAGATAGAAGTATTCTGCCTTTCAAATGGTGATGAATTATAGTAGTTTATTCAAATTTTATGGCATAAATTGTTATTAAAACCGTATATACTATAAAAAATTAATGACTCGAAAATTAAGTGGGCCTTTAAACAAAGTCACAATTGCATTTAGGCTCATCTCATACTCGTCCATTCAGCGATATTCTACTGCGCAGTTTGTTATAGCCTCCAGTATTTATTGAGCGTTATACCCCCAACTGTTATAATTCGCCTTTAGCAGGCGTACTCTTGCCTCAGATTATTGAGATATTAGGTCACACATAATCACATTAAATCGCATCGTAACATAGCAATTGTGTGGGCTCCTTGGCGTGAATATGTAATGAGAAATAGGTCATACGTAATGACATTAAACTCAAGAAAACCCTCGAAAACAAAACAAAATCACATTTAATGTTTTACGTTATTTCCTTCATAAAAAGAATCTTCGTGATAATGAACCCTCTCGTTACTTTAGAATATAGAATTAACCTTAAAATAAAAAAAATCTTTGGAACACAGAACCTTCGGAATAACGAACCTTCGGATTGGTGAACCTTCGGAATAGCGAACATTCAGAGAAATTTCGGAATAGTGGACCTTCGGGATAGTGAACCTTCGGAATAGAGACATGCCCCCCAATATTCATATTATATGCCCAGAGTTCAAAGGTATGGACCCATAAAATTCTAAACTTGGCCCTTAAAATATTGAACTCCAAATTGGAGCACACACAGAACACCTACTGACGCCTACATGGACAACTTCGACGCCTACATGGGCAACCTCGACGCCCATTAGGCGATTTCGACGCCCATCGGGCAACTTCGACGCCTTTTACCGGGCAACTTTGACGCCTATCGGGCACTTCGACGCCTATCGGGCAAATTCGACGCCCATCGGGTAACTTCGACGCCTTTTACCGGGCAACTTCGACGCCTATCGGGCACTTCGACGCCCATCGGGCAACTTCGACGCCCACACGGGTAACTTTGACGCCAATCGGGCAACTTCAACGCCCACATGGGCAACTTCGACGGGTGTTATTGACGTCCCACAGGTACTATTGACGTCTCACAGACGCCTACTGAACCTATGTCATGTCCCAATGCGGGAGGGTCCATATATACCACAACATTCATAGTATATGCCAAGAATTCAAAGGTATGGGCCCACGTAATGACATAAAATCTCAAGAAAACCAGCGAAAACAAAACAAAATCACATTTAATGTTCTAAGTTAAGTTATTTCCTCCTGTATCTGTATCGGTGTGCGCGCATGATCAGTTCGGATGTGAGCGCACACTCCATATAAAGAATCTTTGTGAAAATGAACCCTCTCAAATTAGTCTCAATACTTTAAAATATAGAATTAACCTAAAAATAACAAAAACCTTCAGAATAGAGAACCTTCGGAATAGCGGACCTTCGGGATAGCAAACCTTCATAATAGAAGCATGTCCCCACAATTACACCGGTGACGTAAACACATGTGCCAATCTTAGTTGTACTCTCGTAATTATCGGTACGATGAAACGGTGACGGAATCTGACGAGGTTTGCCGAATGTACAATCACCCAGTGAATTATCGATCGACCATGCGATATCAAAAAACCAAAAGCTAGAAACACCACACTACGGTGGCGTAATAATGGTAATTATTTCGGTATTGATAAGAACAATATGAACTGAGCCAGACATAGACAATTTTAATCCTAAAACATAACGTAAGAAATCCTTATGGCAGTGGTATCTCAGCAGAGCGATGGGAGCTAGATAACTCTGCCTGGAGTTTGGTACCCTCATTGTTGCTTCGTCGTCGTCCGCATCACTGGTGACACGTCCGTGCACGCCTATATCCAGGGCTATAGTCAATAGATAGAGACCTGTTTCCATGGCTTCGTAGTACCATGTTGGTGGGATGTAAACAAGTCCCGATATTCTATAGCCACGTGCTTCACACGTGCATGCAATGTTTGACATAAATTTCTATCAAATATCTTTAAATTTAAATCTAATTCTGCGCAGATTAATATGTCATTTGTCGCGTCATCATTTTACTTGAAATAACAATAATATTATAATGAAAAAATAACTGACAAAATATCTAATCCTGACAAGACGAAGGTTGGCATGCGGGAATATGTCGTTTGGGGTCTGTCGTGGGTGTCTGGAAACACAATCGGGTCACCTCATCAGGTCGGGTCAGGGCGTGACGCAGCAGACATCATGGCTCGGATCGCACACCGCGTATGTTCACCAGGAGCGTTGATATGGATCTTCGTTGGGGGGGGGGGGGGGTATGTCGTTTGGGCTCTGTCGTGGGTGTCTGAAAACACAATCGTGTAACCTCATGTCGGGTCAGGGCGTGACGCAGCAGACATCGTGCATGGCTCGGATCGCACACCATGTGTGTTCATCAGGGGCGTAGCTATGGGTCTTCGTTGGGGGGGGATGTCGTTTGGGGTCTGTCGTGGGTGTCTGGAAACACAATCGTGTCACCTCAGGGCGGGACGCAGCAGACATCATGGCTCGGATCGCACACCGCGTGTGTTCATCAGGGGCGTTGAAATGGATCTTCTTCGTGTGGGGGAGGGGGGGGGGCGAGAATAAGTCGTTTGGGTTCTTTCGTGGAGTCTGTGAACACATCGTGTCAGACGTCGTGGTTCGGATCGCACTCCGTGTGTCATCGATATCATGCACCCATAGTCCGTTGTCGTTCCGTCCGGCGTCCGCCTGGCGCCACCCGTCTCGATCCCTCTGTCTGCCAACAATTCTTGATCGTATTTGTTTGTTAAGATTGCCAGAACTTATGGAGTTTTGTGGATGTTCCGCATGCAGTTGACTGGAATCTAGATTTGTTCATATATAACCGCCATGTATAGCGGGGGATATATTAGATCATGCCACGAATCTCTACTATGGCGCCCGTAGAGATCATATTCATGCACCAGTACAAAACCTGGGAACTTTTTGAAATTTTGACAGGGAACCTTATAAAGTCGAAAAAATAACACGGGGAATAAATTTCTTAGTGATTATCTGTTCCTTAATAGGATACGTCACTATATGCGAAGGTCCCAACTGGAAATTGCTTGTTTTTCTGTGACTTTTGAGAGCCGATATAGCAATAAACTGTCAACTAATTGCCCAAGAAAAATTACATAATATTATTGTAAGAAACGCAAAGTAAAATCGCTCACAAAGTCACTTAAATCGTGAAATTTCGAGTTGGGACCTTCACTTACAGTGAAGTACATTATTAAGAAAGAGATAATAACAAAGAAATATATTAAATTTGTTATTTTTTCGACATTATAAGGTTCCCTGTCAAAATTTCAAAAATGTTCCAAGGTTTTGTACTGGTGGATTATGATCTCTATACGGGCGTTAGCCACAGCAGAGATTCATGGCATGATCTAGGGATATATATAACACACAACAATGCAGCGTAACTCCTAAAACACCTCCTTCCTTCTGTGTAACCAACAGCGGATAATCTAGCTTTACCATAATTATGTCATGCCAAAAATCTCTATACTCCAGCTATATATACGACCGGAGAGATCATATTCCGCCAGTACAAAACCTGGGAACTTTCTGCTGTTCTGGCCTTTTCTGACCGGGAACGTTATAACATTGAACAAACAAGGCAGGGAATATATTGTTCCTCAATAGTTTACTTCGCAGTAGGGGTGGTGTGCTTTCGTATGATCTCTGCGGGTAGAGCTGGATCTAGAGTGGTCCCAGCTCAAGATTGCAATTTTTTTTTTGACTTTTGTGAGCCGGTTTTTTGTAATTAACATTGAACTAACTTCCATAATTGTAAGCGACGCAACGCAAAATCACCCACAAAGTCAATTAAATCGTGCAACTTCGAGTTGGAAACTTCACCTACAACGAAGTACATTATTAAGGAACGACATCAGAAAGTTCCCAGGTTTTGTTCTGGTGGAATATGATCTCTATACGGGCTGGATTTGGTGAACGTGACGAAAAATCGAATCTCAGAAGGACCCAAGCAGACGACAGTCATCAGTGCATTGCCATCTCTCTCTGGGGCTCCATACAGGGTTAATTTGAGACAGACCTCATGCAGTAAATCAGTATTGTCGTGGTTAACACCGAGCCTGAGAGTTCTAATATCTCTGACCGCAGTGACTTATACCTAATCGACTTGTTTTAGTTTAAGTCGAGTTATTTGACGACCCACACGTCGGTTAGTATTATCGATGTTGGGGGCTTGATGTCACTAAGTTGATACTTCGGCTTATACGATCGAGTCGCGTCGGCCGCGTTGTCTCAAAGTATCACACTCCCTTTATATAACTCATTTAAATGCTGATTGTTATAAATTAAATTTAAAGATGTATCAGTGTTCTAGACACCGATATTAGTAACTTTTTCATGACGGGGGCTGCGCTGGTACAACATTAAAGATCCTGTGCCATTGCATTATCTTATATATATATGCAAGTCTCCCATATATGGATCCTCCAATATATAAGGGAATTTACTGGCGTATATAAGGTCAAGGTAAATATTGTTAGGTCAATGCATTCTATTATATATAATATGCGAGGCTTCCTTTGGGGAGTATCGCATATATAAGAGAATGAAGCATATATAAGAGAATGAATTGGCGCAGGGTTTTAAATTTTTTTCAGAAAGCTCCCGTCATGGAAGAGTTAAATGCTGATTGTCGTAGTGAAATTTAAAGATGCAGCAAGGTTCCAGTCCAACATTTACAATAACGACATTAGTATGTTAACCCTTATATGTGACCCGCCATATCAAATCCAGTCGTAAGTCGGGATTTTTTTACCCTGTGCCAATGCATTCTCTTATATATGCGAGTCGACCATAGGTCGCCTCGCATATATAAGAGAAAGCATTGGCCTAACAATTTTTTACAATTTTAATAATTTTTTCTTGTATTCTTTAACAATTTTATAATTTCACCCATACAGAGCCCCAGACAAACATGAGCAGACGACACTCTTCTATATGCTTCTATATATGTGTGGGGCTCCCTGCAGGGTAATGGATGTTTTTTTTTATTTTATGTCCTAAAAATTGTCAGAAACATTTATTTAAAACAAATGATAAAAAATTGTTAGGCCAATGCATTCTCTTTTATATGCGAGGCGACCTATGGTCGACTCGCATATATAAGAGAATGCTTTGGCACAGGGTAAAAAAAATCCCGACTTCCGACTGGATTTGATATGGCGGGTTACATATGACTGGAGCTTTCTTGAATTTTGCGAAAACACTGCACCTACTAAAGCATTTTATTACACGATCCTACCCTTATTCCATTCAATGAACACATTCTATAAATTGTGATTTAAACGTTCGTTTAATAATAGGAAATAGTGCCAGGTAACCTTTGACTTCCGGTTTGTCGTCTGTTTGCTTTCCGTACGATACGTCTCAAAATACTATGGCTTCCGATATTTTACCAACAAAATATAATGAATGAAGAGTTTGAAAAGTTATATGTCATTAAATATCCGCCATTAAATACGCCAAAGAGTCTTTATTTATCTGGGACTATTTCTTTGAGCGGTCAAACAACGCATAGTTACGTGAAACGTCATCATATGCCTTATAAAATCCGATGTTAGTTTCGCATTTCCATATGTTGATGTAAGTATGTTTTGTCGAGGTTTTGGATCATGTAATAAATAGTATCTACAATTCGTCCCCAGTTTATAGCGGAATTTACAAAACCCGTCCAGTAAATTAGGTCTGGACCTCGCCAAAGTTTATAGCGGAATTTACAAAACCCGTCCAGTAAATTAGGTCTGGACCTCGCCAAAGGCTCGGTCCAGACCTAATTTACTGGACTCGTTTTGTAAATTCCGCTATAAACTGGTTGTAGAAGCTCTATCTCTTATATATGCAAGTCTCACAATTGGAGCCGCGCTCATATAAGAGAATACATTAACATTGGTCTAACAATATTTATGCCCATCACGATTTTTTTCAAACTTAATAATTTTTGCCAGATTCAGCTTTCACTTATATTGTGGCTTTCAAAGTGAATTCATGTTTTTATTGAATTCGGCTTTCAGCAATAGAGCCAAGCGCGTTCTAAATATAGCGATGGCGGCCTGGTTATATCATCTATGGACTGCTACTGTCTCAATTGAATTGATAATCTTTCACAATCGTGAAAGTCACGTGACTAAAATTTGGCAAAGTTTATGACACTTTAAAACAACCAGACTATGCATTTAAATTAAAATTGACACTTTCTGCAACTGTGAATGTGAAAAACATGGTCACGCGCATGGATTATGTCATTAATCTCTTGTGAGTTGTCTGGCGGCGCCGAATATATATCATATCCCACCGCATCGTTATATAGTATCGACGAACTATTTTCCGGAAGTCTCTCTTTATCTCTTTTGGTTTGTCATGTTTCTGCTATTGATATGATATTTATTAGCATAAAAACACTCATGTGAGTCGTATGCATTACATAATAGGAAGACATATTACATAATTATACATACATAGTTCATATAATAAACTTTCAACATTCAAACTACATTTATACAATGTGACTTATGTATTTATTGTTGGGCACAGTATATATATTTTTAATTGAATTGGAATGATATGACCTGGTGCGCACCACCTTAATATCGCTCTTTCTCCGCTAACCGCAGAACAATGGAGTTGACACACGATTCGAGGTTTGAGTTTCGATGAAAGTTTTCTGACACGTTCCGCCTCCCCCGACTGCTGCGAATAGTACATGGCATGTGCTGCTCGCCCTAACGAACTCATCACTGATATCAAAGCTGAACAGATATAAAAACAAAATCAGTTCATGCTCTCCTCGCGATGATTTACATATGAAATCTGTATGACGGTGTTTTGATGGTTTTTCGTGTGTTTTATAACTATATAGTTTACTAATTTCGAGACGAATGACGTCGTATTAGCGTGTTGCCAAGACAATTTGTAGTCGGGTTTATTCGTTTTTGTCGGAGTTAGGGAAAATATCTCGCAGAGTTGCTGATAGATCGAGGAAATATTTATAAAAACCATGGCGATAAGGAGGTATCGCATATGTTATTCGGCACATATTTACGCATATGTGGCATAACAAAAAGTCCTATCTATGAACCTAAGAAATTTATCATTCTTTGAGGGCTTTATGCAAGCGTAGTGCACGTGATGCTTTCGCACGCGCATGCATGCTGCTATACACAAGTCATATAATTAATGGATTTAATTTTCTGGGATATTCCGAAGACTATATCATTCACCTGGTGTTGTTCTTGAAGTTTTGGCATTCGATCTATTTCCCCGGAAGAGAGGATGCTTCCGCCAACTTAAGCACGTGTCGCATGGACTCGATGCCCTGCATGATTCTACGGAAATGATGACCACGTGACATATAGTTCCACAATATGACCAATCAAAGACATTTCTTTAAATAACATTGTGGGAGCTGTCGTGTGAAGATATCACATGGAACTTTATAGCTATAGGCTTAATTGGAAGGATTTAAAGTTTATACTGTGACCACGTGACATATATATTTCCGACACACATATATGGCAAATCTTCAAAACATTTCTTTAAATAATATTCTGGTGAAGATTTCGTATGTGACTCGATGTCTTCATTTGATAGCTCACACACGACTGTACCAATTTTCAAGAAATAATAAAGCTATTTGGATCTTTCTGGTGAGGAGTTTCTGTCTTATCTATGTTGTTCAAGCAACAATCGTGAACATGATCACCAGTTCCTATAAGGTTGGTCTTTTGATTCTCGTCGCTCGTGTCTTCTGTGCTGTCGTTCTTCGTGGTGAATCTTTGTGACACTTAATTCTGGCCACAGACTATTGATACTGATTGCTGAGTACTCTATCGAACTTTGATGCGTCAAACGAAGTTTAAAAATCCATAAAGACTACCAGTTTACTATGTGACCAATGTGGACATCTGGATCGATCGAAGATGCTCTGGATAACACCCCCACCATGCAAATATCGTCTGCAATTTTACTGATATACGCGTTTATATTCTACCTTGTATTCGGCGCCGTTTGTGCTTACTTTGGGTGAGTATAACTTTGCATATCTAATATATATTTTGGGACTTGTGTATGGGCAGCCATTCGGTCGGATATTACACGAAATAAAAGTTAATGGTGGTTTGTAAAAACAACTACAATATATTTCAAAACAATAGTCTCCATTTTCAAACCAATGGTCGTTCTTTAATTCAATAAGAGACAATTACGTGTTAACATATATAGATTCACAATCAACATTGACCGATGCAAAATTAATGTTCTATTTTAATTTAATAGTATTCATTGTTCAACTAATATCTAATAACAAACAATTAATACAGCTTTGCTCATATTCAGTAAACGTACATTCCGTTTCAATAGCCATATTTCAAACCAATAGACGATTTCTCACGATCAGTGATTATCGTTATCAAACTAATAGACCTTATTGTAAAACTAATAACTCATTGTAAAATTAATATATAAAACCGTAATTAACTTATTGTAAAACTAATAACCTATTGTAAAATTAATAGACCTTATTGTAAAACTAATAACTTATAGTAAAACCTATATCTAAAACCGTCATTAACTTATTGTAAAACTAATAACTTATTGTAAAATTAATAGACCTTATTGTAAAACTAATAATCAATAGACATATTTTAAACCAATATACTATTTCCCACGATCAATGATTATCGTTATCAAACTAATATCTAATAGCGGAATCAATTATTTCAGGTCAAACCAATGAGCTCATTTGAAATTAATGATTAAAACACAAACCTATAAGCAATTCGTAAATTAACGCTAGGGGCGCTGGCCACCAATTTTGTTCGCAAAATCCGTGACGTCAGAAATATAGAAATAAACATGGGAGTTCCCAATGTCATGTCGATGTGACGATTTGGAATATGAGTTCACTCGGTGCAAATCAAACGACGATAAATATTCACTATAATATATAGGACATATAGTGGAGTAGATTAAGTCAAATTTTCAAGGCAGTTGTTCAAATTGTTACTAAAGCATGAAACTTTACACATATGTACATCTTCTTTAATATTAGATATGGAGCCACGCTGAAATTTCACTTTAACCCCTCTTTTTAAGGGGTTTTCCAAATTTATAGAGCGTTTTGTGATTATATTATTTAATAAATGTCGCAATTAATCTCACCATGAAATATATAATTTAAAATTAGGCATATTCAATTCGTATGACTCTGAGAGATATAATGCCACATTTTAAGGGTAAAATTGGAACTCCCCGCCCAAGATGGTCGTTAAAATGACAGCTGAAAGAGGGAATTTGACGTTTTTTCGCTAATATCTTCTAGATCAGGTTCTGCTGTATGGAACTGGTTCGGAAATGTGACTTCATTGTGTATTGCTCATGTTAAGAGATAATTGGAGCAATGAATATATGTCATTCGTATGATCCAAGTCCCTCCCGCGATCCCTCAATAATTCGATTATATATAACTCGGTATGAAATTTAACCAAATATCACCGTTATGAATCTAGTCATATTTTAACAAGAATTGACAGAACTTTGCAAATTATGACATACAATTACTTATGAATTTTTGCGCTTAAGTGAAAATATTTTACGTTTAATCACAAATCATTTGCGCTTAAGCCAGGGGGGGGGGGGGGTCGGAAAATGTTTTCAGGCACGTATGGCATTTTTTCCCTTTCTATCATTTTTTGTACCCACCCATGCACCCCCACCGCCAAATTTTTTTCCGTTTTCAGCAGTTTTTTCCGACCATTTTTTAACACTAAAACAGAGATTTGCGGGAGGAAATTCACTGTAAACAGCTGTATATGAATTTCTGTGTATACTATTTATCATGGATGTTAACATGGACATGTAAATAGGAATGAGTCATTTTGAGGTCATTCGGCCAAAAAAACATGGCTGCCAGCGGCCATCTTGGATTTCAAAATTTGCAACAAAATACAATACGATAACTGCCTGCAGTCAGTTTACAGTTAGAATTACATTATTTCTCTCATTCAAAGTGGTTTTGAAGCCCAACGCATTGCCAAAACACTAAAAAACAAGCAGGAATTTTTTTTTTTAGTTGCGGAAAAAATTGCTTGTTGGTGGCTTTGACCACCCACCCACCCCGGCATACGTGCCGGAATTTTTATTTTCACCCCCCCCCCTGCTTAAGCCTGCAAATAGCGTGTCTGTCACTTGCAGAATGAGGTCCACAGAGGGTGAATTTAGTGATGCTACCCTGCATAGCGGGCTAGCATAACTAAATTCACCCTCTGGGGACCTCATTCTGCTTAGGCCTCATTTTCTGGGAAGTAACTATGGCATCAAATTAACATTGTTTTTAGTTACGTTTTCCCATCTGGGAAGTTTCTATATCCCCTAATTTGCAGAAGATAAAATCCATAATCGAGGCTCCAAATGGGTGAACATCACCAACTTCAACTGGGGAACTTCAATCTTATCCTAGGACTGCCATAGCAGTTGAGGGCCCTAAGCAGAATGAGGCCCCTAGAGGGTAAATTTAGTGATGCTAGCCCACTATGCGGTGTAGCGTCACTAAATTCACCCTCTGGGGACCTCTTTCTATATACAAATGACAGACACGCTATTTGCAGGCTTGCACTCCAGTCTATATACCTGTAGGCCCATCATACAAGGGAAGCAATCCCCAGTGATACCAGTACCTTTTATGACCATGGAAATGGTATATATCTGTACAGGATATGTCTCTTTTATAAAATGTAATAGATCTCTGGGATGGAGGCACAAATTCTTAGGGACAGGGATGCTGATAATATGAAAATATGTTTTTCCCCTATTTCTATTCAATAAGTACATGTACACCACGAGGGAAGCAAGCCACCAGTAACCCCTAATTCCCCTTCTATGACCATGGAAATGGTATATATTTGTGCAGGAGATGTCCCTTTAATAAAATATACTAGAGCTTTGGGAATGAGGCACCAATTTTTGGGACACCAGATACAGAGATGCTTTTGACTTTTCAACTTTCGAGTCTGTATGGGCTACTACTATGGGCCCATAATAATATACTATGAGATGGACTCCATCATTCACAATCAGAGGGAAGTAAAGGAGTGCTAGGTATTTGCGCTTAAGCGCAAAGCATTTACACTTAAGCGCAAATGATTTTCACTTAAGCGCAAACAAATTGATAGACACATATTTGTGCTCAAGCGCAAATGATATTCGCTTAAGCCCAAATGATTTATGTTTAAGCTTAATATTTGTGCTTGAGCGCAAATAAATAATAAATGTGAAAAGGGCCTCCCATAAGTAAGAGGGGACTCTAAATTTCTTGAACATTGAAATTCCCTTTGTTTGAGAATTTGTATATGTTTATATTGAATATTCTCAGTAAATAATTATTCTGTGTGTTTCAAAAGAAATCAGAATAAATTGTTATTGTTTTTAAGTATTGGTTATAGATATTAAACAGTTAATTAGATTGACTCCCCTCTTCCAAGATGCATCCTTACTGTGGAAAACCGATCGCCTAAGCGATTCACCCAGGTCTGTTGGATGGCTCAAACGACTTTTCCTACTATGGCCAGTTTGTACCCTTGATTTGAATGACACATTTAATTGTTTCGTACCATGTTTTTGGTCATTTCACACCATATATTGGTATGTTTCATTGATTCCCAAAAATGATGAATGGTCATTCGTACATGTGAAAAATTATATTAATCGTGTTAACTTAATGAGAGTGAACATGATCATGATTTAACGTTCGTGATGATGACAACCCAACATTTACATGTTAACATATTTCTTTCTTTTTTTTTCGAAACAAAATGAACCAATTGAAATTGTCGCGACAAAGTTAAAGATGCATAATCCGAATTAACACTTGAATATTACTATTTCCTTGGCTTCGGGTAAAACATATGTGATTTGAGTTGAGGAACCCACCCATCAAAGCTGAGAATGATCAGATATTGATTTTTGAAATCTATTATTTTTTACCATCGATAATTTTTAGTGGCCCAATAAAAAGTCGAAAGAGGACGGATGAAGATGGATAACTCAAAAAGCAAGTGGCTTTTGTTGTGTCAGATATTTGACAAACCCGCAAAATTTCATTGAACAAAATATTGATAAATAACAGGTTTTGGGCAATTGTATACTATATTTGACTGGTTAGCATTATTTTTGGGGCATTAATCGATTCTGGTAAACGAAGTGGCATTTAAAAAAATGGTGTTGTTGTTGTTGAAATATGATGATATGGGAACCATCGAATCGGACTGAGTACCTTTAATGTCATTTAAAAAAAAAAAAATACCGGTATACTCAAAGGTACGAATTGTCGAAATGATACAGGAACTGGTATGAAATGTCCAGAACCCTGGTGCGAAAAAACTTCCATGGTATGAAATGCCAGCAACCTATTCATCCATTGCACATTATCATTTATTTCCAATGGGCATGGATACGAGTCTCCCATTGGGGAGGGGGTCCACCTTGATACATGTATGTTCCGACAGCACCCCCTTGGAAGGAAGTTTCCTACAGATGGCTACAGGGTAAATGTATATCGGTCCAAAATTATTAATTAGATATGACATTTTTGCAGGTGTGTGAAGTTGGTTTGACAATGGACGTTGGACGTTCAACAAAAACGATCTAAACACCGCATATTTGCAGATGAAAATTAGTGTGAAGTTGGTTTGACATTGGACGTTGGACGTTCAACAAGAACGATATAAAAACCGCATATTTGCAGCTGAATCAAATCGCACATATATAGGCACAGGTAGAACCGCTTTGTTTCGGTCCAAGCGGTATTGCGTGGGAATAATCTATGCTCCGTAGGATTTCCCTACCGAAATTTCAAGGTTATTGATCCACTGGGTTTGCCTCTACCCTCTGCACTCACGGCGAACTTTAGACAGAATTTTCTAAGTCGAACGTCCATTTGTTTACCTTTCGAAAGACATTCAAACAGACATTCAAATATATGCTTCTGGCCCAATTATAGGGCCCGTTTCGAGTGCTATGGGCGTACCCGGATGTGTAACGAATGAAAATCATCGGCATATCATAATGCTTGCAGTTTGTGAGATATATAATGGGGGTGATCAAATATTTGGGAATATCGCTGTGAAGTTGGACGGACGTTGGACGTTCGTGGACATTCGCGACACGGTCTGTTTTCAATGAAATACCATAGACTCGCATTTGTTGATATGACTAACAGCTGCCTTGTGCCCACACAACTCTTATTTAAAAAAATCACCCTCCTTGCAAACATATTTCCATGCAAATAATCAAATTGTTGAATGTCCACGAACGCCCAACGTCCGTCTAACTTCACAGCACA
The DNA here is from genome assembly GCA_032622095.1 of Siphonodentalium dalli. Classification (NCBI taxonomy): domain Eukaryota; kingdom Metazoa; phylum Mollusca; class Scaphopoda; order Gadilida; family Siphonodentaliidae; genus Siphonodentalium; species Siphonodentalium dalli. The sequence continues at coordinate 286,822,781 of CP136064.1, read as the reverse complement.
ATTTCCACAAAAAAAAAACCGCAGTTTCCAGTTTGCACCAGGAGACTTCTCTTGACCTAATTCGCGCTCTCAAACAGACAAATTTAAAAAAAAAATTTAAGAAATTTTCCGAATGTTTTTTACTTTGAAAAACATTGGACGTTGGACGTTCAACACTGTGGATCTAAAAAGGGGTTACCGGCAGGTGACTCGAATCTCACATATATAGGCACAGGTAGAACCGCTTTGTTTCGGTCCAAGCGGTATTGCGTGGGAATAATCTATGCTCCATAGGATTTCCCTACCGAAATTTCAAGGTTATTGATCCACTGGTTTTGCCTCTACCCTCTGCACTCACGGCGAACTTTAGACATAATTTTCTAAGTCGAACGTCCATTTGTTTACCTTTCGAAAGACATTCAAACAGACATTCAAATATATGCTTCTGACCCGGATGTGCAACGAATGAAAATCATCGGCATATCATAATGCTTGCAGTTTGTGAGATAATGGGGGTGATCAAATATTTGGGAATATCGCTGTGAAGTTGGACGTTCGTGGACATTCGCGACACGGTCTGTTTTCAATGAAATACCATAGACTCGCATTTGTTGATATGACTAACAGCTGCCTTGTGCCCACACAACTCTTATTTAAAAAAATCACCCTCCTTGCAAACATATTTCCATGCAAATAATCAAATTGTTGAATGTCCACGAACGTCCAACGTCCGTCCAACTTCACAGCGATATTCCCAAATATTTGATCACCCCCATTATCTCACAAACTGCAAGCATTATGATATGCCGATGATTTTCATTCGTTACACATCCGGGTACGCCCATGGCACCCGAAACGGGCCCTATAATTGGGCCAGAAGCATATATTTGAATGTCTGTTTGAACGTCTTTCGAAAGGTAAACAAATGGACGTTCGACTGTCTAAAGTTCGCCGTGAGTGCAGAGGGTAGAGGCAAAACCAGTGGATCAATAACCTTGAAATTTCGGTAGGGAAATCCTACGGAGCATAGATTATTCCCACGCAATACCGCTTGGACCGAAACAAAGCGGTTCTACCTGTGCCTATATATGTGCGATTCCATTCAGCTGCAAATAAGCGGTTTTAAGATCGTTGTTGTTGAACGTCCAATGTCAAACCAACTTCACAGTAATTTTCATCTGCAAATATGCGGTTTTTATATCGTTCTTGTTGAACGTCCAACGTCCAATGTCAAACCAACTTCACACTAATTTTCATCTGCAAATATGCTGTGTTTAGATCGTTTTTGTTGAACGTCCAACGTCCAATGTCAAACCAACTTCACACACCCCCTTTTTGCACGATATGGCTTGTTATCAAACTCCATTTGTACTTAGCTGAATATCACTTCAATTTGCCCTAAATCGAGGAATATCATTTTACGACATCACTAATTAAGAGTAATACATGTATGATTTTATGACATCACGATCTGAGTAATACACGGTATGGCTTTGACATGGTGTAATTCTATTTCACTATTAGAATAGGCATAGATACCAATTTTGTGTGATGTCACTCATTAGAAAAAGTTGTCAATATTACACTGTTACTAAGAGGCGAACTACCGTAATTAATAGATACATGTAGGTTATTACTTGGTTGGTTTGATATTATAGGCCTGATTTCAGTCATCAGTAGCCTCATATCAGCCTTCGTCGTCAGGCTGATTGTGATATGAGGTTACCTCAGGGTGAAATAGGGCCTAATATCAAACCAACGATGTTGGCGCTGCTAGTCTACAGGGTCACTGTCTCGTTGTTCCCTTGCCGAGGAGATATAAATGGGTACAGGACGTTTTGTATCATCTTAAGTCATTTCGTACCATATTTTTGGTAGTTTCGTACCATATTTTTGGTAGTTTCATACCTTATTGTTTGGTCGTTTCGTACCATGTAGGAAATCAATTGGTCATTTCGTACCATGTTACTACATGTATGTCACACCATATGGAAACAAATAAATGATTTTCTACAAAGTACGAAATAAAAAAAAGTAACCAAACATTCCGGTACCCTACCGTTATGTAAAACCAAAAATTATGGTATGGATTACTATGGAACGACCATGGTTATGGTATCAAATACTGAAATAATGAAGAAGTCACTGCAGTTGTATATATCATTTATGTGGTCACAATATATGCATGTATAATGCAACCTGTAAGTTGACATGACCTCTGTTCTAGTTGGCTTATGATTGAGTTCTGAAGTGCTCTCCGCACTGTCAGGTTTACTTGATCAATACTCCAGCAATGTTCAGAATCCGATTCCACGACGCTCGTATGAAACGTCTAGAAAATAGAATCCATATTTAATAAATCCTTCAGACATTCAATATTACGGATCGCCTGAATCAACATCTGACTGTTTGAAGCGGTTCCACTCAATGGTTGTTTTCAGAAGAAGTCGTCGCAATGTACAGTGCTAGTACGCACTACACAGTAGATCGAACGATTATCTTACGGTGTTAGAGATGTTGTTGTTATTGTTGACATAATCATATTCATACTGCTGTTGTTAGTACTTGTCGAACACATCCTAAGTTCTCCACCGGATTTTGACAGACAATCCCTGCATCTGGATCTGGATGGTGTACGGCGTATGATCCTCGCAGATGTGTAGAACGCCGGGAGAGAGAGAATTATGTTCTTTGCGGGACTGTTGAGTTGTCCGCTGCTGTTCTATTTTGAATTTCGCATGCGTCCATCTCGTTTAGAGTGTTCCACTGAATAATTGTCCGTGGGAAGAATGAATTTGAGTATTCAGCAGAGTTTGTCACCAGTGGCTCTTACCGGTAGGACAGTGAATTATTACATTCCTGTTTTGAGACTATATTTGTGGCACTGAAATCTGCAAATTTCTTGGCTCAGATTTTTCTGCCCACCTTTTTTGGTTTAATTAAGCACTGAGTGTTTACAGCCGACACCTGCCCCTTATCCATCTTGTGAAAGAGCTCCAGCCTCTGGTCTTTCCTTCTGTCTTCGAGTGGTCTTATCTCGCAGTCATTCATCAGTTTGGCCATGTCCTTCGATTGGTAATTGCCGGTCATGAGCCGTACAGCTCCTCTCTGTATTCTCTCCAGGGCGTCGATGTTCTGCTGCTGGTGAGGATCCCACATGACGGCTGCGTATTCCAGCGACGATCTTACGAGTGTCTCATACGCTACGCATTTACTCTTGAATGGTGCCTTCCTAAGGTTTCTTCTGATGAATCCGAGCGTGCTGTTAGCCTTCTTCGTGATCTTGTCTATCTGTGGCAACCATTTCATATAGTTTGAGAGCATGACTCCAAGATATGGTGATTGAGTGACGCTTTGTATGATCTGGTTTCTGAGCTGGTACATGTAGGTCAGTTGGGAACAGTGATAATCACAGTAATACTGACAGTGATTTCAGATACTGACAGTGAATGAGTGATACTAGTACAGTCCTAAAATTCGGTTGCTTAATTCAGATCTTCTGGGTCAATAATAATGACAATATTAAAAATCAGCTCTCAATTGGATCTTCGGTATCTGCTATACAGGTACAGGATATAGTCCACCGTCCGTATATCATCGCAGTTTTCATGTTCAGGGTCACTTTCTGACGCGAAAATGTTCGAGAACATGCATTTTTTTTTTGGCAGGGGGGTATCCCATGTTGACGTCACGGAATTTCCAGTTTGGTAAATCCAACCAGATTCATGGTGGCGCTCCTAGCGTTAATTTGAGATTGGTGGCGACCCTAGCGTTTATTGGTTTAAGAATTGATCATTGGTTTGTAAACGGAAGTTATTAATTCGAGAAATGATCATTGGTTTGTAAACGGATGTTAATAATCTTCAATTATTATTCATTGGTTTGACCGGAAATAGTAGATTTGTCTCTTATTGAATCCAGGAACGGCTATTGGTTTTGAAATAGATTCTATTGATTAAGAAAATATATCTATTAAAACGGAATTGTCTCTTATTGAATCCAAGAACGACTATTAGTTTGAAAATGGAGACTATTGGATATTGAAATATCTTTATTGATTAAGAAAATATGGCCATTGAAACGGAATTTACGTTTATTGAATATGCGCGAATCTTACTAATTGTGTGTTATTAGATATTAGTTGAACAGTGAACGCTATTAAATTAAAATAGAACATTAATTTTGCATCGGTCAACATTGATTATGAATCTTTATCTATTAAAACGGAACTGTCTCTTATTGAATCCAAGAACGATTATTGGTTTGAAAATAGAGACTATTTGGTTTGAATCTATATCTATTGAAACGGAATTGTCTCTTATAGAATCCAAGAACGACCATTGGTTTGAAAATGGAGACTATTTGGTTTGAATCTATATCTATTGAAACGGAATTGTCTCTTATAGAATCAAAGAACGACCATTGGTTTAAAAATGGAGACTATTGTTTTTACAAGCCACCATTAACTTTTATTTCATGTAATTTCCGACCGAATGGCTGCCCATACTTGTGTCTGTCTGTGTGTTAGCTATGGCCGGGAAAACGGCTGGACCGATTGAGCTCAAACTTCCAATCTAAGGTTAAAAATCCACGGGCAGTGGTTACCGCCGTTTTAGAGAAGCTCCGAGCACCCCTTCTCCACTCACAGTCACCAAAATGACCGTCCTTGGCACTGTGGGATTAATCGAGTTGATAGTTAAAGAGCGTTCGTATCCGCAGTGTCGTTGATAAAGAGCGTATGCGTGTATTGTGATTCTTATGTCTGGGACCAGACGTGAGTGTGTCTGTATCCAGACATGAGCGTGTTGTGTGATTCGTATGTATGTCTTCGTACTTAGGGGTTCCAAGGAACGGGGCAGATTTTCATCGGGTAAGTTTTTCCGCCCGAGGTGATCTTCACCTTGAAACGGGTACCCACAAACGTACCTATTTTAGGGACGGGTATACCATCACGGGACGGGTACCATAATTTCTCTTGATTAAAAAGGGAATTAACTCAAATTAAATTAAAAAATTAACAGATTTCGACGAAATTTGATACCTAGGGATAATTTTGTCAGGGGAGTGTTTTTGACGGGTCAAATCGTGACCCCGACCTGACCTTGACCTTCAAAATGGTCAATTCAAGGTCAAATCAGGTAAAACGGACGGATTTTAACGAAATTTTATACCTAGGGATACTTTTGTCCGGGGAGTGTTTTGGACGGGTCAAATCGTTACCCCGACCTGACCTTGACCTTCAAAATGGTCAATTCAAGGTCAAAGCCCGGACGAAGTCGGGTCACCTGCTAGTAACCTTATATTTTTGAAACATTTGAAGAAGCAGAAAGCGTTGATTGTTTATTATCAGAGAGCAATCCCAAGTGACCAATTTCGAATATGATATCTATGCAAATCTCTTGAACAATTGTAGTCCAACAAATTAGACGATTCGGATTAAGGTATATTTTAATATTTGGATATTTATGTTACCTTAATCCTCAAGTAACCTCAAGGGTTAAGATAATCGTATAAATGTCCAAATATTAAAATATATCTTAACCCGAATAGTCTAATTTGTTGGACTAGAACAATAGTTGCCGAATGGCAAGTGTTTATGGTTGGGATTTGGTGCAATATTGCAAATAATTAATGAACAGGTATTAACCAAGAAATATATTACCTGCACTGGGTTTTTTTCATTTTTATAAACTTCTCTGTCACTAAACCAAACATTTCCCAGGTTTTGAATTGGTGGAGTATGATCTCTACGGGCGTAGTCTGAGTATAGTGAATATGTGACCCGCCATATCAAATCCAGTCGTAAGTCGGGATTTTTTTACCCTGTTCCAATGCATTCTCTTATATATGCGAGTCGACCATAGGTCGCCTCGCATATATAAGAGAATGCATTGGCCTAACAATTTTTTACAATTTTAATAATTTTTTCTTGTATTCTTTAACAATTTTATAATTTCACCCACACAGCGCCCCAGACAAACATGAGCAGACGACACTCTTCTATATGCTTCTATATATGTGTGGGGCTCCCTGCAGGGTAATGGATATTTTTTATTTTATGTCCTAAAAATTGTAAGAAACATTTATTTAAAAAAAATGATAAAAAATTGTTAGGCCAATGCATTCTCTTATATATGCGAGGCGACCTATGGTCGACTCGCATATATAAGAGAATGCATTGGCACAGGGTAAAAAAATCCCGACTTACGACTAGATTTGATATGGCGGGTCACATATAATGAATTCGTTGCTATAATTAAAGGTACTCAATCAGATCAGACGCTCCTAAATTACTATTTCTTTTGGCTTCGGGTGTAAAACATATTTGATTCGAGTCGAGGAACCCACACATCAAAGCTCAGAGTGATCAGATATCGATTTTTAAAGTTTGTTATTTCTCGAGATATGTAATAATATGTGGCCCAGAAACACGTGGTCAAACTGAGGGTCTCGGACAAAATTGCGGATGAAGATGGATAACTCTAAAATCAAGTGGTATTGCCGTCAAATTTTGTGATACTTTAGTGATAATACGGCTATATTTTGTTGTACAAAATGTTGATAAATAACAAGTTTGGGAAATCTGATACCATAGTTGGCAGTGGTTATCATTATTTTGTTGCAACAAAATCGATTCTGATAACTAAAGCGTATTTTGAAGAAATATTGTTGTTGTTGTTGTATCTTGATGGTATGGGGACCGGTCTGGTCGGATTGAGTACCTTTAATCTGTGTCTGTATTTTCTTTCCGAGAACATTCTCCGCTATCATCGGGGGGGGGGGGGTGTGATTTCCGGTCACGTTTGCCGGGTTGGGTGGGTATTCGATGGGACCAACAATTTTTTGTTCTGCAACTCAAAATTTTTGACTGTTTTTGCAATGAGTTTGGCTTTAAACACCTTAGAATGTCAATTTTAACATAAATGAAAAATTTCATGATGATCAGACAAACAGTATCGAATGAGTCGTTATTTCGTGGGAATCCGGATTCAGAATCCGAATCCGATTACGGGGGCGGGGCAAATTCCCGATTCTAGGTCAGATTTTGAAATCCACGTGGTCTCCGATACTATGTTTAATGTTCTCCCAGCGTCAAACATGGCTCATGTATTTGACACAAGTATCATTTGTATCTTATATTTATAAAGTTCATGTTTGTTGTGAAAGTCATGCTTTGCTTCTATGTACGTGTATATACATATAGCACCTAATTAGCTGCCAATCCGACTTAATCGCATCTTTTTTTTCCAAGTTAAAGTGTGTTTATTGTTGAGGGCAAGCATTTCTAACAGCTCTAGGTCTCCTGAATCAAATTCCGAAGACGTTGTGGAGAACACACGAAACTTATCAGTTGTACAGGGACGTGGCGACAGGGTTTGCTTAGGGTGTCTCGACACCCCCCCCCCCCCCGAACTTTGGTACAATTTTCTTAGCTGTACAGTCATTCATACGTGAGGAAAATCGGGATTATTTTGACTAACTGCTCCAAATAATGATACGTACAAGCCAGCAAATGCAACAAACAAACCCGATTTTAGATAAATACATATACAAACTTATGACTAACTCGGGTAGGGGGTGACCGGTGATCTGTATATATGTTCAATTTGTTTTTGTAGTCATGTTGCTTTGCCATTACTAATTATATATTTTTCAGTGTAATAACATATGGGAGAAGGGGTACCATAAAGTGAGTCAGCACTTGTCCTCCAATCTCATTGTCTGTATAAACAGATGTATGTGTTATATATCATGTGTTATCTAAATTTGACAAATAGTTTAAAATAAATGTGTCTAAACTAAACTTTGGTACATTTCCAGCAGTTGGAAATGTCATGCATGACACAACATTAGTTGGACATTAATTTGACATAGGTTGGAATTGTTCTCATTGTTTGATTTTTTTCAACCAGTAAAAGTTGGTTATTTTCCAATCTTAGGGTGTGTCAAGTTAGATATTTCCAAGGGGGTGAAAATGGAATTCTGTGAGCTTGATGTTTGGTTCAAGGGGGGGGGGGAGTGCAGTTGGTCGGAAATTTTAGGAAACCTCTAGCCACGTCCCTGTGTACGTGTGGGTACTTAATCAATAAATTGACTAACATTTGCACTATATAGTCCTGAGATCCTAGAAGAAGCTTTACAATTGTGTTTCCCGATGATAACTCAAGTTTGGACTGTTCAATTGAAAATTCCATATGAGTTTGATCCGATGATTTTCGACTTAGAAATTAAATTTTTCTTGTAATTTTCTTCATTTTGTGCCAATTGGAGGTTATATTTTGACTTTAAGAGTTTTTTTTACGATTTCGTTATTTGTACGCATGTCAGTAATGAGACAATGCACAAGTACCGCGTCTTATCCATATAGTATACTTCTACAAAGACTCCGCTCCAAATGAAGCCACCGGTTCGGGGGACACTGTGGCCGAGCGGCCTTTTATTTACAACTAATGTACAGCACGTTGGCCAAAAAATGTCTGTGTTTCTTCACTATACAGAGACTATTGTGTAAAATGACTGCATTTAACGAAACAACACATTTTAAATATGAAATTGCTATAAGACTAGATAGTACATACGTATATCTGATAATCCATCGATATAATATAATCCTACTATTTCTTGAATAAGAAGGAGCATATAATAACGAACAAAGCAGAAGACATATCCATGCAGGTTCACGTTAATTCGGTCAATGGTGACGTATACGCCGAATTTGAAATCGACATGCGTTCGGGCGGTATTTCATGGATGGAATTATGAAATGAACATAATATGATGAAAGTGACAATGAAATTGACAATGCTTTGCTTCAAGTTCGCCATCAACCGAAGTGCTCCCCCATCGTTACTATCAATAACATTATTATTTGGCTAATTTCAGTAATATTCTTACCGTTTACACTCGATAACACAAATTTGTCTCCGCATTTAAAATTCTTTGATATAGATCGTTTATATTCTGCAATAATTTGAACACAAGGGATGGATTCTTATGTTGTATTGTGTTTTTAAACTCCGAGGTGGCGAAATCTCGGTTTGTTTACATTATGAACGTTTGAGTCCGTAATCGGAATCAGAATCTGAATCTGGTTTACGACGAAATAACGATTGATTACGATTACGGTCTTTTCGTTTACTGATTCTGGTCTGTTCGATTACAGAACCACGTCGTATGGGGACTAATCCATAATCAGAATCCAGATTATCTAAAGAAATAACGACTCTGTAGCCCATGCTAATGGATTTTAATTTTAAAATCCAAGATGGCCGCTGGCAACCATGTTTTTTTGGCCGAATGACCCAAAAATGACTCGTTCCTATTTACATGTCAATGTCAACATCCATGACAAATAGTATGCACAGAAATTCCCCGCAAATCTCTGTTTTAGTGTTAAAAGGGGGTGGGTGTTCAAAAATGGTCGGGAAAAAAACTGCCGAAAACGGAAACAAATTTGGACGCGGGGGTGGGTGGGTCCGAACAAGGGTCAAATGGAAAAAATCACCATACGTGCCTGAAATTTTGTTCTGAACCCCCCCCCCCCCCCCCCCCCCCCCACCCCGCTATCATCAGAAAGACTGAAATTATTGTCCAGCCGCTCCGACCCAAAGTACACACACAGCAGCAATTCGCTCATTCTTTAGCTTATCTCCTATTTCGGTCGGTTGTTATGACTGCTGTTAGCGAATTTACCACAACCGGGGTATGTTGTGTCTGTGACCTATGTACATCATTACCAGTCTTATTAAACTAGACCTAATTTTCATTACTTTCGACTTGAGAGTTGACTGTAAGGAAACCTTGTTGTAGTTATTAACTAGACTGCATCATTAAAAGTTTACAATTACAATCTATACGCAGCGCCGATTTTGTTTAAAAAAAAATGTTGATACAATATCAAAAACTACTGCGCCACCGCACACTATAAAACAGGACTCAGTGAACCCACTGAGATAAACAGCAGGCCACATCTGATAAGTGAAGATGTCGACATCGGATTCTCAAGATAATTTGTTAACACGATCATAAGGGTAACCACAAATCCGACGCTCAGGGTTAAAGTGGTGTGAAACACTCCAGCTATTTAAGGAGGAGGTCAAATAAACAATTTTGAATGAGGATTTCTATGCAAATCTGCGGAGCAAAAGTTACAGAGTAAATGCCTGTTGTTTCACCACATCAAGTCACACTCAGAAGTATGTGCAACTCTGTATCTTTTGCTCCACAGATTTGCATGGGAATCCCCATTCATATATGTGACCCGCCATATCAAATCCAGTCGTAAGTCGGGATTTTTTTTACCCTGTGCCAATGCATTCTCTTATATATGTCGACCATAGGTCGCCTCGCATATATAAGAGAATGCATCGGCCTAACAATTTTTTATCATTTTTTTTAAATAAATGTTTCTTACAATTTTTAGGACATAAAATAAAAAACATCCATTACCCAATTCAATTCATTTATTTCTCACTCCCTTAATAAAGGTATGGAGATACCCTGCAGGGAGCCCTACACATATATAGAAGCATACAGAAGAGTGTCGTCTGTTCATGTTTGTCTGGGGCTCTGTATGGGTGAAATTATAAAATTGTTAAAGAATACAAGAACAAATTATTAAAATTGTAAAAAATTGTTAGGCCAATGCATTCTCTTATATATGCGAGGCGACCTATGGTCGACTCGCATATATAAGAGAATGCATTGGCACAGGGTAAAACAATCCCGACTTACGACTGGATTTGATATGGCGGGTCACAATTGGTCACTTGACCTCCTCCTTTAAAAAATTGACTCCAAAATATAGGCAGAACACAGCTTCATTGTTATAAACGAATCGCATGGATGTAGTAACTATTGTTGGCGGAATCGTCGCCGTAATATCTGTGCCCAATGCATTCCCATTCAAAATTAATAAACTTCCAGACCCAAATAAGCACTGGGCACTGCTGTGTAGGGGTGAAATTTCCCCAGTAAATAATAAAGGTGCTTGCATGTTTATTTGAAGCTCAAGAATATTGAACTGAATTATTTTCAGACTGACAACCAGACGACCAGTTTTTGATAATGAACTGAGATATGGATTGAAGGTGGACTCGAGACCGTGCTCGTTGCTGCAACTGAGCAAAGCACAGGGGCTTATTTGTCGACGATGGCGGGGCATCGGAGCCGCGCTGATGGGCGCTCTCCAAGTGTCTGTAGGACAATGCCAGGCTAAGTTCGAGTCCGAAAGATGGAACTGCTCTCTTGGCAAATCCAGACAGGCAATTCTTAAGAAAGGTAAGAAATCGTCTGTATAAATTAAGATTCAATATTCTTTCTTTATTAACCCTTTACCCAACAAAACGTCAAAAAACGCCCAAATAAAGCTTCAACAGCCTAAAATATCTTCGGTCTGTCTCAATAAAACCATACAAATATGGATATCATTGGAACCGGCTCATTGACCACATTGTGATGGTTACAGTTATGCCCTGTGCCAATGCATTCTCTTATATATGCGAGTCGACCATAGGTCGCCTCGCATATATAAGAGAATGCATTGGCCTAAACACTTTTAACACTTTTTACCATTTTTTCTTACATTCTTTAACAATTTTATAATTTTTAATGTGTTAAGCTAATGCATTCTCTTATATATGCGAGGCGACCTATGGTCGACTCGCATATATAAGAGAATGCATTGGCACAGGGCCGTTCTGTTGGGTAAAGGGTTAAACATTTATACTTTCCGCATTCTGTATAGCTCCATTGACTTTATTGAATGAAATACACCTCTCCAAGTTGAGCAACATTGTCATTGACACGTTCATTACGCCACCTAGTGTGGTGTTACTTGCATTTGGTTTTTTTATATCGCATGGAGTACAGGGCGAATGTATTCTTGGAGATTGTTTGTACCTTACTCAATCGTACCGATATAATCACGTAGATGCCGAAATTGTAAAGTTAACGCCAGCGGTGTATAATACGTTTATGAAAATATGATAAATCCTATCGATAGAGTCAGGACAGGCTCAAATTGTAAACTTAAAGTCACCGGTGTAATAATATGTTGTTGAAAATATAAATAATCTGATAGCCTGAAAATATTGTATAACCTATTGGGAGCCCATAATAAATGGGAATAACCTATTGGGAGCCCCTTCTGAATTTTATGGAGATTGTTTGTACCTTACTGAATCGTACCGATATAATCACGTAGATGCCGAAGTTGTAAAGTTAACGCCACTGGTGTATAATATGTTTATGATAAATCGTATCGATAGAGTGAGGACAGGCTCAAATTGTAAACTTAAAGTCGAAAATATAAATAATCTGATAGCCTGAAAACATTGTATAACCTGTTGGGAGCCCCCTGGTGTAGTGAACTGAATTATGGGTAATTTTAATTGGAGTGCGCATGTCTGTTTTTTTTGTAGTAACGGCCATCTTTTATTTTCTGCATGCGCAGTCTATATGCGTTCTTTTGGGGAAATTCGCTATTTTGGTTAAGTGAAACAATGGTATGAGTTCAATGTTTGTTTGTATATAAGAAAGTATATTGAATTTTGGAGGCCGACAATTGTATCTATTTGAAGATTAAAAGTTGCTTGTGTGTATTTAGCTGTGCATGGTTCGTTAATTAGGCCAGCCTATTGTCATATTAGAACGTCTCCAATAACATACAACCTCTCTGCAGTTAACATTGTGAATTTGGCAACAGTCCAAGCAGGCCCTCTAATGGAGCACTGTGAATTTGGCAACAGTCCAAGACACGTGGGGTATATAGAATACACACGTAGTGTTTCTGAATACCAAATTTACACCACGAGTGGGATTGATGGTTTACCACACGAGCTTTAGCGAGTGTGGTAAATCATCAATCCCACGAGTGGTGTAAATTTGGTATTCAGAAACACTACGTGTGTATTTTGTTTATACCATGACCGGTACAGGAGCAACAACTGTTATGAAATCGAAATAAACCCACTTAAATTAAGATGATTCTGTCGCACCATTCACAATCATCCCCGTTGTGTTCCCCACACTTGGCCGTACATCGACGTACACTATCACAGCTGATCAGGCGTATTGATACATTGAATTAGGTCAACATTCAATTGTACGAATATGGTATCATTGTAGCCAATTCACAATAAACTGTAATCATGATGAAACCGCCATAAATAAACAACATGAATATATATATGGGAATACGAATTTAATGAATATAAATATAACACATTGCGGGAACTTTTTTTTCTCCGCCGTACAGTGAACAGGAAACCACGAAAGTCATTTTGAAATCCACCGTTTGTTGTTCGAGTTTTTTACGTCTATTTCTTGAAATATATGTTCAATTTGTTGATCTGGATGTGATTTCCACGGAAATAACTGTTCGTTTTTATCGCATTAGTGAGTATAATATTCAATTGAATCGAAAGTATCAAATTGTTTTCATCGCGAGGCGCTACATTTTAAAAATAGAGTGATTTTGATCGAGGTCATGGAAGGTTAATGAAAGGTCAACTCGGATGTAGTTCTACTATGGGTATAAACTTTAACCATTGAAATGCCATTAAAACGTGTTACCCACAGTAGAAACGTGTTACCCACGGTCGGACTCCTGTTCACACACAGTAGGGTGTACAGCACAAATATATTATATAGCATGTTTGTACACAGTACAATAGGGAGTCATGGTATAAAATAACTGAACACCTGTGGCCAACTTGATCTCCAGAATGTTTTTAAGTGGAAGGGACAGTGTAGTGGGGTGGGGGTGGAAGTTAGATTTTGAGTGTGTATGATTCACAACTTTTGTAAAAAAAAGTTAATGCACATGTAGTTGGAAATTTCATACATTATTACACTACAACATAAAGGTTAAAATACATGGTTACCATTGCCTGGTATCCCAACTAGTAATTATTGTCCCCATTATGATGGGGACGGGGATCGAATGATGGAGGTATTTTGAGGGGGTGGGAGTCACAACTGTTATAAAGAATTTTAACAGTTGGAAATTTCATACATGATTACACTAACTTTTTGTCCCCATTTATTTTACTGCTGTCTTGTTTGTTACTGTATTCCTGATATGGAAATAATAAAGAGCATTTATTACGCCACCTGTGGTGTATCTAGCTGCTGAGATTTTGATATTGCGTGGTGGACAGGGCGAATGCATTGTGGGGCTTTTATTTATAGAGTTGGAAATTCCGTTTATTTAAAAGTCGGAACTACACGACCAGTAGCCCAAGTCCAGTAAAACGGTTCGTTATAGGTGCTGGTTGTTATTGTTATTTTAACGGAATTCTGAGTTGGTCATTCGCGAAACCAATATATTTTATATTCTATAATTAAAACCGTGGGTATATAATATATGATCCTCTTTATGGATATTGTAGGAAGGTAAATTTAGCTAAAGCGGTGGGATATCTTGCAAGACAACACATTTCGGTTTGCGCTATAACTGCTCAATGTTTTAAGGTGTTACACAACGTCTGATAAAAAGAGTTCTATCGGGAATATTCACACTATTTTTTCAGAGAACATGCATAGAGTAAACATAGTCCTATCGGACTATCGTAAAGTAGTTCCGTTTAATTCGGGATTAATTAACCCTCAGACTGCCGAAACTGCCGACAATAAATTCGCTTGTTCGTGTCCGCCGAAAATCAAACTTGCCTGTTTAGAGGTCCCATTTTCGTGGCTAATGGTGATAGAATCACAATTTTTCAGTCAAATTCATGGATAAATTACATTACACTTAATCGGCTTATGTCCGCGGCCATAAACCTGCGTTTTGATAACAATTTATTTGAGACAAACTGTTGCGCGGGTATCAGTCGGCGCTTATCGGTTGAAGTTATTATGATCGTGCAGCCTGCGCGTGCAACAAGTGTTCAAATACAACAGAAGAAAAAAATACTATGTCAAATAAATAACGTCATCAATGGACAGACAAGTTTCATTTCCGCGGGACACGAAAAAGCGAATTTAATGTCGTCAGTTTCGGCAGTCTGAGGGGTTTAATTAATCTCCTTTACGATATCCCGATAGGACTATATTTACACTATGTTCTCTGAAAAAAAATGGTGTGAATATTCCCGATAGAACTATTTTTATCAGACGTTTTGTAACACATTAAAACATTGAGCTGTTAGCGCAATTTTCTGGAATTTCGGACTATTTCGTCTATAAAAATACGATGAGCAACTGAAAATGTTTTTCAACATTCTGGAAGGGGTAGATGTCCAGGTATATATGTTTAAAATTTCACGCATAAACTATGACAGATAACAAAGTTATAATTAGTTTTATAGGCCCACCATAAATCCCCTATAATAAACGCATGCCCCCGTAAGCACATGGCTTTGCTGTGGATGCTTTCGTTCCCAGCATGCATCATTCTCGCTATCTGTAAAATGTCTATGAACAATGGCTGTGCCACGCACTCTTAGCTTTGATCCGCATTTAGAAGCATTCTGGTGTGGCGAATGAGAAACCTGCAGTAATTTATAAGCCGTAGTTCATTGTAATAATTTGAAGAATTACTTATCTTAACGGAATTCTGAGGCGGTCCATTCATGTAACCAATATATTTTATATTATGATTTATATTTATGGCTAATAATACGATCTTGGTGGCGTTACCATTTCTGACTATGGTTTTCTTGTGTTTATACTGACAATGGCAATTTTGGTGAATACGATATGTACTAAACGCTCTTGATATAATTGTTTGCTTCATATATCTCATTCACAAGGCTCAAACATTGTAACTATATTATTTCCTTTTAATATGTAATCATCGGATATTTGAGCAAAGCACTCAGTAGCTGCGTATATATATATACATATTCACATACCATTCATTCCAACATATTCCATGCATATACGCTATATAATAGACAACTATTTTATAGATACAGGTGTATATGCGTCGACTCTATAGACTTAACTATTGTATAAATACAGCTATAGGTGGATAAGTATGACTGTATGCCTACTATAGTATAGACAGTTGGACATGCGCATGCGTAGTGACATTTCATATCATCATAGTCTCAACATGATAAATAACCAATTAAATTTGTTTGAAATGTCGAAGTATTTTATAAATATTTGGACGACTTCTACTTGAATTCGTGTTAACACGCACTTCCACCAATGGCTTCTGTCTGATATTATGATTGCAGGCATGTCAGAAGAATTGGATATATATGCACTTACGTTGTCTTCAAAGTATCATGCCATGAATCCCTGCTCAAGCTACGCCCGTGTAGAGCCCCACACAGATAGAAGGATCTATTCCTGATTGTCGTCTGCTCGTGTCTGTATAGGGGCACCATACGGGTGTTCAGTATATCATGCCATGAATCGCTACTCAAGCTACGCCCATAGAGAGCCTCACACACAATCAGTTCAAAACCTGGGAACATTTTAGTCGATTGTTTTTATTATCAACTCGACTTATGGTTTGGCGAGGGATGGTTCGGTCCCAGACCTATACAACACAGCCATTTATTGGTGGATTTTGACAATATTTGGTATGTCAGTTTATTGGCACGTGCGACAGCTGCACATAGACAATGAGAACCGCCCAGCTTTCTAACCATAGTTATGTCACTTGTTTCTATTTATAGCAACGTTATGTCCGTTAGCACGATAACTTGATTTGGTATATCGTTAGTTCACAACACTATCTTGATCGAGTTCGAAAATCAGTTTTATCCGATTTTGTTTCCCCGAGTTACGGCCCTTAGTTTGACTAATTTTAGCAAATATAGGAAAATTTATGTGCGATAACTTTAACAAACGTCAACCAATTGCATTCATATTTGGCATATGGATCTTTCACAACAATATCTTGAAAACCAGGTTTATCGGATCCTTTTTAGCTCAACTTGACAAAGTCAAGTTTGAGCTATTGCCAAAGGTTTGTCGTCCGTCGTCTGTGCGTCAACAATTTCCGTTAGCGCACCCTATATGTAACATTTCTGGACCGATCATCACCAAACTTCATATTGATCTTCGGAGTGACCTCTAGATGCGAGCCTTCTATTTTACCGAAATTCATTACAAAATGTGGCCACCAGCTGCCATCTTGAATTGCAAAATTAGAATCCATCAACACACTCTGCATCCCGCATTTATTGGAGAATAGTTTTGAATCTTTAAATGTTTAAAATCACATCTAGATGGAAGCTATCGAATTTGAACAATTTTGGATGAAAAACATGGCCGCCGGCATCCACCTTGGATTTTACTCTTTGCATGGCTAATTCCTTTGGTACACCCTACAGACCACATCCCTCATTCGATAATCGCCAGACTTCATATGGATCTTCGGGGTGGCCTCTAGATGGGAGCTAGACATTTTGTCCGAAATTCGTTAAAAACATGGCCGCCAGCAGCCATCTTGGATTTCAAATTTGAATTCATCAGCTCACACTACATGTACAGGCATATCTATGATCACCTCTAGATGGGAACTATCGAATTTGAAGATTTTTTTTATCAAAAACATGGCCGCCGGCAGTCATGTTTGATTTTATTCTTTGTGTGACTAAATCTTTTGCCACACCCTACAGACAACATCCCTCATCCGATCGTCACCAAACTTCATATGAATCTTTTGGGTATCCTCTAGATGTGAGCCATAAAATATTTCCGAATTTCGCTGGAAAACATGGCCGCATGGCTGCCTGCGGCCATCTTGGATTTTACTCTTTGTACGACTAAATGTTTTGACACACCATATGGATCTTTTGAGTGACCTCTAAATGTGAGCCATCAAATTGTTCCGAATTTCGTTGGAAAACATGATCGCCTGCGATTTTACTCTTTGTATGACTAAATCCTTTAACAAACCCTTTATACGATATCCATTGTCCGATCGTCACTAAACTTTATATGGATCCTCGGGATGACCACTAGATGGGAGTCATCAACGTTTTCCAAATCTCGTTGAAAAACATGGCCACTTAGTCTAGGAACCATCTTGGACTTTACTCGTTGTATGACAAAATCCTTTGGCACACCCCTACATACCACATCCCTCTTCCGGTCGTCACCAAACCTCAAGCCTCTAGATGTGAGCCATCAAATTGTGCCGAATTTCGTTGGAAAACATGGTCGCATGCGGCCATCTTAGATTTTACTCTTTGTTTGACTAAATCCTTTAACACACCCTTCATACGATATCCATAGTCCGATTGTCACTAAGCTTCATAAAATTATGGATCATCGGGATGACCACTAGATGGGAGTCATCAACGTTTTCCAAATTTTGTTGAAAAACATGGCCACTGGGAGCCATCTTGGATTTCACTTTGTATGACTAAATCCTTTGGCACACCCCTACATACGATATCCATTATTCGATCGTCACTAAACTTCATATGGATCTTTGGGTTGACCACTAGATGGGAGTCATCATTTATTTTCTAAATTTCGTTACAAAACATGGCCGCCAGCAGCCATCTTGGATTTTATTTATCTCTTCATGTTTAGCTCAACTTTACTTTCTATATAAAATCCAAGATGTATAGTTTGAGCTATTGCCATGGGTTGGTATCCGTCGTCCGTGTGTGCGTCCGTCAACAATTTCCATTAGCACGGAATACAGGTCGTATCTTTGGTGGGATCAGTATGAAATTTGTCATGGCTGTTGACGTTGACGTGTAGATGGGAACGAGTCATTTTGGGGTCATTCGGCACAAAATCATGGCCACCGGTGGCCATCTTTGATTTCAGAATCCAATCCATTAGTACAGACTACAGGCCGTTCTGTTCGTCTGATCATCACGACATTTGTCATGGATGTTACTATTGATATGTAGATGGGTACGAGTCATTTGTGGGGTCTACAGGCCGGTGTGTTCTTCTGATCATCGTGAAATTGGTCGTGGATGTTAATATTGACATGTACATATGGAACGAGTCATTTTGGGGGTCATTAGGACATTTAAAAAAATGGCCGCCAGCAGCCATTTTGGATTTTACTCTTTGCATGACTAAATCCGTTGGCACGGCTTCAGGTCGTACCTTGGCCGAATCATTATGAAAATTGTCATGGCTGTTACAATTGACTTGTAGATGGATATGGCCGCAGCAGCCATCTTGGAGTTCAAAATTCAATTCGTTAGCAAGGGATGCAGGCCTGAGTGTTCGTCTGATCATCATGAAATGTGTCATCTATCATCTATGTTAATATTCACATGTAGATGGGAACGAGTCATTTTGGGGTCATTCGGCCATAAAACATGGCCGCCGGCAGCCATCTTAGATTTTACTATTTGTATGACTAAGTCTTTTCTAGAACCCATCCATCAAAGCTCAGAGTGATCAGATATCGATTTTTGAAATCTATTATTTTTCACCACCGGTACATTTTAGTGGCCTGGTAAAATGTCGACGAGAAGACCGTCTCGGGCCAAATTGCGGATGATGACGGATAACTCTTTTTGTGTGTCAGATATTTGACAAACTGGCCGAATTTCGTTGAACAAAAAGTTTATAAATAACAGGTTTTGGGAAATATTATTTCGGCCAATTTGGCCGTTTACTTCATGGCTGTTTTTCATCTGACGTGTGTGTCGGGATAAATGATGTGGAGGATGATAAATGATGTGGAGGATTTATGTAAATGTTAGCCCAAACTACATTTCCAAGTAACGATGGTTTTGTTGTTTATTTTGAGGAATAATACCGCGTCAGATGAATTCAGCCCAAATATGTTAACAGTTGTCGTGTCAAACATTCGCAGTAGGTTAGCGTTATTTAGTATTTGTGGATGTCCTTTAACATGGGGAAATAGACTACTGCGCTTGAACGAGCATGTGAATTTGTCGTTTTTAATGTATAGCAACTTGATAATCAATAACAGAGGCATTCTCTGTCAAATAAGGTCGCTCTATTTACGATACCAATTGGGGAACTTTGTAAATTAAATTACGCGTAAATCAGCGGAAACGTATACCTGCTGCAAATAGAGAAGGTGTCGGAATCGGCGTACTCGCCCCAGGGCTAACTCGCCCCAATCGACGTGTGCCAACTCGGAATAAAAAGCCAGCTCGGAATAAAAGATGTATACGGGGTGCTATATGGCGTTTGGTCCGTTGTTTCTCAATGAATATTATTGAAATGTGGTGTATATGTCCGGGCTGGGACATGGAATACAACAACGTTTGAATTGTTTTTAAATTTACAAATTTGTTGATTTTATTCATTTTTTTTCGTTCTGAAACCAGCTGAAACACACTATAAAATGTATATCATATAATAACGAACACGAGACATACATAATTTATAAACTGTTAACAAAATATATCAAGATGACTCAGTGGAGTTTATAAAGTGTACATAAAAACATTGAGTTAAGAATCTTTTTTTAAGGAATGCAACTTTATTTAATGATAATAAACACATAAATTAAAATAACAAACATGAGACATACATGATTTATAAAATGTTAACAAAAGATATCAAACTCAATACATGACAAAGATGACTCAGTGAAGTTTATAAAGTGAACATACAAATATTAGGGTAAGAATCTTTTTAAGCATTACTAAACCGTTTAGCACAGTCCACTTCACTCATCCGATCATCACCAAACTTCATATTTATCTTGATATTGATCTATCAGATGAGAGCTATCAAATATTTTTTTAATTTTATAGGAAAAAATGGTCGCCAGCGGCCATATTGCATTTACGTTATATGTTATCGCGTCATGTCGATATCTAGTATTACTTAGAAATTTCACCTTTCCAGATTCATAATTGCTCCATTGACTGTAACAGATGGAATTATTCCCCTCTTCGGATAGAGTGTCACTGAAACTTTATTTTGTCAGACTGTCTGTATAGTCACTGATTATATATGGCAATAATCTGTAATAAGATGTAGCACTATTTTATTTTATATTTACATGCAGTGCTGTTTTTATACAACAATTCTAACCCCCCCCCCCTAGATCATCATGTGATCGACCATACATCGCGCGAGGACCTGTTGAATTAAGGGGGGTTTTATGGATCACTTCTGTCCTCAAGCTAGATTATCCTTATGACATTTAATGGCATGTTGCTAACGTGGAGGGTTAGATATACTTGAGACACCACCACTCTTCAATTCACACCAAGTTCTCAGCTGTCATATTCGGATATTAGAACCCATAGCCATGATATATGGTTTATTTTGTGTATACTAGTAATATTGTTATTTTCAGTACCTTTATATACCAGTACTGTGTATAACAATGCATATAAATTAATCCATGTATACATGTATATTGATTCAACGGATTCAGTGGTTTTGTCCATCAGTCTATCAAATTTGCGGGGAAAACATGGCCACAAGCAGTACACCCTGCTAAATTTCGAATTTGAATCAATTGGGGCACCCTGCAGCCAGCTTTTATTGGAGAACTTTTTCTCATGTGGATATTTTGGGTCACCGCTAGATGTGAGCCATGTTTTGTTCTCAAACTGTCCTTGTGAAGACATCACTGCCAGCGGTGATCTTGAATTTTACTATTTTTATGGCTAAATAATTTGGTTGATCCTACAGACGACACCCCTTGTCCGATCGTCACCAGATTCCACAACGATCTTCTGGATAACCAGCGTGAGAGTAATCTAATTTTCCCGAATTTCGTTAAAAAACATTACCACAGGCAGCAATTTGGTATCTTACTGTTTGATCCTCTTTTGCATGACTGAATTGTTTAGCAACTGTACAGACATATCCCTCATCTGATACTGATAGTCACCAAACTTCATATTGATCTTCGGGCTGACAACTAGATGGGAGCTATCGAATGCTTTGATTTTTTTTGGAAAACATTGTCGCCAGCAGTCATCTTCTATTTTGGTTTTTATATACATGTATATCTCTTCATTCGGATAGCCAGTATTACGTAGGTACTTCAACTTTCCGCATTCCTGTCATCATTTGAAATATAAAAATTTACCTGATACATGCACCCTTCAAAATTTGTTTCGTCGTATCTATTTTAATGACCCGTATGGTAATATTGATACAGATATATTTGTCAAACATTTCTTTGTACAATATACAGGTATTTACTTTGTAACTAAATCTAGAAATATATAATAGTAGCTGGTGGACCCGACTTCGTCCGGGATGTTCCCCTCTGATTTTCGGAGAATTGCGCGATTTAACCTTGAATTGACCATTTTAAAGGTGAACGTCATGTCGGGTCACGATTTGACCCGTCCAAAACACTCCCCGGACAAAAGTCACGACAAAAGTACCCGTCGAAATCCGCCCGGCTTTACCCGATTTGACCTTGAATTGACAATTTTGAATGTCAAGATCAGGTCAGGGTCATGATTTGACCCACCCGAAACACTCCTGGGACAAAAGTAACAGTAGGTATTAAATTTCGTTGAAATACTTCCGTTTTACCAGATTTGACCTTGAATTGATCTTTTTGAATGTCAAAGTCAGGTCGGGATCAAGATTTGACCCGTCCAAAATACTCCCTGGAAATAATTTCCCCATGGTATCAAATTTCGTCAAATCTGTCCGGCAGTTTTCCCGGCCATAGCTAACAGACAAACAGACAGACAAATGTCCAAAATATATATTAAACTATCGGATGTACTCGACTTCGTTCGGACTGTTTAGGGACATCTGGACAGTACCCAGTATATACAGCGTCTGGCCAAACTATTGTTCAATTGGTCCAGAAACATGCCTATATCAACACGTTCGAGAACATGGTCCCACGTGAAATTGGACCCGTCCATATTGCTCCCGGGATCGAAGTAGTCCTACACACAAATTTTTAGTCGGATCGGTCAAGGTCCAGAAACATGCCTATGAGCGAGGTCAAGTTGACACGTTAAATACCAAATCCGAGTCGGATCAGTCGAGCAGTGTTAGAGTCTATAACACATACACACATGCATTCATGCATACACACATACATACAGACAGGTGTTCCAAAATGTATAATCGATAGCTACAACAATTCTATGGTAGATAGTTCACGGCCGACCTGATGCATGCATCTTAGTTTTCTTGTACTATAGTTGACTGTGGTTAGCATTATTTTTGGGCAATTAATCGATTCTGATAACTGAAACAGCATTTAAAAACAATGTTGTTATTGTTGGAATCTGAAGATATGCCATTCTTTACCCTGTGCCAATGCATTCTCTTATATATGCGAGTCGACCATAGGTCGCCTCGCATATATAAGAGAATGCATTGGCCTAACAATTTTTTATCATTTTTTTTAAATAAATGTTTCTTACAATTTTTAGGACATAAAATAAAAAAACATCCATTACCCTGCAGGGAGCCCCACACATATATAGAAGCATATAGAAGAGTGTCGTCTGCTCATGTTTGTCTGGGGCGCTGTATGTGGACCATCGAATCGGATTGAGTACCTTTAATATACTGCTATATATTTCCTCCATTTAGGGTTCAGAGAAACGGCGTTTCTGCACTCTGTGACGTCAGCAGCTCTTGTGCACAGTGTTTCGAGGGAGTGCAGTCGTGGACGCATTGACCGCTGCGCGTGCGATGACACAGGACGGACGCACGGGAACGTTGAAGCGTGGAGGTGGGGCGGATGCGGTGATAACCTCAAATTTGGACTAAAGTTCACGAGAAAGTTCATCAAAAGTGCACCAAAGTTGAGCTCAAACAACGATGTTCGCACGAAACTGGAACATCACAACATTCGACTGGGGATCAGGGTGAGTGATATATATAGGAAGGTGTCACCCCCCCCCCGATCTTTTAGTACGCAGGACTATTCAGGCGGTACGCATGATTCATACCCCTCAGGGAGACTGTACCTAAATCCGGCCATTTATGGGGCCACCTCCTGTTATAATCAACAGAAAATATTCAATAAAGAAGTAAATGTAATATGAGTAAAAAATGAGAGTTATATATATATATATACTCACATACACAAAGGACCACGTGTATATAACAACCTGATAATTATAACGAATCTACGTTGTGACTGCCATGGTTGTGAACTGAGTTTTATTTTAGTATGGGTGAGACACATCATCCCTGTGTTTTTATCATTACTCTTCGTTGTGAACAGAGTTTTTTTTTCAAGGCCTTTTTATGTTTACTCATACCATAGTATGGTAAACATAGTGTCGTTGTCCGGATTGACCAATCGTCGTGCGTCCGTCCGTCTGTCTGTCTGTCTGTCTGTCTGTAGACACTTTACGCATGGTGCGATAACTCAAATATTTTCTATCTGATCGGAACCAAATTTTGTATATGAATTTCGAATATGGGTTTGATCCGACTATTTTAAACTGAGTTATGGCCCTTTTTCGAAAAAATTATTCACTCTTAAAAAAAAAAAAAAATATTTTTTTTAGATTGAACTCCTTGCTCAATTTAATAACAAAAATAAATAAATAAATAAATGGAACAAAATATATAATAAAATATATTTTTTTTAAATAATTAAAAACATTTTTTTTTTTAATTAACAAAATTGGAAAAACTAACACCATTATAACTCTGCCAAGGGTACCCTGAGTCACCACACCAAATTTGTTTAAATCAGTCCAAAATCTTGTGTTATGTACTGGTAAATTTGTTTGGAGCGACATTAAATCCAATTCACCAATATCCATCTCATGCCTTTGGACTACTTAGCTATTGATAAGGCTATATTATTTTCTGATGTCTCTTATGCCAATGTGCAGATAATGTGATAAAGAAAGCTATGGTATCTAATTTAAAATAAAGATTCAACAATACACATCACATGATATTAACAGTAGACTTGAACATCTTTGCTGCATTGCTCAGCTGAAGATATCGCTCTACATAAACAATTCCTGTGATTTGGTGACAGCTCTGATATATAATTGATATTAATGAGTCAGCAGTGAGGTGGCTTATCTTGCTATATATGTCACCTTTCACATTTAACCCAAGGCTGTGGTGGTGCAGCATTACAGATCTTGTACCAGTGCATTCTCTTATATAAATCAAATGCGACTGACCCATAAATTCCAATAATTTGTGTTATGTACATTTGTCTATAATAGTACATAACAGTATACTCTATAATTCAACACCAAAACTCTCCTTCATGATTCCGATCATAGTAATTTACTATCGCCAAGGGATGGGTTAACATCTGCCGATCGTGATCGGCCTCTCATTTTACAAGGCCATCAGTTTCAAACCGTGATGTATTGAAGTCGCGTGAATGTCGTGAATATCGCGCCCGATGAAAACATATAATTTTAATATTCGACGATATAACAGTTGGCGCGTGTCGAAATGGAACTCTTGTCATCTGTCACGACCTCCATAATGACCTCCATAACGCCACAGACAAAACTAAATACAGACGCCAAATATCTCACTGTTTACGAATGGGATTGAAACAATATTTATTCTACAGCAATAAGTTATCATGACCTGCAGACGGAGCTAGATAATTAGCGATGTGAGCGAAATTAACCATGCTCGGGCCGCGTCATAGATAATTAGCGATGTGAGCGAAATTAACCATGCTTGGGCCGCGTCATAGATATATATATATACCTTTATTGTCCTCCAATTTCTGAAGAGTGATACATATACATAATAGCGTATATACAACATGTTACAACAATATAGTCAAAATGAAAGAGCAAAAGTAAGTTTGGAGAAGAAAAAACATACACATATATGAACCACGTCCTAATAAATAGCACACAAAGTCATACACTCTTACAAAAGCTGACATTCAAGACACGCGCGAACATTTAAAAAAAAAATGCAGACAGGCACACACGCACGCACAAGCTCGCGGACACTCACACACTTACCCCAAGCTGACGTATAGTACGGATACAGACACGTTTATGTTACATGCAAGATAAACTATAAGCACACCTAATTTGAATTTTTGTCTGAATTACACGTTGAGTACGGACCACACGAAGAGCGCACCATGCACACAACTATATGGCTATATAGAGTTTGATCATCTGATGATCGCCACTCTCGCTTTCATACGAAAGGAATATTTATGTAAGAACAAGCATGTATGTGTTGCGCCTATACTTTCTTGCACGATCTTGGTTGCGCACATCAGTCGTGCCACGGCTGCGCTAATGACAGGGACAGGGACGTGGCTAGAGGGTCTATGTGTGGGGTGCATATTAAGAGTTTCAACAACACCTCTCCCGACCCTTTAAACTAGATCAATCAATGTGCACATTCAACTGGTATACATCCAGCTTTCCAATTGTTGGAAATTTCGAACATGACACCCCCACTTAAAGTTCGAAAATTTCCATCTGATGGCCATTTCATATAATTTATTTTACCAAAAGTAAAAAAATGTGCTACTGTTGGTCCTTAAACAACAAATCCCACTCTAATTATTGGTTGAGGTATCAATCAATGAGGACAATTTCAGCCTATATATAAGGTTAAAATTTCTACCTAATGTTCCAAGCATAATTTCTAACTCAACAAAAACAACATGTTCACAGTTTATTATACCGAATAAGTTGATAATACAATGTTTGGAGCTTCCTCTTTCAAATGGTATATAATATGGCATATATTTTATTTAATGTGATCTGGGGGTTCGAAAATTAATTGGGCCTAATTAGTGCTATTTATTATTATTTATCACTAGTTATTGCTATTTATTTAATTATTTATTTTATTTATGCATTTATTTATCTGGTGTATACCTCTGTGTTCTCCCAACTTGCGCTATATTATTATAACGAGCCTATGTTACAGGGCCGTGTAGTGTAGCATTACGCGAGGATGCATGGTGTCTATTTATGAGAGAGGTTATTTCCACGCGAGAGCGGAAATGGCCGAGTCGTTGGGATTGGTACCGTCGTAGACTAAAAATCGCTCTGAGCAGATAGAATAGAGTTATTTATCTATGTTCATTTGGCAATGTTGCTTTTTCGTCCACCCAAACTTTTAACACAACTGCCCTGGAGCGACAACCCAACTCATATATACCTTACTACACGGTTTGTAACTATCGGACCTATAATGAGCATAGTCTCACTTGCATGCCAGTGATCAAAATTCATCAAAATACTCTGTGTATATGAGATTATACCCAGTTCTTTATACCATATTTGCACCTTTAATTTGATGTATCTCCTTCATAGATAAATGGAAGGTCACCAATATATATATATATGAATATGTGCACACGTTAGAAACCGGACAAACCCTTGGAACAGATTTCCATCACATATAGCATAGTACTACTGAACAGAATTCCACTTGTCACAATGATTCACAATATGTGTCCTGAGTGTGTTACGTCAGCAGTATAAATACTGCAGTATAATTAAGGTATATAACCATGCTGTGGTAGTCGCACCAGGGGAGTTGTGACTGATATCTAAACCATCGTTTATAGGAGGGTATCACCCCCGCTTTTCGGTACGCGGGATTCAGGGTGTTTTGAAGCCGTACGCGGGATTCATACCCCCGAATTAACTGGTATTCGGGTTCAAGCAAAACATCTTGGACGCAGGTTTTGATGGCGCAAAATAAAATGTTGTGCTAGTTATCTGTATGAATGAGTGGGTAGAATAGCTTCTTGGGCATATTCGACCACCATGCCATCATAAAGTATCATATGCCATATTATATACCATGAACCCCCAGATCACATATATAAAATATATATGTCATATTATATACCATCGAACCCCTATATCACATTATATAAAATATATGCCATATTATATACCATCGAACCCCTATATCACATTATATAAAATATATGCCATATTATATACCATTGAACCCCTATATCACATTATATAAAATATATGCCATATTATATACAATTGAACCCCTATATCACATTATATAAAATATATGCCATATGATATACCATGAACCCCTATATCACATTATATAAAATATATGCCATATGATATACAATGAACCCCTATATCACATCATATAAAATATATGCCATATTATATACCATCGAACCCCTATATCACATTATATAAAATATATGCCATATGATAAACCATGAACCCCTATATCACATTATATAAAATATATGCCATATTATATACCATCAAACCCCTATATCACATTATATAACATATATGCCATATTATATACCATGAACCCCCACCCCAGATCACGTTATATAAAATATATGCCATAGTATATACCATCGAACCCCTATATCACATTATATAAAATATATGCCATATTATATACCATGAACCCCCAGATCACATTATATAAAATATATGCCATATTATATACCATTTGAAAGAGGAAGCTCAAAACATTGTATTATCAACTTATCAGGTGTGAAATAAATTGTGAGCATGTTGTTTGTTTGTTGAGGTACCGACGTGTGTTCTGTGCTTAAATTTCATATGGAATGTACTGCAAAGTCTATATTTTCAATGGAAGAGGAATCTCTATATTTTAGTTTGAATTATGTTGCATTCTGCGAGCGAAACGGGGTAAATGTTTCTATGATTTCAGCTATTTTCTATTGTTCTATTGGCACCTTCTCAGACACAGACGTTCCAAATGGTGATGAATTATAATATTTTAATCATATTGTATGTAATATGTATGTATATGTGACCCGCCATATCAAATCCAGTCGTAAGTCGGGATTTTTTTACCCTGTGCCAATGCATTCTCTTATATATGCGAGTCGACCACTGCTGATGAACGGAACTAATTAGGTGTGCGTTTTCATAGTAATTCGATGCCGAGTGCTATATACTGTCCGTACAGTGGGCGACAAACACCCGGTCACAAGAACACTATTTTTTTTATGAAGTTAAAGGGGTACTGTACGCCATTTCCAATAAATTTCCGATGATAACATCGATCTATTATCGATAATATATAGAAACATAAGTAATTTGAGTCGAAGATGTATTCTGTAAACGCTCAGGTTAATAGGCTATCTTAAAATTTGTATAATTTAAAAGTTAATAATTTAATATAATTTGAATTTATGGCTGGAGCCATAAAATGGCGTAAATTAAAATACGAATTTCCGTGTACCAGACGTAATCAAATTATAATTGAGGGATACTGGATCATATTGGATTAGTAAACCCATTGAACACACGATCGGTTGAAACATTATGCTGATACGGGGAGAAAACTCAAGCCACTCACTGACTAGTGACGATAAATGAGTATATGGGACTAGTATGCATATATAATATAACTTGTATTTTATACATTTGGTTGAAAAATGTACAAAAATTACTCGACAACGACAATTTGTATTTTTGCATTCCGGTAAATTTGTCATCCGTAACACTACTTCGTACTCAACAGACTTTCAAATAATGGAAAATTTGTTACCTTATTCTCCGACTCGGAGACTATAGAAACCAACAACAACATTTGGCGTACAGTATCCCTTTAAGGCAACAAAGCCATTCGACATCTATGCGTCACACAGTTCTGTTTAAAACACATACTCCACAGCTATTTGGAGTATTTGGGGGGGGGGGGGGGGGGATTTCTATTACACAATTATGTCAGTCTCACCCAATTACAAAATCACCAGGAAAGTGATGTATCATATCAGGCGATTGTTTGAATGCCTGTACAGTAGTAGATTCGTCACATTGCTAAAAAAAATAGCGCTTAACATTGTCTGTCATACTGTCAATGCAGAAATTATTTTTAGCCACACAGAGCTAACTCTTACTGTTGATAATATATACCCCCCCCCCCCCAAATATTGTGCGTCGATAATATATACCCCCCCCCCAAATACTGTGCGTCGATAATATATACCCCCACCCCCCCCCCCCCCAATACTGTGCGTCAGAATGTGATAACTTAACCCAGTTTAAGTGGCGACGAATAGCTCTTTGAAAACAAATTTTGCTACTCGTTTCCGCGAAATTAGAATATATCTCGTTGCGCTAAATTAGGATCTTTCTCAGCCCCGAATGAGGGTATTACCCCTCCCCCTGAATCCTGAATGCCAGTTAATTTTGGGGGGTGAATCCTGAATACCAGTTAATTTGGGGGGGGGGGTGAATCCCGAATACATGTTAAGAAATAATATGCGATAAATGACATACACATTGACTGTTTAAATATCAGACAGATACAAGCATAACCATAATGCTTTATTCTCTGATCCAGGTTACATGATAGGATATTGAGACAGAAGTATATACAAAGAGATGAAGCATATAAACAATATTTACATCCGGTTTTACATGGTCTCAAAACCTTACATACAATTACATGTGCAATTTATAGCAGAAGTTACATAGACACATTATGATGCCGGTCGCGGTATGAGGCCGTTATGATACGATTATATGATACTTTATGATGGCATGGTGGTCGAATGTTCCCAAAAAGCTTTTCTACTCACTCATTCATACAGATAACTAGCACAAAATATTACTTTGCGCCATCAAAACCTGCGTCCAAGATGTTATGCTTGAACCCGAATACCAGTTAATTCGGGGGTATGAATCCATCGTACGGCTTCAAAACACCCTGAATCCCGCGTACCGAAGGGGGGGGGGGTGATACCCTCCCGAATAAGAGTACTACGAACATGCGTATACATTATTACTTATACGTCCACCCAGTGTTAGATATGGTCTATCACTTCCTATATATATATATATATATATATATTATAACACGTTTTATATAGTTTCCTGTGTATAAAATAACAAATATGAAATTAAAGACCCCTGTCCTGAAACGATTCTATCAATTAATATCTATTTTATACGGGCTATTTTTAGAACAGATCCATCATGATACTTCAGGCGATCTCAGATAGAAATGGAGTTCACCAGCTTGTTACGTTACGAGCGCAGCAAGCGGGAGAACTCTATCTCTATATGAGATCGTCTGAGGTCCAAATTGATTGTATTTTGTTTCTTTGTAGGTTATAAAACAAAGCATTAGCACAAAGTGTAAATGTCATGGCTTGAGTGGTTCGTGTACGGTGCGGACATGCTGGAAGGAGTTACCTTCATTTCATCTTGTAGGGGGCGCTCTCAAGAGACATTACGACCGCGCCGCCCACGTGGCCACCAACGGCGCAGACGGAAAGCTTCGAAACGATGACGTCACCCAAGGAAAACGACTCAGGCGAGATGACATGGTTTTCTTGGAGCGATCGCCTAACTTTTGTAAATCCAGTCGATACAGTGCTGGCACCGCGAATAGAACTTGTGTCAGGAACCATAACTGTGATTCTCTTTGTTGTGGGCGGGGTTACAACATTCGAACAAGTACGATATGGTCCAAGTGCCAATGCAATGTGACATGGTGTTGTGACGTCAGTTGTAACGTGTGCGAAGAACAGATTGAGACTGCAACTTGCAAGTGAGCAATTGGAATGCCCGGATCACATTATATACAACATATTCCATATTATATACCATCTGGAAGAGGAACCAACAATATATATATTCTACCGGTAAACATAGCAGATGCGGCCTAGGAGCGTCCACCAAGACTGTGACAGAGATTCTCAGATTAACGCTAAGACTTCTCCCATTACATCATAATTCACAACTAAGATGTGGAGTCCCCCTCCATTGAGAATAATAGACTGGCAGTACAGACCAGATCGAAATTAAGCACAGAACACACGTCTGTACCTTAACAAAAACAACAACTTCACAGTTAATTCGACCGTATAAGTTGATAATTTAATGTTTTTGAGCTCCCTGTTTCAATTGGAATATATGATGGAATATGTTGTATGTGAAGTGATCTGGTGATTAGTAAATTAAGTGGGCCTTTAAGTAGGCGTTTAAGTGGGCATTTAAGCCAAAACGGGGTTCTACATTCTTTTAAAGATGGTCTATCTCTTCCCAGCAAGTTTTATATAGATTCCAGGGTGTAAAATAAAAGATATCAATCGAGGACACCTGTCCGAGAAAGCTTCTATCAATATAAATTTTAATTAGAATTTCTTAAGACATTGATTCGTTGGACAGGTCCCCCAGAACAAAGATTTACCCCATCACAATGATACCTAATCCTATAGAATTAAGTATCATTGGGGTGGGGTCAAGTTTTGTTCTGGGGACCTGTGTTTTGGGGGCACTTTTTCCGCGCGAAAACGTTCGGATCGTACCAAAAGTATACCAAGAAGGATAACTCTATATCTTGTTAGCAGCCTCAATCACGAAAAATTTCCGATCGGCTCTGATCGGTCAAGAGATTTACCACGAATTACGATCGACATAATCCACTTTATTACGCCTTTAATAGACAAATAATATACAAGCACCATCTTCAGTTTTATCTGTATTTTATTCACAAACTTGCTATTTGATGTAATTCAGTCTAACACCTCTTGATATGTTGATGTAATTCAGTCTAACACCTCTTGATATGTTGGTGTAATTCAGTCTAACACCTCTTGATATGTTGGTGTAATTCAGTCTAACACCTCTTGATATGTTGATGTAATTCAGTCTAACACCTCTTGATATGTTGATGTAATTCAGTCTAACACCTCTTGATATGTTGATGTAATTCAGTCTAACACCTCTTGATATGTTGATGTAATTCAGTCTAACACCTCTTGATATGTTGGTGTAATTCAGTCTAACACTTCTTGATATGTTGGTGTAATTCAGTCTAACACCCCTTGATATATTGATGTAATTCAGTCTAACACCTCTTGATATGTTGATGTAATTCAGTCTAACACCTCTTGATATGTTGATGTAATTCAGTCTAACACCTATTGATATGTTGATGTAATTCAGTCTAACACCTCTTGATATATTGGTGTAATTCAGTCTAACACCTCTTGATATGTTGATGTAATTCAGTCTAACACCTCTTGATATGTTGATGTAATTCAGTCTAACACCTCTTGATATGTTGATGTAATTCAGTCTAACACCTCTTGATATGTTGATGTAATTCAGTGTAATACCTCGTGGTGTGTTGATGTAATTCAGTGTAATACCTCGTGGTGTGTTGATGTAATTCAGTGTAATAACTCGTGGTGTGTTGATGTAATTCAGTGTAATACCTCTTGATATGTTGATGTAATTCAGTCTAACACCTCTTGATATGTTGATGTAATTCAGTCTAACACCTCTTGATATGTTGAAGTTATGGATACTACAGAACTTAAGCAAATATGTGAACACCGTGATAATATCCAGGTTCAGCCACATGTACATGTAACATGTAATGTGTGTTACTATGGTATTGCCATGGAGAGAGATTGTAATGTGTGTTACTATGGTATTGCCATATATATATACTTGGCGGGAAATAACGACAGCAAAGCTACACGTTTTGAGATATCGGCCCGACTGTGACAGAAGGTTTAAACAGAAATTTGGGGGTATATAGAGACACGCTGTCCGTAGTGCGACCACCGCCGTCATGCTTAATTGGCTTCATTAAAAACAGTATCTTTCCGCGCAGACAGATTAATTGATTGATTTGGGATTTAATGTCGCTTTCGGAAACTAAGGCCAGATCACGACATTGCCAGTTATAGAGGTGGAGGAAATCCGCACAGTTATGGCTAATCTAACAGTGATTTCAATGGGTGATAACTTGTCGACCATGTGCGGCAAACCACCGGCCATCGGCGAGTAACTGGCAACTCCACCAGATAAAGATTTCGAGTTACAAAGTCCACAATGGAAACATGTGGATTTGAACCCTTATCGCCAGCGCTGGAGGGCGAAACGGCATGGAGTTGTAACCCTAACCGATTGAGCCACCGAGCCCCCCCCCCCCGCGTTCAGACATTGCATGCCTGCATATAGGTCGATCGCTCATTCGATATATTGAATTATTCCTCTTTGCTACAAGTTTCGTAACAAAATCTCTGAACGGTTTAACCGTGTATACGTTTAAGCAGAATTATCACAGGTGACTGCCGTTGACAATGATAACACACGTTACAAGTTACAAGTACGGCTGTCTGAACCTGGCTATTAGTGATAAATGACAAAGTATGTTTTCCATATTTTCTAAAGCTTGATTCGCCCCCCCCCCCCCCCCGTTGACTGGTATACGCATTGTTACTGAGTACTGACCACATTTGATCCATACAGACCCGTTCCGATGTTAATGCTACAAGTCAAAGTTCAGGAGTAGCATTCCATATATGGAGCTTTTGAATATTCATGAATTGCATACATGGAATGCCACTCCAGAATTTCGACCTGTAGCATTAAAACCACGGAACCGGACCTGGTGGATCCAATATGGCCGCGAGTTAGTGACAGGGCGTATTCAGTATTCAGGGGGGGTAAGGGGTGACACCCTTCTTGTGAGACGTTTTAATACCATGTTTGATGTTGTGCGAGGTCACGTATTGAACGAGACTTTGAGATTTTTGGTAACTTATTCAGGGCCAGGAACCTACGTCACCAATCAAGCCTCTAACCTAAAGCTGTTTTCAGGTTAAATGTGTTTAATTAACCACACTTAAACGTTTGCCGACGGGATAAACTAGAAAATGGGCGGAGGAAATTCACAATGCACATTAAAAAAAATCAGTAATCGCTAAAAACTCATATTTATAACTGAAAGTTACCTGGGAAATATGTATCGATTGTGCCCTAATTTTGAACATCAAGCCAACATTGGCCGTTTAATATGGCTGAAATGGTCATTGTCACCCCCTTTCGTTCAGTTGGGTACCCAGCTTTTTAAAAACTTTCAGTTGGGTACCCAGCTTTAATAAAAGTTACAGTTGGGTACCCAGCTTTATGATCAGTCAATCTGCAGTATACATATATGTCCTATGCATACAATTCTTCTCCGCTATTATTTTCAAGCATCGTGACGAATAGACATCATAATTCATATGTAAACAAGCATTCACAAATTTACCAGGTTCATTTCGCAATCAACTGAGGGCAATCACTAATTAAATCAAGCTCTGTGTGAGATTTCATAAAGCTGGGTACCCAAATGTAAATTTTACAAAAGCTGGGTACCCAACTGAAAATAAAAAAGCTGGGTACCCAACTGAACGAAAGGGGGTGACAGTGACCATTTCAGCTTTAATATGTGTTCGTAAGATGTACATACTTTGGTTCACTCGTAAATACAATAACAATCTATTTCATTCATTGCATGAGTTCCAGATAGCATATGTCAGAACGTCTGAAGCGACGATTTAGATATTACATTAGTGACGTGTGTTCCTGGTCCCGAACGTCTAAAGCGACGGTTTAGAGATTACATTAGTGACGTATGTTACACAACGTCTGAAGAGACGGTTTAGAGATTACATTAGTGACGTATGTTACACAACGTCTGAAGCGACGGTTTAGAGAT
This sequence comes from Siphonodentalium dalli, assembly GCA_032622095.1. Taxonomy (NCBI): domain Eukaryota; kingdom Metazoa; phylum Mollusca; class Scaphopoda; order Gadilida; family Siphonodentaliidae; genus Siphonodentalium; species Siphonodentalium dalli. The sequence continues at coordinate 286,787,480 of CP136064.1, read as the reverse complement.
TACATTATTGACGTAGGTTCCTGAACGTCTGACTCGACGGTTTAGAGACCAGATTTGTGACGTAGGTTCCTGAACGTCTGATTCGACGGTTTAGAGACTACATTAGTGACGTAGGTTCCAGAACGTCTGAATCGACGGTTTAGAGATTACATTAGTGATGTGGGTTCCTGAACGTATGAAACGACGGTTTAGAGATTACATTATTGACGTAGGTTCCAGAACGTCTGAATCGACGGTTTAGAGAATACTTTATTGACGTAGGTTCCAGAACGTCTGAATCGACGGTTTAGAGATTACATTATTGACGTAGGTTCCAGAACGTCTGAATCGACGGTTTAGAGATTACATTAGTGATGTGGGTTCCTGAACGTCTGATTCGACGGTTTAGAGATTACATTAGTGATGTGGGTTCCTGAACGTATGAAACGACGGTTTAGAGATTACATTATTGACGTAGGTTCCAGAACGTCTGAATCGACGGTTTAGAGATTACATTATTGACGTAGGTTCCAGAACGTCTGAATCGACGGTTTAGAGATTACATTATTGACGTAGGTTCCAGAACGTCTGAATCGACGGTTTAGAGATTACATTATTGACGTAGGTTCCAGAACGTCTGAATCGACGGTTTAGAGATTACACGGTTTAGAGATTACATTAGTGACGTAGGTTCCAGAACGTATGAAACGACGGTTTAGAGATTACATTAGTGACGTAGGTTCCAGAACGTCTGAATCGACGGTTTAGAGATTACATTAGTGATGTGGGTTCCTGAACGTATGAAACGACGGTTTAGAGATCACATTAGTGACGTAGGTTCCAGAACGTCTGAATCGACGGTTTAGAGATTACATTAGTGATGTGGGTTCCTGAACGTATGAAACGACGGTTTAGAGATTACATTATTGGCGTATGTTCCTGACCCTGCTATAATCATGGGTTCCCCGTTACGCATGCGCAGTCAATTTACAGTGAATCCGAACATGACTACTTCCCTCAATTCGTAATGGCGCATCGACATAACAATAATATATTCAAAGAACAAACAGGTTATTACGTGTACATGTTAACCTATCTCAATGTGTGCGGTCGGGTGTATTAAAAGTACTCAATCCGATCAGACGCTCCTAAATTACTATTTCTTTGGCTTCGGTGTGAAAAATATGTGATTCGAGTCGAGGAACCCACCCATCAAAGCTCATGGTGATTAGATATCGATTTTTGAATTTGCTATTTCTATTGTTTGTGGACCAGAAGCACGTGGTGAAACGGACGAAGATGCTGATGAAGATGGATAACTCTAAAATCAAGTGGTTATTATTACCACTATATTATAGAGTTATCCATCTTCATCCGCATCTTCGTCCGTTTGATCGGATTGAGTACCTTTAAATAGATTATCGCAGTCAGTTAAAACGTATACAACGGAATGGTCTATTGTGGATTTGAAGGGATGATAAGGCGATATAAGCAGACGACAGATAAATACAAGTGCAGAATGAGTCATATTTATTGAGAGAAATGTTTAGATAATAAGTTTAACAAACAACCTCGAACTTATTATCTGAACATGTCCGTTTCTTGTGGGATAACTAATTGTCAATGATGCTTCATATAGTATAGAACATGTTAACCCTTTACCCAACAGAAGGGCCCTGTGCCAATGCATTCTCTTATATATGCGAGTCGACCATAGGTCGCCTCGCATATATAAGAGAATGCATTGGCTTAACACATTAAAAATTATAAAATTGTTAAAGATTGTAAGAAAAAATGGTAAAAAGTGTTACTTTTTTTTTTTTTAGGCCAATGCATTCTCTTATATATGCGAGGCGACCTATGGTCGACTCGCATATATAAGAGAATGCATTGGCACAGGGCATAACTGTAACTATCACAATGTGGTCAAGGAGCCGGTTCCAATTATATCCATATTTGTATGGTTCTATTGAGACAGACCGAAGATAGTTTAGGCTGTTGAAGCTTTATTTGGCCGGTTTTGGCCGTTTTGTTGGGTAAAGGGTTAATCGACTTATAATGGATGTGTCACCGTTTCTACTTCTATATTAGCGACAAATAATATGATATTGAATTACAACTTCTGAGAAAGATTTGAGAAAAACATACTTGTTGAAATAGCGCCAGTTAATAAGACCAAACGAACCATTAACTCAAGCACGACATTATTCAACGCACGAAAATAAAAATAGCACCAGGAAGTCGCGTATCATTGTCACCATAAAATATTTATCAATGATATAGAGTGTGTTATAGGGCTCTCTTGATGCCTTATGTAAACCAATGTTTAATAATGTCATGTAAAATTCTGTCCAAATCAGATAGTTTGTCTCAGATAATGTAATTAACCTTGGTTTTTGTGTTGACTTTGTGATTGATGTTCGTTTCTGGAATAATATTATTGTCATGTTGAGAAATCAGTGCAGAATATGGTCGTGACATAAGAAAATCCGAGGTCAGTTGAATGAACCAACGTGACTGGTTACTTATCAGGTATTACTTATTCGTCAGTTACATTCATTACTTATTCGTCAGTCACATTCATTACTTATTCGTCAGTTACATTCATTACTTATTCGTCAGTTACATTCATTACTTATTCGTCAGTCACATTCATTACTTATTCGTCAGTCACATTCATTACTTATTCGTCAGTCACATTCATTACTTATTTTTAAGTCACATTCATTACTTATTCGTCAGTCACATTCATTACTTATTCGTCAGTCACATTCATTACTTATTCGTCAGTTACATTCATTTCTTATTCATCAGTTACATTCATTACTTATTCGTCAGTCACATTCATTACTTATTCGTCAGTCACATTCATTACGTATTCGTCAGTCACATTCATTACTTATTTTTCAGTCACATTCATTACTTATTCGTCAGTCACATTCATTACTTATTCGTCAGTTACATTTATTACTTATTCGTCAGTCACATTCATTACTTATTCGTCAGTCACATTCAATACTTATTCGTCAGTCACATTCACATTAATTACTTATTTACGAGTCACATTCACATTAATTACTTATTCGTCAGTCACATTCACATTAATTACTTATTTGCGAGTCACATTTACATTAATTACTTATTCGTCAGTCACATTCACATTCATTACTTATTCGCTACATTCGCCCTCGAAATAATATATATCGGATGACGACAACCGTAGGGTGGCCACTGAATATACAACAACAAGTTTCAAACAAGTTTTGTCAGGTCAAAACCGGGAAAATTTTGATTTTTTCCCGTGGTAGAATATAAAGGTTCAAGGTTCAAGATTTTATTCGATAACAAAGCTCCATGTCGGAACATCAAATTTGTAAAAAGTAGAAGAAGAGAAGAAAATATAACAATAAATAATAAATAATATAACTATAATAATAACGAGCACCAGTTTTCTGTATAATGGGGAGTAACTCTAATAATGCCTCATTATGTAGTTCCAATGGTTAAGTGCTGATTACGCCAGTACAGTATGGAATTGTAAATGAGTATATTCCTTAAAGTTAGCTAATTACATAATTGAATAAAGTTAGTTTTACAATAGGGTTATATTATGGTATTACCCTTACATGTGCTAGGTAGTTGAAGTTAATATCGGATTTCGTAGAGGTTACACTTTTGTCATACACTTATCTCATTACAACACGGCATCTAATCTATGTTCTATTTCTATATATTGATAACGATATTACTTGAATATATGCCCTACTTGATAAGATGTCAAAATAATAGGATTACTTTGAAACAAACTTCATTTTGTGTTAAAATTCGGCTGCGTTGAAAAATATACACACCGCGAGAATGGGACATATAACTATCGAGAACGTGATGTATAACTACCGAGAACGGGACATATAACTACCTAGAACGTGACGTAGCACCGAACCACATTAAAGTGATCACAGATGGGAGTCATCTAATATTTCCCAGTTTTGTTGAAAAACATGGCCGCCAGTGGATATCTTGCATTATTACTCTTTGCAAGACTAAATCCTTCGCCATACCCTATACAGGCCACACCCATCCTCCGATTGTCACTAAATACTTCATATGGATATTCGGCGTGTCCACTAGATGGGAGCCATCAAATTTTTCAAAATTTCGTTAAAATGTTCTCTACCTCGAATATTTGTCAGCTTTGCAAAACATCTACCGGAAATAAACACGGACATATACGCGGACGTCGTAACAAGAGTTTTCGGAGGTCACGTAAGGTCACGGTCACGGATCTGGGCTTATCAAGTCAGCTACAGAAGAATAAGGCAACTGTACTCGCTAAATTTCAACGTAAACCAGTATTAAAGGTACTCAATTCGATCAGAGGGTCCCCATATCATCAGGATACAACAACAACAATATTTCTTCAAGATACGCTTTAGTTATCAGAATCGACTTATTGCAAGAAAATAATGCTAACCACTGTCAACAATGGTATAAAATTTCGCAAAACTTGTTATTTATCAACATTTTGTTCAACAAAATATGATCGTATTATCGCTCATGTATATTCAATTTGGTCGTATTACCACCTGATTTTAGAGTTATCCATCTTCATCCGCAATTTTGTCCGAGACCATGCATCCGTTTGAACACGTGTTTCTGGGCCACAAATTAATTGCACATCTTGAGAAATAACAGACTTCATAGATCGGATATCTGATCACTCTGAGCTTTGACGGGCAGGTTCCTCGACTCGAATCAAATATTTTTACCCCCGAAGCCAAAGAAATAGTAATTTAGGAGCGTTAATGCGGATTGAGTATACCTTTAATAAACCGATTTCACTAGCGGGTTTACGTCGAATAAAATTTGGACTAGATTGTAATTTAGGGGTACTAAATTGGATAGTGTGTCTTAAAGGCACGTGCGGCATTAATTGTCGAAAATAACCGGAAAAACATTAAAACGCATACAGTTCCGTTCAGATATACCATGACTATCGCGTAAACAGCATGTTACCATAAAGACCTACTATATTTTACCTAAGCAAGAGCCTGATTGTGTTACAGAAGAAAGCGCAATGCTACTGGCTAATCACACACAAATGGCATAAACGCTCTTTATTAGTTCCATATCAGGTATTCACCAACAAAGAACGCTCTTTATGTTTACCATCATAATATAAACAAACATCAAAAAAGTTACTTTTTATGCTTTTGTTTACATAACAAAGGTCAAACATATGACCATAACATACTGTTTATGCGATATTTCTTATTTGTATACGGACAAAGTCTATCTACATTTTGATGTTCTTTCTGTTTGTGGCGGTTTTTGACGGGTGGAGATATTTTCACAGGATACCCACCGCCAAGGCCAACCGTGTCTTTAAATGTGATCAAGGGCACTCGCAGTTGGTAAACGTGCCAACATTTTAAAAGTCTTTAATAAATTGTGTTCTTATATTCATTATTGATAGCTCTACAATAACGAAATTTCGCGTTTTGAAACCATATTTTGTAAACAACAACTGTTACAGTGTTCTGCACTTGTATGTATCTGTCGTCTGCTTTTATCGCCTCAACATCCCTCCAAATGAATCATAGATCATTGCAATGTACAATGTTTAACTGACTGAGATAATTCATTTAGTATGTAAAGGGTTAATTGTGCTGACGTCAGCATGCTGGTTATCTGTTTGATTTACAGAATAAACACCGCTTTGAAAGCGTAATACGACCGCCATAAATCTGGAATAACTATAACATAATGGCTACAATGTCTAGTTTATGAAAGCTAATTACATCGGTTTCATGTTACGTATGATTGGCAAATATGGCAATGTAGTAGATCATGACATAAATCTCTACTCTAGTTTACATACGTAGAGATCATTTTCCGCCAGTACAAAACCTTGGAACTTTCAGATTTTTTTTGACAGGGAACCTTAAAAGTCGATCAAATGACGCGGGGAATATATTTCTTACTTACTATACCTGTTCCTGTATAATGTACTTAAATGTATGTGCATCTAATCTTGGGCTATAGGACCACCCCTATTGTAAAGTAGATTATTGAGGAACAAGTATTAACAACGAAATATATTCCCTGCCTCGTTTATTCAATGTTATAAAGTTCCCTGTCAGAACGGGTCAGGACATTAAAAAGTTCCCAGGTTTTGTACTAGTGGAATATGATATCTACGGGCGATAGCCAGAGTGGAGGTTCGTGGCATGATCTAGGCAATGTAGTAGCCAAATAGTAAAATATCAGTTAAACATTTGGATTCTTTTTAATTTGCGACGATGTTCATTTTTTTCATTTCCAATATTTATTAATTTTGGCACAGTTATTTTCTGACATTTGCTCTGTATGCACGGTGGGCTAAAATGCTGAAACTGGAATGTCTAAGTAAAGTTTGCAGCACTGCGCCCCTCCCTGTTCTGTGTTTTGTTACAAAATTGCTTGAAATTCTGTGATGTGAATGTTAGAAATTTAAAGAAACACACTTTCTTATATTTCTAAAAATGTGTGAATATTTTTACCTAGAAAGTAAGAAAGTGTATTTCTTTAAGTAAAATGCATAAATTTCTAGTTTTCAGAAATATATTTTTTTAAATATAAGACAAGAACATAATTTATACTCCCAAATAGCATTTCGTGCACATGGTGGGTGGACATGCGCGGTCGATGGTAATGACACTCGAGAGAGATAGCCGCGAACCATTTATTAATCGTTAATAAGGCACTTCATTCGGGATATCGTATATAAGGCACTTCACTTTAGGGATAAGAGAGTTGTCGCTGCCACTCAACACCACTTATGAATAATATGATTGTTTGCACCTAAGAGTGATGAATAATATGACAGTTTGCACCTAGGAGCAACATATAGTGTCCAAGTGCACCTTTAAAGCCACATGACGATTTGCGCTCCGAAATACACCTCATAATATTCGCTCTGAAATACACCTCATAATATTCGCTCTGAAATACACCTCATAATATTCGCTCTGAAATACACCTCATAATATTCGCTCTGAAATACACCTCATAATATTCGCTCTGAAATACACCTCATAATATTCACTCTGAAATACACCTCATAATATTCGGTTTTAAATTTGTTATGGTTATCGAAATAGGTCGATCAATACTTGAACTATACCTTTCTTTGAGCATTTTATGTCTAGTGGATAAAATAGCACGTTTTGGAATGCGAAGTGATAGATCATGCCATGAATCTCTACTCTGCTAACGCTAGTCGAAAGAGAGAGAGAGAGAGAGAGAAGAGAGAGAGGGGGAGTGAGAGAGAGGTGGAGTGAGAGAGAGGGAGAGAGAGAGATAGAGAGGGGTATTGAGAATGAGAGAGGGAGAGCTATATGAGGTTAGTGAGATCGAGAGGGAGAGGGGATAGTGAGGAGAGAGAGGGTTAGTGAGGGAGATGGAGAGAAAGAGAGAGAGGGAGAGAGAGGGATAGTGAGGGAGAGAGGGGGTTAGTGAGAGAGAGGGAGAGAGAGGGGGGTAGTAAGAGGGAGCGAGGGAGAGAGAGAGGGGGTAGTGAGAGGGAGAGAGAGAGGGGGTAGAGAGAGGGAGGGAGGGAGAGAGAGAGGGGGTAGTGAGATGGAGGGAGGGAGAGAGAGGGGGTTAGTGAGATAGAGGTAGAGAGAGTGTGAGTGAGAGAGGGAGAGATATGATGAGAGAGAGAGGGAGAGAGAGAGAGAGAGAGACACTTGGTTGCGAAATCATTTGCGTTAGTGTGTCGCCGATAATTGTTGCGTTCCGAATCGAGATGTAAATATTTACAATTATTCGTAGTTCATAAGGTGATATCTATGGAGTGGTATGGTTTTCTACGGAGTGGTATGCGGTCTATTTCTTTGAGATTGTCGGCGATGTTAGTAGGATGCTACATTCCCCATGTTGGCAGAGCGCATGGGTACTCACTTATCAGTTTCATGCACCCGAACAAGTCCATAGCAAAATTACATTCTCTGGTATATATACATACATAATTATATAAGTCAACTTTATCATTGTGAGTTCACATTTGTTTTTTGTTTTTGTTTTTGATTGTTTAACCGGAAGTCTAAAACCTTGCATACATCTTTAAGATAGTCTATCTCTTCCTATCACATGTTTTATATAGTTTCATGGATAAAAACAATAAATATGAACAGAAGACCCCTGTCTGCGGAAACGCTTCTATCAATTAATATTGGTTTTATTTCGAATTGTCTGGTATAATACATATCTGACATTTTGCCTTGGTGTACAATGCTAACAAGATAGAGTTCTCCCGCTTGCTACGCCTGGAACATTTCTGCGAGTATCGCGGAAACGTTCGGAGCGTAACAAGCGGGATAACTATATCTCTATATGAGATCACCTGATCTATTCTGGCTGATCTGTTCTAAATATGGCCAGTAAAAATGTCCCAATTGAAAGTATGTATTATACCAGAAAATTCGAAATAAAATCAATATAAATTAATATTTATTATTTTATACCCAGGGAACTATATAAACCTTGTTTTAGAAAGAGATAAACCATCTCTAAGCCTATGTGTTTTCTCATTTTGACTTGGAATCGCATTGAAGGTGTAACGATTCTTAAACGCCTTTGTGATCAGATTCTGTGTTTTTTGTATTATATTTATGATTTGATCATATTATGTATTTTATGTATTATATGTGACTCGTCATCAGACTGTTTATAAGGTTATAATAAAATGATGATCAGACTGTATAAATAATAAAAATAGTTAAAGTGGCATGCACATCCAGTGTTAGAAGGTAGACAATGTGTTCAGGATACTACGTAAGCTAATGTACGTATCAGGTTAGGCGCATCCTGAATTCCACTATTATAGTGGTGTATAACAGGTCAGGCACATCCTGAATTCCACTATTATAGTGGTGTATAACAGGTTAGGCGCATCCTGAATTCCACTATTATAGTGGTGTATAACAGGTGAGGCACGTCCTGAATTCCACTATTATAGAAGTATATAACAGGTCAGGCGCATCCTGAATTCCACTATTATAGTGGTGTACAAAATGTCAGGCGCATCCTGAATTCCACTATAAAAGTGGTATATGACAATTACCGTTTTGTCAATGTGATAAAAGAGGGATAATCCAAAACCATATTTCACCCTAATTATTCAAAATCAGTGTCACACTAATTCGGTATCATACATTATATTTTGTCCCTGGGGCCTGTACTATAGATTTACAATTGCCGTGTTTGACGACGTGTACAAGGTTATGTGGGGCACACAGAAGGTGTCGATTACCACCGACCTCCACTCTTATTCTTACAGCGAAAAGGCGACTTCTTGCAACGCCTCATTCACATGCATGGTGACCAATAAAATAATAGGTTTACCACATGTGACTTGATTGAAAAATAATATTACTCGGAGACACTCATTGATAAGTTATCGCTACTGCATGGGTAATCCGTGTTCAATTGTATTAGTGGTAATCGGTATCCTTTAAATAATCGCTCAGTGAGTACGCCGCAACCGTTCGTGCATTGTGTTATATGCCATCAATGGTTATCGTCTGTTCCAACAATTCAAGTTTTAAGATGTATTTCAATTTCTAGTTGGGTTGTCATGCAAAATCGCTGGAGTATTATATTGAATACCATTCTGATCAAACCCAATCACCCATCGGTAATGAGCGCACGGGTATATTACAATACAGTGGTCTATTGCACTTCACGCCTCCTGTGTACCTCCCATAACCTTGTACACCTTGTACACGGCAATTGTAAGTCTATAGTACAGGCCCATGGAGAATGATTAATCATGACGGCCCACGAAAAGCTACTCAATTAGCATTCAATTAGTTTAAATGTAAATTGTTATGAAGGAGCGATCGAGTCATCCTGTTATTGTCATTTAGAAAGGCATGTCAATAATATTATTGAATAGCAAATATTGCACAACGAATTTTGTCGGAAGTCTGTTCAATATCTGCGATATTGTTAAGAGTGAAATTTGGCTGTGTACTATAATGCGTGGTATTCTATTCCCGATGCAAATAAAGGAAACATGAATATGTTATGGCCATATACCACTATAAATAGAGGAATTCAGGATGTGCTTGACCTGTTTATATCGCTGGAAAGGGTTAAAAGAAATAAGTTTCTTATGAATATAATGATGCGTTCAGACAACTGATATATTTGCCTGGTAAATTTATTAATGATCATGTGATTCTTCGTAGACGGCTATTTATAACACTTTTAACCGTTACATGATGGGAGCTCCGCTGGTGCAGCATTAAGGATCCTGTACCAGTGCATTCTCTTATATACACGAGTCTCCCAAGGAGCCTTGCATATATTAGGGAATGCACTGGACAGCAAGTTTAAGGTAAATATTGTTAGGCCAATGTATTCTCTTATATATGCGAGGGTTTTCGCTAAATTACACTTACCCATACACTCAAACTCCGTGCAGGGTTTATTTAATGTAATGCTTTGGTTCTTCGTTTATTTTATCAACACAAATGTCTAAACGCACACGAACAACAAGACGCATGGTAATCATCAGTCAAGTCAAATACAAGAGTTCTACAACACACAGTGAGCCTCAAACAGATGGAAGCATGCAATATGTAAGATCACTAACTCACGGTGAATCCGCCATTTGGTCTCCGGAGGTCACTGTTAAGAAGTAGCATCTATTTTTATGTTTACCCATACCATAGTATGGTAAACATAGTGTCGTTGTCCGGATTTACCACTCGTCGTTAGTCCGTCTGTCTGTCTGGCTGTCTGTCTGTCTGTATACACTTTACGCATGGTGCGATAACTCGGACAATTTCTATCCGACCGGAACCAAATTTTGTATATGGGTTTCTCAGCCCAAAATACAGATCGAGTTCGAATATGGGTTTGATCCGATATTTTTTATTGGAGTTATGGCCCTTTGACATAGAATTTATGCATGCTTCGCTAAATCAACCATGTTTCAACTGATAGGGACCCAAATTTAGTATGTGAGTTTCTCAACTCAAAATACAGATCGAGTTTGAATATTGGTTAGATCTGACATTTTATACAAGAGTTATGGCCCTTTTTCAACTAAGAATTGAACAGATAACCATAGCAGCCTACAGCTAATTGATTATCAGTGGTATCACTTTAGCTCTGTGAGAGACAAACAGTAAATCTGCATAATTGATAATTATAGTTATTTATAGCCATCATTGTGAAGTGTAACCAGATATACTGTTATAGGACACTGGTATTCAGGCTGCAACTCTATGTACCAGTAATTAATTTGCACTCTTAGTCTGGATTTCTGAGAGGTCTCTATGCCAGGAAAGATGGGAATAAATTGTGTTTTATCACACATTTTGTCATGTTTGTCCAGTGTTTCACAGACAAAAAAATCAAATGCTTGCCCATGCTAGTGGAGATTGGAAAATATATACTTAAGTACCCACAAAAGACTAATTTTTATGTTTACCCATATCATAGTATGGAAGTGTCAACATCCGGATTGACCAACTGTCATTGGTCCATCCGTATGTTTGTCTGTAGACACTTTACACATGGTGCGATAAATCGAACATTTTCTATCTGATCGGAACCAAATTTTGTATATGAATTTCTCAGCACAAAAGACAGATCGAGTTTGAATATGTGTTTGATCAGACTATTTTTAACTGATTTATGGCCCTTTTTCGAAAACAAAATATTCACTCTTAAACAACAAATTTAGTTTGAATTCCTTGCCCTATTTAACATAAGCCTGTGCTTTGTTGACATCTATACATGCTGTATAATTGATACTAATCGGTCAGCAGTGAGGTGTTTATCTTGATGGCTGTTGTGGGTAGAATTTGATACATTATCATTATATTGGAATCTCTTGACCAAGTATTTCATGTTCAGGTCACCTTTTCACATTTAAATCAAGGCTGTGGTGGTTCAGCATTACATATCCTGTTCCAGTGCATTCTCTTATATAAACGTGATTGACACATAAATTCCAATAATTTGTGTTATGTGCATTGTCTATAATAGTACCTAACAGTATACTCTATAATTCAACATCAAAACTCTCATTTATGATTCCGATCAAAGTAATTTACTTTCGCCAAGGGATGGGTTAACATCTGCCGATCGTGATCGGCCTCTCGTTAGCATATGGCTCCAGTCTGGGAATTCCCAAAATAAAATGGCAACAGTTCGTTACCGAATCGCAGGTGCGACAACTTCATAAAACTAATTAAACAATCGCCCTGTATACATACAATACGTAGGTTTCGCGTAGTAGATGGATTTAGTGTATAACGTATATGTTTTTGCGTTATTTTTTTTCGCAAATACTCGCTATTTATCAGTAAATTATGAGAAGTTCGTTGACAAAAAGGGAGTCCATCGCTTTAAATAAACGTCTGAATGTCCGCATCGTCACCAGGTCCTAACCGTGTAGATAGCATGGCCACAAAACAATTCTTAAACACGTAGTTGCACTCAGAATAACTAAAATTATGCCATCAAATGCTGATTAAAAACAAATGCTCGCACTGTCGCCGGAATGTTTACAAATGGATCCTACTTCTTAACTTTGACCTTTTACCGGTGGGTTGGGTAAAATACTAGGAATCGGACGATATGAAATCATCGGCCATCTTGAAAATCGCGAACCAGTGACAAGGCTTATACAGAGTGTCATCTGCTGCAGTCTATGTGGGGCTCTCTATAGGTAAGACATGTAATACGCGTGGTAATCATCAGTCAGGCCAAACACATGCAAGAGTTCTAATTGGCGGCCATTTTGCTGACTATTATGCACAAATCGCGAGCAAGACCTACCGCTTTAAATCGCGAGCAAGACCTACCGCTTTAAATCGCGAGCAAGACATACCGCTTTAAATCTCCGTTCTGGTGATAAGTTTTTAGTGAGGGAATTCTTCTCAAAGCACATTGGATTTGGGGGGATCGAATTCGCCATTTTTTCTGGAAAACCCCGCGATAAATATAGAAAACCTAGACTCAGACTGGTACGCTCTTTATTATAGTAACACTTCTACAAATATCTCCGTTATTTCGTCAATAATCTTAGCCTCAATCCTATTTTTTTTACCCTGTGCCAATGCATTCTCTTATATATGCGAGTCGACCATAGGTCGCCTCGCATATATAAGAGAATGCATAGGCCTAAAAATAATTATCATTTTTTTTAAATAAATGTTTTTTTAAATTTTTAGGACATAAAATAAAAAACATCCATTACCCTGCAGGGAGCCCCACACATATATAGAAGCATATAGAAGAGTGTCGTCTGCTCATGTTTGTCTAGGGCTCTGTATGGGTGAAATTATAAAATTGTTAAAGAATACAAGAAAAAAGTATTAAAATTGTAAAAAATGGTTAGGCCAATGCATTCTCTTATATATGCGAGGCGACCTATGGTCGACTCGCATATATAAGAGAATGCATTGGCACAGGGTAAAAAAAATCCCGACTTACGACTGGATTTGATATGGCGGGTCACATATCTCCGTTATATCGTCAGTAAACCTAGCCTCAATCATAACCTCGCGTGCCACGCGTTATTGCGATTTAATACCAATCGCTATCTAATCGTGAACATAGTATTTTTCGTTGTCAAATCGTGTGCGTATTGGCTGCTTTAACAGTTTGATTCATAGAAATAAGCACATAGTATGTCTTTAAACTCACGTATATCTATACTATAGATATCAAAATTTCTGGAAGAGTCATTCTTCTCAGAAGTGATTCCCCCCACACGTTTGCATCCGGCCAATAAATCTGGTAAGTGACGTATAAGTGTGGTTCTAGAATGTATGGGTGGACAGATGATTGTGGTTCTAATATCGGGTGATCATCGGCCAATAATGGCCCTCTTATATCGTGTGATTATATCACCACTTAGGGTGTCGGAAACCTCTTGTTATCGCCACGATTTACAACCATCTGTTCGTGTATATAAGAGTGTGCGCAGACGACCGAATCATAACGTCTGCTTATCGTCAAAGATAATAATCAAAGTTGCGTTATTGTTTCATCGACATCTACACTTTACTCTTGACGATGGCTAAACTTACTCTGGTGGCGGTGTTAGTCGTGCTATCTCTGGCTGCTCTTTCGGGTAAGTACATGTACATAAAATTACACTGATGATGATCAACCATTGTTAAAGGGAAACTGTACGCCAATTTCAATAAATTCCGGTAATAACAATTTCCGATCTAATATCGATAATATATAGAAAAATTATTAATTTGAGTCGAAGTTGTCTTCTGTAAATAAATGTTCATGTAAACAGGTTATCTTAAAGACGTATTATCCGAATTAACGCTCCCAAATTACTATTTATTTGGCTTCGGGTGTAAAAAATATTTGATTCGAGTCGAGGAACCCACCAATCAAAACTCAGAGTGGTCAGATATCGATTTTTGAAGATTGTTATTTCTCGAGATGTGTAATTATTTGTGGCCCAGAAAAGAGTCGTCAAACCGATGGTCTCGGACAAATTGCGGATGAAGATGGATAACTCTAAAATCAAGTTGTAATATGGCCAGATTTCAGGATACGCACGTGATAATACGGCAATATGTTGATAAATAGCACATTTTGGGAAACTTTGTACCATATGTGACAGCGGTTAGCATTATTTAGTTTTATTACACTCCTATGCGCGATTTCCATTGAAAACGCTGTTAATTAAAATTGGTAATGTCACTAGTGAATTATGTCATTTCCCGTGACGTCATTGACGTTACGTCGCTTACTGATCTAGACTGAATTTTCTATGGTTGATCTTTATCCACATCGGGACTTTTAAGCATTCATTCTGTGTGTTTTAATCATATTTGGCGAACCAAATTGATGCAGAAGTGTAATAAATAGAGTAATCAATTAGTTCCGAGAATTACGTTCAATAATTCACACGAGGCGAGAGACGTTTGGGTAAGAAACTCGTGCGCTAACGCGCACTCGTTTCTTACCGACGTCTCTCACCTCTCGTGAATTATTTAACGTAATTCTCGGAACCAATTGATTACTCTCTATTTATTACACTCCTATGCGCGATTTCCATTGGAAACTCTGTTAATTAACAATGGTAATGTAACTAGTGAATTATGTCATTTCTCGTGACGTCGTTGACGTTACGTCGCTTACTGATCTGAACTGAATTTCTTGCATTAATTCTTTGTGTTATATTCATATTTGGCGAACCAAATTGATGCAGAGGTGTAATAAATTGAGTAATCAATTAGTTCCGAGAATTACGTTCAATAATTCAATCGAGGCGAGAGACGTTTAGGTAAGAATTTCTTACCAACGTATCCCGCCTCTCGTGAATTATTTAATGTAACGTAATTCTCGGAACCAATTGATTGCTCTCTATGTAAATAATCGATTCTGATAACAAAAGCGTATTTTGAAGAAATATTTTTGTTATTGTAACTTGATGATATGGGGACCGTCTGTTTGGATTGAGTACCTTTAAAATCAAATTTAATACATTTAATAAAAATTAATAGTCCCAGGTACTCACTAAAGGTTGTAGTACTTGTGGCGCTTATCAAATACGCGTATCTATAGCCATAACCATTATATTGGTGTTGGGGTCCTTCTTTGTAAAGTTTTGGTACATGTGTAAGAAACAAGTATATTATATCGGTATATTCTGAAGGGGGTTAACTTGTTTGTCCGTCATGAGAGGTCACACCAGGTCGCGGTTCATGGTGGCTTTCGTGCATGGTGATCGTAATTATTTTAGGAATATAAGACGATGAAAAGTATATAGCCAGCAACTAAAATTAATCTTGTGACAGTAACTCTTGGCGTACGGATACATACATATACTAATTTGCGAATCTGTAATCGTGTTTTATTACGCGCGCCGCGTGTATACTAATGTACAAATTCTTGATTCGCCATAGCGCTGCCATAGCGCTGGGGTTTCTATTTATAGAATATTAATTATTGGGACACATTAAAAGTTGTAGTGCGACCCCGAGGCCGAGCTATTGTGCGACCCCGAGGTTGAGCCCGGTAAAAGGTGTAGTTGAGAATTTCAATTTCGTTTATTGGCGTTTACATTATGTCAATAATGTTGATTTTTGGTTTGTGATAAGCTATGCCAATTACAAATAACAGATGTGATAAAGATTCTATATTTACAATCATGGGTATATAATATATGATCTTGAGCGCGTTATCATTTTTGACTATGGTTTTCTTGTCCACACCATGCTGATCACACATGTTAATAGATAAGATGTTTGTTTGCATTTGTGATGACACGTGTTTGTAGCATTCCAGTTTGATGTAGGCATAGCCATATATGGAAATTGTAAGAAAAAACAAAATTATATGACTTTTTCGGCGCAAATATGATACCGTGCCTGCGTGCATGGTATTGTTGTGAGTATTTATTGGTAATAAACTAATTCTGATAACTAAATCGGCTTTTGGCGAAATTCCGTTGTTGTAACTGGACCATCGCATCGGATTGTGCATCTTTAAATTGTCATATGAAGGTGGCTAGCTACACATGTATATAGGGGGTTTACATTCTAGGGGGAGGACTCCAACTTCGAATTTCCAACTGAACTATCCCCTAATCCAGACCAAATGTGGCAGCTAAATTTGGATTTGCACACTGGCTGGGTTTGTAATTGTCCAACATATACATCAAACGAAAAGCTGTTTGAAATGTTTAATGTTTACAAATTAACATTTAAATGTTGCTAAGATGGAATTTATCTGAAGCGTTCGTGATTAGAAGGTCGTCGTTTGGGTGGGGTCCAGATTCGAAACTTCCAAATTTTTCGGATATAAGATTTATTTGCACCACTTTGTGAGTGTATTAGAGACATGTCAGAGCACCTTATACGCCCCTAACTATCAGTGTGTCACTGTGGGGGGGGGGGGGACTACTCCTGGCGATTTGGTTCTCTACCGAGCTTTATTTACATTCTCTACCGAGCACAGTTTGCGGGTGGCATATCCTACTTTACATAAGGCAGAGAATCAGGTTATTCGCAGAGAACCGAGCGCTCGTTAGAGAATCGGAGTCATCAGCAGAGAATCGGAATTGGAAAATAAGAAGTCAATTTCTGTGCATTTCGGGATTAATATTTTAACTATTTTTACACACACTGATGGCCAGTGACTATAATTTCACGGTAGCGCTATGAAACACACGAAACACTTTTCTATTTTTTCTGTTGATTTTTACGTTTTATGCCGCGATTGCTCGATAAAGAACTCACGCAACTCGGCAGAGAACCAAATCTCTAGGAGTAGTTCCCCCACAGTGAGTGTGTAATCAATCGATAAACTGCCTCGTCAATTGGTCTCATGGGCGTGAATGAACATTGTGACCTGGGGGGGGGGGGGTAACAACGTTGGCCAAACTGTTTAACAGTTGGAAATTGTGTGGAGGTGAGTAACGTTTTTAGCCAAAATTTTCAACAATTGGAAATTGCACGCCATTTTACAGGACATTTTTGTTCAGGTATAAAATGGTCATAATTCTAATTTAATATAATGTTTTAATTTCAATTCCATATTTTAATTTTTATCTTGCAATTTATGTTATAAACGTATCCCAAACAGCAGTACAATCTAAGTTATTACATGTATCCACATCACTCTATCCTTCCATCTCTATATATCTCTCTCTCTCTCTCCTCTCTCTCTCTCTCCCCCCCTCTCTCTCTCTCTCTCTCTCTCTCTCTCTCTCTCTCTCTCTCTCTATCTACCCGCCAACTTTGGTTAAAGTTTTGATAATTAATTAAGTAGAAATTAACTTTAGAACTTATATTTTGTCAAACTAAAATGTAGGTTTCATTTACCGACGATCCTATATAACAGGGTTATAATTAAACACGGTTTATAATCAAAGTCAATCATCCCCCCCCCCCCTCCTCCAAAGCCTTCCTCACTCTCCTCTCTTGGAGAATCGAATATTATAAGGTATTGTGTATGGAAATCACATGTCTCCAGCGATTCTCATGGGGACACATCGCTGAGTTTAACAAATGGCTGTACAGGGTGAGATAGATGAACACCATGGCTGTACAGGGTGAGATAGATGAACACCCTGAACTGCATGCGTACTATCCCCATGCATACGAAACCCCTGAATTACTTTCATCTATGTTTCATTGGACGAACTGGGTAGCGCTTTCGCAAAAAAAGCAAAAACAAAAAACAATCCTGTTTAACAAAGTCGCGATTCTTACTAACTTCTGTTATTCAGTCTGTTCGACCTATTTAGTAATAAACGAACGCTTACTAATCTAGCTCTATCTATTAAAGGTGCTCAATCCGATCAGATGCTCCTAAATTACAATTACTTTGGCTTCGGGGGCAAAAGATATTTGATTCGAGTCGAGGAACCCACCCATCAAAGCTCAGAGTGACCAGATATCGATTTTTGAAGTTATATTTCGAGATGTGTAATAACATGTGGCCCAGAAACACGTGGTCAAACGGAGGGTCTCGGACAAAATTGCGGATGAAGATGGATAACTCTAAAATCAAGTGGCAATATGGTCAAATTTCGTGATACTTTAGTGATAATACGGCCATATTTTGTTGAACAACATGTTATTAAATAACACGTTTTGGGAACTTTGCTACCATATTCGACAGTGATTTGCATTATTTTGTTGCAATAAATCGATTCTGATAACTAAAGCGTATTTTGAAGAAATTGTGTTGTTGTTGTTGTTGTTGTATCTTGATGGTATGAGGACCGCCTGATCGGATTGTGTACCTTTGTTGTTGTTGTTGTTGTTGTATCTTGATGGTATGGGAACCGTCTGATCGGATTGGGTACCTTTAAGAAAGCCCAAATAACGAGGAACTCCTGGCATACCAAAAACCATATACCAAACCCACTGATTACTGACCACATATCCCATATCACATTGTCGTATATTTATTCATATAATGCACTGCACGCATGCACAATCCAAACTATTTTGAAATTTAACATTGTATATTTTCCACTCTATATGTCAAAATGACGACGAGTTTATCAATAAATTGAATTGAATTGTTACGAATTGCTTATGTTATTTCAGAGGCGGTGTGTCCTCGAGTCAGACCGGGGATGGCTGGAACATGTCAGAACCCGTGCGAGACTGACGACGACTGTCCAAGTGAGAACATTTGCTGCCTATCCGGATGTGGATTCCAGTGTATCTCGGAAGGTAAGCATGGTGTGTGTGTGTGTATATGATAAGAGCGGGTGTCACCCCCTGCTGTTACGCGAAATACGGGTGATTTTGAAGTGGTACACACGATTCATACCCATATATACAGGATTCAACAACAAGTCTGGTACGCAGTTTGTATAGCATTCAGTTGTTCAAATTATGATTATTTATTAGCTAAAATAAAATATTTTGATGTAATTTAGTTCCACGCATCTTGATATGCTGAAGTCATGTGTCAAAAATAATAGAGTCTGTTCACTTATAGTAAAAACACAGTAACCAAATCCATGGATGCGCCATTTTAAGAATACTATCCATGATGGATTATCTTAGAAATACAAAATGTGAACTATATAGAGGTTTTTAAAAATATTTTTTTTCGAACACAAATCCAACAAACACAAAATAAATTTCTAAGAAATAAATATGGAAATGTGTTCTGAATATTGTGAAGAGTGATGAACAATAAAACTATATTCATATTCAAATTTACTTATAACCAGTTGTTTACAAATGATAAATTGACTTCCCAACATGGCTGAGTGAGAGCTGGCAGCAATAGTTATTGACAGTGGTGAGCTGATAAAATAATTTCTTAAGGACTTTGCTAACCCAATTTCTCAAAATTTTGATGGAGTCAAAATAAAGGATTATGTTCACTTTTATTACAAATCACAGCAACCAAACCCATTGATGCAGAATTTTAAGAGTATAATCCATGATGGATTATGTTGGAAAGACTAAATGTGAAATTTAATGATGAACAATAAACATATATTCATATTTATCACATAATTTGGTCATAAAAGAAGTTTCATAATTATCGGTAAGACACACGTGTAATATTAGCGCGTGCGATGACGTCACGCTGTTCTTTAAATGACTTGCGATCGCTGCAGTTTGTGATTGTTGTTTTCGATGAATACTTCGCGTTGCTTTCCGTTTATTTGATTGTGTGATAAAAGGTATCTCACACTCGTCCTATTTTATACGTAATTTATCAACCTCGTCCACTAAATTCTATTTCAGCCTCGGTAAACCTCGGCTCAATTCGAATTTAGTGAACTCGGTTGATAAATTCCGTATAAAATAGAAACTCATGTGAGATCCTCTATTTACCAAGCGTTCTTTGAAAAATTTACTCAGAACCACTTGTTTACAAATGGTAAATTTACTTTCTCAGTAATGCTGTCCAGAAGGTGACACTTGATGGGTGGATTATGGGTCACCTTGTGTCCAGTGTAGCTGGGATTGTTATCAGCCTGTGTGGCCACTGGACCGTATGGGGTTATTCCATGATTGGTGTCCTATTTAGTGGTTACAGGGTGGTGTGCTATATACATATATACACAACAAGGGAGTTTACTTTTTCAGATATACCTCCTCGCTTCTAACGGCCATAATAATTCACAAACGCCTCAACCGATTCTTAAAATACCAACGCCAGTCAGTCGAGTAAAAGCAATATTTTTCAATTATAGCATACACAATTCTAGGATAAACTGTTCCAAAACTTCGAAAACAGTCTCTGAACACAAAAACACGAAGAGCACCGGCAGATGGGCACCTCTTTAGCACAGGACAAAAAACTACCATCTATTTCAAAGTAAACCATTATCGATAAAAAAAACACATTTTGTTAAAAATAAAAGCTGCATGTATCGACATATATAATGTTAATCTTCCCAAATCAATCGTATATTGAATCCAAATAACGCGTGATGCCGATTTAACCAATCAACGATCAGTATACTTCTGAAGCGACGGTTTAGAGATCACTTTAGTGGCGTAGGTTCCTAAACGTCTGAAGCGACGGTTTAGAGATTACATTGGTGACGTAGGTTCCTGAACGTCTGAAGCGACGGTTTAGAGATTACATTAGTGACGTAGGTTCCCAAACTTCTGAAGCGAGGGATTATATATAACATTAGTGGCGTATGTTCCTGAACATATGAAGCGACGGTTTAGATATTAAATTAGTTACGTATGTTCCTAAACGTCTGAAGCGACGGTTTATAGATTACATTAGTGACGTGCGTTCCTGAACTTCTGAAGCGACGGTTTATAGATTACATTAGTGACGTGCGTTCCTGAACTTCTGAAGCGACGGTTTATAGATTACATTAGTGAAGTGCGTTTCTGAACGCCTGAAGCGACGGTTTAGAGATTACATTAGTGACGTAGCTTCCTGGACGTCTGAAGTGACGGTTTGGAGATTACAATAGTGACGTAGGTTCCTGATCCTGATATTAATTGTTACGTTGTTTTGTTACAGGATGCAGAGTTGGTAATCAAGTATATCCAGTAGGAGCCAGATACCGTGATGGTTGCAACAGATGCCGATGTCTCGCGAGGGGATCGGCGTGCACCAAAATGCGCTGTCTACCGCCTCTGTAAAACTAGATGGACACTGATACTACAGACTCGTGTAAAACTAGATGGACACTGATACTACAGACTCGTGTAAAACTAGATGGACACTGATACTACAGACTCGTGTAAAACTAGATGGACACTGATACTCCAGACTCGTGTAAAACTAGATGGACACTGATACTCCAGACTCGTGTAAAAGTCATCAAACTATAGATTTCTTCCAACACTTTCTGCCTTAAAGGTACTCAATCCGATCAGACGGTCCCCATACCATCAAGATACAACAACAACAGCATTTCTTCAAAATACGCTTTAGTTATCAGAATCGATTTATTACAACAAAATAATGCTAACCACTGTCAACTATGGTATCAAATTTCCCAACAAAATTTATTTATCAACATTTTGTTCAACGAAAATTGGCCGTATTATGACTAAAGTATCACGAAATTTGACCGTATTACCACTTGATTTTAGAGTTATCCATCTTCATCCGCAATTTTGTCCGAGAAACTCATTTTGACCATGTGTTTCTGGGCCACATATTATTACACATCTCGAGAAACAACAAAATTCAAAAATCGATATCTGTTCACTCTGAGCTTTGATGGGTCGGTTCCTCAACTCGCATCAGATAGTTTTTACCCCTGACGCCAAAGAAATAGTAAATTAGGAGCGTCCGATCGGATTGAGTACCTTTAACGGATTTTCTTCCACAGTTTAGCATGAACCATCATACAGTTAGTTGTGAGTTACATCGTGTATAAGTCAAATACATGTAAGTCTGATGTTACTGAAGAATCTACACCGACTTCATTCATAGGACTGTTTCATGACGTACGCAAAATAATATATACAACGCCTTGTAAACCCCACAACTCGTTTCTATTCAAATGTGCCATGGTATCGGAGTGTTTAGGACTGCAGTCATGACAGAATTGTTCGGTGAATTATTCATGCTGTTAGGCATATTCCGGTTATTTTCAAGTGGTATAATTTAATTGAGCCATTTTCATTTAGAGGGCGCCTTCCACGGTCAATTCGTATTGTTTATTTCGACTTTCAGCAATCTTTAAAGATGGGCTATCTATCTCTTCATATAACCCTTTACCCAACAGAACGGCCCTGTGCCAATGCATTCTCTTATATATGCGAGTCGACCATAGGTCGCCTCGCATATATAAGAGAATGCATTGGCTTAACACATATTAAAAATGATAAAATTGTCAAAGAATGTAGAAAAATATTATAAAAATTGTTAAAAAATGTAAGAAAAAATTATAAAATTGTTAAAGAATGTAAGAAAAAATGGTAAAAAGTGTTAAAAAAGATTTTTTTTAGGCCAATGCATTCTCTTATATATGCGAGGCGACATATGGTCGACTCGCATATATAAGAGAATGCATTTGCACAGGGCATAACTGTTTTATACTTTCCTGCTATAAAATAATATGTATGAATCAAAGACCCCTGTCCAGAAACGCTTCTTTCAACTATTATTGATTTTATTTAGATTGTTCTGGTATAATATAGACAATCAGTTGGGACATTTTTTTGCTATATTTAGAACATATTTCAGATAGATATATCCCGCCTGCTACGCTCCGAATGTTTCCGCGACAGAGGTTTTCGATTAATATTTATTATTGTATAGCCAGGAAACTAAATAAAACTTGTTATACGAAGAGATATACAATATTAAACTATAGCGATGATTATAGAAATAAAAACAGGCAGAAAAGTTCAATCGAATCTCAGAGTACTTATAGTCTCTCAGTTAAATTTTACGACGGTTCCCAGCAGTGAAAGTCACGTGATTCTAAATGTTTACGCTACTTTGAAATTACCGGACCATGCCTTTAAGATGGTCTATCTCTTCATATAACATATTTTATATAGTCCATATGTATAAAATAATAAATATTAATTCGGAAACTCTTCTAGAAATTAATATGGATTTTCTGGTATATAATAGATATCTGACATTTTTCCTTGGTGAAAAGTGCTAACACGATAGAATTCTCCCACGTGCTATGTTCCGATATTTCTGCGAGCCTCGCGGCAACGTTCGGAGCGTAGTAAGCGGGAGAACTATGTCTCTATCTGAGATCGCCTGATATGTTCTCGCCGATCCGTTCTGAAAATAGACCATAAAATATCCCTATTGAAGGTATATATTATACCAGAAAATTCGAAATAAAATCAATATTAATTTCTAGAAGCGTTTCTGGACGCAGGTTCTTCGACTCATATCTATTATTTTATCGACCGGGAACTATATAAAACTTGTTATAGGAAGAGATAGTCCACATTTAAAGGTTCAATTATTAGTTGTATAAAATGAACACCAAAGTTTTATAATGTTTACAAATAAATCCATGTGTCTTCCACCTTCGTTTGTTACACGTTGATCGACCCGGGATTCTATTACCCCCTAAACCAAACTGAAAGGCAGAGTTCAGTCCCCTGTTACGCTAGCCTGACCACTGCCACCACGTACTCATAATGTGAGGAAATCTCGCATGTTCTTTAAAGGTACTCAATCCGATCAGACACTACTAAATTACTATTTCTTTGGCTTCGGGGGTAAACAATATTTGATTCGAGTCGAGGAACCCACCCATCAAAGCTCAGAGTGATTAGATATCGATGTTTGAAGTTTGGAGATCTGGGCCAAAACTTATTCAGATCCACTGCTCAAACGGACAAATTGCGGTTGTAACTTAATGTAAGATGGATAACTCTAAAATAAAGTGGTTGGTATTGTTAATAGTAAATACTTGATTTTAGAGTTATCCATCTTACATTAAGTTACAACCGCAATTTGTCCGTTTGAGCACGTGGATCTGAATAAGTTTCGGTCCAGATCTCCAAACTTCAAACATCGATATCTAATCATTCTAAGCTTTGATTGGTGGGTTCATCGACTCGAATCAAATATTTTTTACCCCGAAGCCAAATAAATAGTAATTTAGTAGTGTCTGATCGGATTGAGTACCTTTAAAGACATCGCTCGGTTACAATTCATTCTGCATTATTCTGACCACTGCCACCACGTACACATTATTCTGAGAAACCGAACTTCCATATTCATTTGGAAATCAGATAAAATCAGAATGAATTGTAACCGACAAAACTCAATGATGTTATAATGACGTATATATACGTGGTGGCAGTGGTCAGACAATCGTGGCGATGGGATTGTATTCTACCTTGCATTTCGCTCCTGAACAACGAAGAGAAATGTTGAAGATCCCCGGTCCCATTCGACACAAGCCTTGGAATGGTGTGTCTGTCGTCTGCGTGCAGAATGAGGTCACAAGAGGGTGAATTTAGTGACTATCCCGCACTGCGGTCTAGCCTCACCAAATTCACAATGGGAACCTCATTCTGCTGAGGTCTCAACTGCTATGGGAGACCTGGGATCAGATTGAAGTTCCCCAGTTGAAGTTGGTGATGTTCATCCTTTTGTCACCTCGATTATGCATTTTATCTTCTGCAAATTAGGGGATATAGAAACTGAACAGAATGGACAAGTAAATAAAACAATGTTAATTTGAGAATATAATAAACTTCCCAGAAGATGATAACTAAGAAAAGTGGGGTCCCAGAGGGCGAATTCGGCGATACCAGCCCGCTGTGCGGGGTAGCGTCACTAAATTCACCCTCTGGGGACCTCATTCAGTAAATGACAGACTCACTAAATACAGGCTTGATTCGATACAAAAAAAAAAAAATTCCGAGTATTATATTTTCACAACTTATATTTATAGACATATTATATGTATATCGAGAGAGGGAGAGAGAGTGTGTGTGCGTGTGTGTGTGTGAGTGTGTCAACCCAACTATGTGAGGACATTCATATAGTAAAACAATGTCCTCACAATGTTAACAATTTATTCCCTTAAGGCCAGGGGGGGGGGGGGGTCATCCACTTTTTTCCATACATTAGGCCGGGGTGGGTGGGTGGTTCAGCTGCGAAAAAGTCACCTTTTTTCCTGAGTGGTCGCAATTTTTTCCTCTTACAACATTTCTTCAATATAAATGCCTCAAAGTGTTCAGCATCATTGTTAAGGTGTGTATGACACTTAGGGCAGTGCTTAGGGCGTAGTTAGTGTGGATATAGGCATGATGCTTCTCAGAAATCCAGATTACGAACCAAATCTCAGGAATTCGCCTTTTACATCCGATCACATTGCCATGTACCAATGCTACTGGTTCCAGATGAAAATGGACAGTTATGTAGCACATGAATAAACTTTAATGTAAATAAAATGAAAAAAGCTATTCATTTATAGCATTAATTTTACTCATTATACCTGATCAGACCAGATAACCCAGTCAAAATTGTATCGGGAACTTGGCATGGGACTGTAGACTGCAACAATGCATATCACTGAGACAACAATCTTGAGATGGTGGGACCCAGATAAAAGATTGGGCGAGCATACATAGCACTTGAATGTGTAGATATGGAGAAGGCTGCTAAGTGGAATAAACAAAATCAGAACAGATGAGTGAAAAGAAGGGAGAGAAAATATAATATAACTTAATATATATGCAAGTCTATATATAATGTGCTGGTCATCAGCAAAATGATCGAAGTCTGCAGAAGGCGAATTTGGCGATACTACCCGGTATAGCATCAACACATTCAACCTCTAACAACCTCATTCTATTTTGGTCTCGACCAACCATGGAGAACTAGCTGCAGATGAGGGTCACATATGGTGAATTTCGTAATGCTATAGCCCACTATGCTGGTAGCATCACTAAACTCACCCTCCTTGGAGCTTATTCTGCCGACTGCATATGACCATCTTATTTTCAAGTTTCTATTTACACGCAGTACATGTATTTGTCTGAGTGTTTGACCTGGGTCTGGCCTTAGCACAGTACCTAGCCCAAGATCTCAGCTCATGGAAATGAAAATTAGTTTTGTGATACATAGTGGATTTCAGCTGAATACCTGTATTGTTGGAGAGTTATTTGCCAGGTGGTGTTGCCCTAATAATTTATTCAAAAATCATAATTGACATAAATTCATGTGATACTATGGGACACATCTAAAGTTACACTTGCTGTGATGAAAAGAAGGTACACTAATGCTTTTATACTTGTTTACATGTATAATGAGCTACCTTAGACAATATTTGGGGAAGAAACAATCAATAATTTACTGATCAGCACATGTATTCTGTGTGTTATTTTGGATTTTTCCAAGTTTTTTTTTAGAACCTGTTTCGTGTTATTACAAAAGACTGGAATGACTTAGAAGAACCAGAAATGGAAATAGGGTAACTGTAATACTGACCATCAAGCTTAAATGGTGTGATATTACAGATTTGGAGGTAAAAAGGGGGTGGGTACCCCGCATGAAATTGGAAAAAATATTTTTTCCTTCAAATAGGGGGGTGGTGGATACCCAAGAGCCGGAAAAAAGTTTTTTCAGCCTAATGTCATGGCACTTTTTTCCGACCCCCCCCCCCCCCCCCCCCTGTTAAGGCGACGGAAATTTGTATTTTTTGAAATTTTTGATATTTGTTCGTCCGCACTAGGCGGAAATGATACTACGCATGCGTTACAAAGATTGCCGTTATTTCGTTAAAGGTACCCTCCGAGTTTGGATATATTTACGAAATAACGAGGTCCTCACAACTACGGTATTGTTTGAATTTCTAAAGAAATATACCCACAACGTATGTAATACAAACAAGGGTGTGTGTGTGTGTGAGGGTGTGTGTGTGAGGGAGGGTGTGTGTGTGTGTGAGAGAGGGTGTGTGTGCGAAGGTGTGTGTATGTGTGTGTAAGGGTGAGGGCGTGTGTTTGTGTACGTGTCCTTATGCTTGTGATGTTAATCTCTTGCTCTTCATTTTTCACAAAACTTGTAAATACTGGTGTAATAATATTCTCTCCCAAGAAGGAGGTAATAAAGAATATCTATATATGGCGTAAACACAGGGACGTGGATAGAAGGTCCACCAGGGTGTCCACATTAAAAGTTCCCACTGCCCCTCCCCCGATCCAGACCAAATGCCTTGTTCGCATATTACCATTTGCACCCCCCGGGTTGGACCTTTACAACTGTTTTCCAACCTCAAACTTTCCAACTGTTGGACATTTCCAACCTGAAACCCCACTAAAGTCAGCTAAGGTTGGAACAATTTCAAGTGATGGCCATTTCAGAATTTCAGACCAAATTATTTACAAAAGTAAATAATAAGCTACGGTTGGTCTAAAAACAACAATTCCACACTAATTACTAATTACAAATTCAAACAATTTCAACCTATATACTCTAAATCGCACTGGGTAAAATTTGACCCAACATAATGATGCATATAGCACCACGCGAACGGCATCTACCCCACGACATTCATCATGTCAATTTACGTCTGTGTGCCAATTTCCCACACATATCGTCGGAGCTGTTAATAAACGCTCTTCATTTATCACCTATGTTAAACTAATGTATCAGTCCCTCTTTAAGTCATCTGAGATCAAAGGCACATTATATTATCCTGGTCAGGTTAACCCTCTGTACCTATTTGCCTATATATCGTCTAATCTCACAAGGAACGCTCTTTATTGCTAATTTATGATAATATAATCTTAAAGTTCCCCTTTAGGATCAATGGCACCTATCCAATGGTACTTCCGGGTAAATTCGTCACTGCCTACCAATTTCCAGCTACCAGGGTCAAACCCTTTTGGGTGTATGATTAATTATTTATTTAAAATTGTTTATTAGTGGCCGTTTAAATGGGAACTGTTAAATGTTTATCAATTCAATGTTATACGGCTAGTTTGGTGTGAATAAGGTTCAAATATAACATCCAATAAAAAATTAGATATAATTTTATCAATAAACGTGTTTTTAGCGACTTTTAAAAATCGATTATTATTTCTAAGGTGATTTTGCTCG
The DNA here is from genome assembly GCA_032622095.1 of Siphonodentalium dalli. NCBI lineage: Eukaryota > Metazoa > Mollusca > Scaphopoda > Gadilida > Siphonodentaliidae > Siphonodentalium > Siphonodentalium dalli. Next base: position 286,758,968 of record CP136064.1, on the reverse strand, counting down.
AGTCACGTGACCGCAAAACCCGTGACGTCAAAGGCGGAACTGCCACTGCAGACGAACTGTTTACGAAAAATGGCTTCGGCACACAGTATTTCCGCGTCTGAGAGTGACTCTAATCACGAAAATGACGACGAGTTACGTGTTGCGGAGGATACTTCATCTATGGCAGATACTGAAGATGCCTTTGATGGCTTGCGTTTGAATATTGGCCCATTTTACACGAACCAGCCGACGAAGATAGCAAGGACAGCGAGACTTAAAATTTAAATTCACCAAGTCACAGTGTCAACATGATTGAATCGATCAAATTATCAATGTCATTCGTTGTTGACGACGATTGTCATGATAATTGATTGTTATTCTACAAATGAATAATCTACATCTACCTGGTAACTCTAAAAAAAAAATTCGAAGAAGACAAGGAAAATAAAGCAACCAAATTTGAGGACTGCATCACTACCACTGTACCAGTACTCAGTAGGCAGTACCAGTAGTCAGTACTACAGTAGGCTGGTCCAAAATTGACTATATATTTAGTATCCCGTAGATTTTCGACTACCAGTAGGCCTATTCACTGTCAGTGGGAGTGTTAGTACTGTTACTGTCCTCAGTGTGGCAGGGAGTGTCTGTCAAAATCTGGTGGAGAACTTAGGAGGTGTTCAACAAGTGCTAACACTAACAGCACCATCAGAGAATTGTTCAATTACTGCGTACTAGCACTGTACATTACTCATTACGATGACTTCTTAAAAACAACCATTGAGTGGAACCGCCTTGAACAGTCAGTTGTTGATTCTGGAGAATGGAGATAGGTAACACTGAAAGTCTGAAGGATTTATAATTTATATTAAATATGGATTCTAAGTTCTAGACGCTTCATACCAGTGTCGTTGGATTATCAATGGATAGGATTCTGAACATTGCCGGAGTAGAAATTGAGTACACCTGAAGTCGAACAGAACAGATGTCATATCAACTTTCACGTTGCATTATATATATTGTGACCATATAAATGATATACAACTATAGTGACTTCTTCATTATTTCATTATCCGATACCATTGTCGTTTCATACCATATTTTTTGGTTACTTTTTTTTATTTCGTACTTTGCAGAAAATCATTTATTTGTTTCCCTATGGTGTGACATACATGTACATGTATAGTGATATGGTATCATTGGTATCAAAAGACGAATTGATTTCCACCATGGTGCGAAACGACCAAACAATAAGGTACGAAACTACAAAAAATATGGTGCGAAACTACAAAAAATATGGTACGAAACGACTTAAGACGATCCAAAATGTCGTGTAACCATTTATATCTCCTCTGCAAGGGGAACAACCAGACACTGACCCTTTAGACTATCAGCATCTAACATCATCAGACTCCAGCAAAGTGCCTACTCTTGTGTGCCAAATAATTGTACGGTTGTACCTATATGTTTATTAATTTTATGAGAAAAATCCACCCTGCACGATGCTTAAGCCTTATTATCATACATGTAGATCTGCACATTTAAACAAAATTATGGCTCTGTTCTAAATTTAAATAACAAATGCTATACAAATAGTTTAATTACAAATACTAGTACAAGAGACTGGATTTTTCATTTGAGATGTTGCGCACACGGGGCATGTAGACAACGATGGTTACATTTCCCCATGCATATATCAATTTTAAGCATGTCAATTGCGAAAACTTGCTTTATAATCAAGTCTAGACACAAAAATAATTGTTTAACGGTACTCAATCCGATCAGATGCTCCTAAATGACTATTTCTTTGGCTTCGGGGGTAAAAAATATTGATTCGAGTCGAGGAACCTACTCATCAACACTCCGAGTGATCAGATATCAATTTTTTAAGTTTATTATTTCTATTGTTTGTGGCCCAAAAACACGTCGTCAAAAAGGTGGTCTCGGTCAGAATTGCGGATGAAGATGGATAACTCTAAAATCAAGTTATTATTACCAGTTGATTTTAGAATTATCCATCTTCATCCGCAATATTCCACCCTGCAGTTGTATTTGGCACACAAGATTATACCGGTAGCTGTAAACAGAAAAGTCTGAACAGTAGAGTCTAAAGGCGTTATACCGAATCACAAACACTGATTTAATATCAGTTTGTGATCAGCATTTGAAGATGGGTTTATATCTATAGCTTCCTAAATATGTTTTCTATAATTATCAGGGTATAAAATAATAAAATCGAGTCGAAGACACATGTCAGGAAATGCTTATATCAATTATCGATATTCATACCCCCTTTTTAAAAAAGGGGGGTATACTGTTTTGCACCTGTCTGTCCATCCGTCTGATGTCTGTTCAGGGCATAACTTGAACAGTAGTGCTAATAACTGCTTGGATCTCAATGAAATTTGGTATACATATGGATGTTCACCACTATGAGGCATTCAAACAAACCGTCATGTCATAAAACTTTCAGGCGATCTGAGATAGAGTTCTCCCACTTGCTACACTCCAAACATTTTTGCGAGCTGTAAAATGTCCCAAATTAGTTGTACATGTGTATGTATCTAATATACCAGAAAATATAAAATAAAATCAATATTGTCAGATAGAAGCATTTCCGGACAGGGGTTTTCAATTCAAATTTATTATTTTTGATATTTCATACATATTTCAGGAAACTGTTGCATATAAAACTTGGTTTAGGGAGAGATAGACCATCTTTAAACTGTAATTACATTAAAAACCAAGATTATTCCTAAAATGATAATTTTGAGAGGGGAGGGGGGCACTGATTTGCTAATCTTTCAACCCAAATCAAATCAACACATGTCTATCAACTTATCAAGCAATACTACCGGTAGTATACCGGTACATGTAAATTAGAAGGTGGCACAAGTTTGAAGTCAGAATCTCTGAGTGCATTCTAATTACAACAACAGGGGTCCGGGAACTTCTTAAAAAATCTTTATCTATACCTATATTTGTGAATGTCTATTCTATATTAATTCACGAGGGAACTTCTAGATGGTTCCAAAGGGGTCTAACAGGGGCAATTTCTAACGAGAAAGATAATCAACATAATTGTGCAGATTGGAAATGTATACAGCACTTGACGGTATTGGGGTAAGGGACAAAAAGTGGGAGGGGCAAAACAATACCACACTGCATTAACATGGGTAACGACCCTGCTAGTTACATAATATTTAGAGGATATTACTTCGTTGGTTTGATATTAGACCAAATATCGGCCTGAGGTAACCTCATATCGCAATCAGCCTGACATCGAAGGCTGACATGAGGTAACCGATGGGTCTGAAATCAGGTCTATATATTCAAACCAACCAAGTACATGTAATACCCTACACATACATGTATCTATTAATTTGTTATTTCTTATGAGAAAGATAATCATCATAATGGTGCAGATTAGAAATGTCTACAGTGATGGTATTGGGGTCAGAGTAAAAAAGTGGGAGCATTAACCTGGGCAACGACTGGTCACCCTGCTAGTTATATAATAATTAGAGGACATTTCTTGGTTGGTTTGATATTAGGCCTGATATCAGCCTAAGGTAACCTCATATCACTATCAGCCTGACATCGAAGGTCGAAGGCTGAAATGAGGTTACCGAGGGCTGAAATCAGGCCTATAATATCAAACCAACCGAGTAATACCCTATCCATAACATTAATTAGTTTGCCTCTTGGTAACAGTGTACTACATGTATGGACAACTCTTTCAAATGAGTGACATCACAAAAAATCATTGTCTATGCATTATTTAACAGTGAAATAGAATTATGCCATGTTGTAAAGCCATATTACTCGGATCCGTGATGTCATGAAATCATATTACTCTGTTTGGTGATGTCCTAAAACTATATTACTCAATTTAATGCAAATTGAAGTGATATTCACCTACGGTAAGTACATGTACAAATGTAGTTTGATAACAAGCCGTACCGGGCAAAAATTCGAACAGGAAACTTCCTTCCAAGGGGTGCTGTCGTAACATACAGGTATCAAGGTGGACCCCCCTCCCCAATGGGGAGACTATCTAGCCACGTCTCTGATTTCAGTGGTCACACAATGAGTGAACAAGAGATCCAGAGCTCTTTCGCAGATAAGTCATGATGGCTTCCTATACTTAAACTGAGGCCACAGGGGCTTGTTAAGAAAACAAGTAAAAATATATATACAAAAACATGGGTTTCTAAAGCATTACATGTACATGTATATCAATAGAATATTGATGCATTTATAATGTTTGATAAAGTGGCACCCTCAATTTTACTTGTTTTCTTTACAACAAGCCCCTGTGACTATATCACATGTACAATTAGTTCAAGATTGAACTTAACACTAAACGCTGCTTTAATATTTAGTATTACCTTTATTTGGAAATAAATTATAATGTGCAATGGACTGAACAGCCAATAGGTTGCTGGACATTTTGTGCCATAGAAGTTTGACATAGAGATGTTTCGCACCAGGGTTCTGGACATTTCGTACCAGTACATGTATCATTTCGACAATTTGTACTATTGAGTATACCGTATGATTTTTTTGAAATAACATTAAAGGTACTCAAACCGATTCGATGGTTCCCATGTTATTAGATTCCAACAACAAACATTTTTTTGAAATGCCGCTTCGGTTATCAGAATCGATTAATGGCCCAAAAAAAAAATATGCTAACCAGCAGGGGGGGGGGGGGGGGGCGGAAAAAAACTGCGGGACACAACGTTTCCTTATTCATTTAGGGGGAGGGTTGTCGGAAAAAATTTGCATGTAATTTTTTTCCAAATATGTATTTTCAGACTCACAACTTCAATTTTCTCTCATTTTGTAGAATATGGATTATCCTTAATATCCAAATCATATATAAATGAGTAGTACAATCCACATAAAACAATTTTGGATAACCACTGTCTTGGTTTACATGTGATATTGACCCCATTAACCCTCTTAATAATGCTGACTATGTCAGTGTCTACCAGTCGAATGCAGAATTCTACCCTGCGATTGCTTATCTGGCAAATTTTTACTGCAGAACTATCCCATGTATTAAACAATTTCTCCTCCAATGGTATCAGAAAACAGTTTTATGCTGGTATCTCCATCATCTCATTTGCATCTTTTTCAAAGTCGAGGTAATGACTAGTTGTCATTTTTTAAAGTGCATACATAGCGTTGCGATCACCAATATACATGTTTGTACATGTCATGACATCACGAGGTACAAATCTGTGTTCTACTGGTAGACATGTGCAATTACCATTTTAGTCATAATAATCTAAACTAAGTTACCAAGCACCTTCTCGTGAATTGTATATATGCTCCATTATTTTTTTTCGGTTTCCGGTCAAACCGAGTTGTTGTCCGAAGAAGAAAACAGTTTTTTTCCACCCTGGGTCTGCAGTTTTTTTCTGCCCCCCCCCCCCCCCCCCTCCCCTGTAACCAGTCAACAATAGTAAACAATTGCCCAAAACCTGTTATTTATCAACATTTTGTTCAACACGGGTGGGTTCCTCGACTGGAATCAAATATGTTTACACCCGAAGCCAAGGAAATAGTAATATGCAAGCGTTAATTCGGATTATGTATCTTTAACTTTGTTGCCACAATTTCAATTTGTTAATTTTTTTTTCGCAAAAAAAAGAAAGAAATATGTTTACATGTAATTGTCGGGTTGTCATCATCACGTAACTTTAAATCGTAAACATGTTCGCTTTCATTAAGTTAACAAAATTAAAATAATTTTTCACATGGTACGCTGCATATGCATGACCAATTACCATTTGTGGGAACCAACGAAACATACAAATGTATATGGTGTGAAATGACAAAAAATATGGTACGAAACAATCAACTGTGTGGTTCAAATTAAGGGTATATATAAATTTCTTAGGAAACATCGTTTGAGCCATCCAACGAACCTGGGTGAATCACCGAGTGATCTATAATAGCCCGGAAGTGCTTAAATAGACCGATCGGTCTTTCAGTCAGCATGCATCTGGTAAGAGGGGAGTCAATCTAAACTGTTCTATAATTATCTTTCAACCAATACTAGTACTTGAAAACAATAACAATTATTCTGATTTCTTTTGAAACAAACAGAATAATTATTTACTGAGAATATTCAATATAAACATCTACAAATTCTTAAACAATGTTCAAGAAATTTAGAGGTCTCCCCTCTTACAATATGTACAACAGTGAGCAATGTGCCAGGAAGACCGATCAAAGAATCTATTTTAACTCGATCAGGCTATTATTGTATGTACAATGTATATCAGTTGTTCACATACACTTGTCCAACTGATTTTGGAGAATATATACAAGCGAAATGGTTAAAAAAAATATTTATTAATTATAATAAATAATCATCAAATTGGAAGAGTTCAGCATCAGCTCCTTGCTGGCAATGTTGAATACGGCCCACGTCGGATAACCAGCGGAAAAAAACATCGAAAATAGGTGATTTACTTCCCAAATTGCCATCGTAGTTTTAGAATCTTTTTCCACCAAGAATGTGTTGAAAACTGCAGACAACTGTTCTATGCACATTACAGTCCAATATTTTTGATTCTTGGTTGATAAACATTCCTCTAAAACATAAATCTGTCAATAAAAGTGTCAATTTGTTTCAGTTGCGAAACGTCAACCTCCACTGTGACTGTCCAGAATCGAAAATCCAATTCACAATATTCATCGAAAATTCTCAAAACAGCGTCCAACGTATAGTCCAAGCACAACTCCGTGATATTATATGATTACACACTTCAGTCATCAATACTTTCTAAATGTCCAAATTGTTGAAAATAGTAGATTTGTATCGTAAGTCGCCATTAACAAAACAAATGAGAAAACACGTGGACATGTTTACGTCTTATTCCATCATCCGAAAAAAAGCTGCGTTCCCACATTGACGTCACGCTTCTTTGTGCACATAAAACTGGCGAGTGGCTTTTTAGTTTTTCCTTATTATTTTCGACGTCAAAAAGGCATTAAAATCTCGATTTTTACGCTATAAGTTGGTGTTTTCGAATATGATTCGTTTTTAGTAACCTTAATTGTACATTATGACACTGGTATAGTTTATTTTACTGAACAAAAAGTTTTATTAACAGTTCCCTTTTAAGTATGCTTATGTCAACCGTACATATCCCGTGACGCTCATCTGGTCAATTTACCCCATTGAATCAATTTTCAATGACCAGATTCCAACCATTTTGGGTATATAATTAATTGTTTAGTTATATTAATTATTAATGCCCTTTTAAGGCGTCTGACGTCAATTATATTGGTCATAGTCGGACAGACAACGAACAAACAAACAAAATTGAGTTTTATTGGAAAATATTATCATGGTATATATATACAACAAGCACCAAACCATTATTGTAGCAACCTCACATCCACAGTTTCATTTCCAGTGCCTATCTGGACACATGTTAAATCGAAATGTTTATACTATTGTAAACTCACTTTATACCATGATTATTACCTTTTTCACACTATATATGACAACTATTGTAAGTATTATACTCCATTTGTTCATATTTATTTGCATCTTCCTGAAATAATGGTTTGTTTTATGTCACCTAATTTTGCTAGTCAAAACATTGGCAGAAAACAGAGGTGAGATAAACAGCTTACTATTTTCTTAGATTGTATGGGCACTGATTTAAGTAATGTCTAAGAAATTTGGGTTCTTCTTGCTTCCGCAACGAATCGCAAACCTTACAGACATTTTGTTTCTAAGCCCGAACTTTAAAAATGTGACATAATTGAATGAAATTTGGCGGGGAATGAAATATTCCATCTCCAGCTGCAGCTGGTCCGGAGACACAAATATGTTAGTGATACAAATATTGTCAATATACGGTTGTATAGATCCATTAAGCACATGCTTTCAACTTGCTGATAACGAAATCGTCAGCCATTTTTACTTTGTTTTAACAATACGGCGTGGTCAGGTCGTGAACTATTGGCCCGAATGGTATCACGTGACTTTTACTATAAACGCAGTAAAATAACACGTGAACTGATTTTACTACACAGATGACTTCAGATTAACCCAATGCATGGTGTATGTATCACTGTTTAATAATTCGAGTTTATTTAACCATGTGATAAAAGGTATCTCAAACTCGTTCTATTTTATACGTAATTTATCAACCTCGTCCACTAAATTCTATTTGAGCCTCGGTAAACCTCGGCTCAAATCGAATTTAGTGAAATCGGTTGATAAATTCCGTATAAAATAGAAACTCATGTGAGATCCTCTATTTATTGTTTGTCGATATTTTATGTTTTCATCCGGCAATCATCTTTTCCTCCATCAACTGGTCTCACTCCCATAACATTTTAATATATGGTAACAAAGTCTACCTAATATTTTCTCGTATATAAAACGTACATATGGTCATGGTGGTTTTATTGTGTCAAATCTGACAGGATATCTTTAATGGGAGATTTTGGCGGACAAATCTGACATGGTATCTTTAATCAATTAGTACTTTGAAACTCTCACACCATGCGATCGATCCGGTTTCTGTTGTCACGTGACCGCATGTCTCTGGAAGTGAAGTAAACCTGTTGAAGATACATGTAGTTAATATTGTATATTTAAACATTTTATGACATCATGACACTGTATACCGTTGCTCTTGTTATGATTGTAAGATGTTCCACTATTATGAATGCACTCGACTGTTATAATTGATCTATTAATACTACTTCAAATCCATATTTACCTTTTTTGTTTGTTTGGGCAACTAAGAATATATAATATCTACATGTAGCTGTTGTTGTTTATTTTGTAATTCATTATATATGTGGTATCCTCCAGTTCCATAAGTAATGGACGGAGTAATAAACTATTGGTTAGACTATAGATGGACAGCACGCTTATATGGAGAGGTGTATACGGCAGCGTATAACCGCCACCTCTTCTTTTGTTACTAACTTGATTAAACAAGTTAGCCAACTGGATTAAACAAGTTAGTAACTTGTTTAATCAAGTTAGCTAACTTGATTAAACAAGTTAGTAACTTGTTTAATCAAGTTAGTAACAAAAGAGGAGGTGGCGGTTCTACGCTGCCGTGGGTATATGTACATATGTGTTATATAGAAATATACACGTAGCACGCTTATATGTCGAGAGGTATATGTACATATGTGTGGTTATATAGAAATATATACGTAGCACGCTTATATGTCGAGAGGTACACCATTGTGTATATATGCTGTTATATATATATATCAAATTATGGGGGCACGGACTCAGTATGAGTGTTCATTGCTTCAAATGTGTTTCCTTTTTTGAGCGTGAACAAATTCTCATTTCTTATCGAAATGGCCATGTGTCGATCAGAATGGCACATTGAGATGTCCCTTAACTCAAATCAAGCTTGAAAATCGGTCCCGATGTTCGACCATATCCGGGTTCGAAATCGCGCCAACCTCGTCTATAATGTCCCGATTTTCGACCATGTCCGGGTTCGAACTCGCGCCAACCTCGTCTATAGCTCAGGTCGTGATGATCTTACCCACGACCAATCATGCACCTCGGCTACGTAATGGGGACAATCTTCAAAGGAAGTCATCTCGCCGATAGATGGGAAGCGTATCAATCTGAACATGTGTTCGAATATTAAAGGTACTCAATCCGATTAAGCACCCCTAAATTACTATTTCTTTGGATCCAGGGGTAAAAAATATTTGATTCGAGTCGAGGAACCCAACCATCAAAGCACAGAGTGATCAGATATTGATTTTTGAAGTTTGTTATTTCTCGAGATGTGTTCTATTAATTGCCCCAGAAACACTTATTCAAACGGACGAAGATGGATAACTCTAAAATCAAGTGGTAATAATAACGCAATTTTGACCGAGACCATCATTTTGACGGCGTGTTTCTGGGCCACAAACAATAGAAATAACAAAACTTCAAAAATTGATATCTGATCAATCTAAGCGTTGATGGGTAGGTTCCTCGACTCGAATCAAATATTGTTTACTCCCGAAGCCAAAGATATAGTAATTTATGAGGGTCTGATCGGATTGAGTACCTTTAACATAGAACTCATCTGTCATTATATTGGAAGTGCACAATACACTTCCTCAGAAATTGCATGTTACCATGCATATGCGATTATTGTATGGTATACTGGCATATAATCACACATCATCTACATTCACACAATTAGCGCCGGTAGGAATCGGCACATTTCGCCATACCATTTGAATGAACGTTTGCGATGTTCATACCCCCTCCCCCGTGTATACGTGGTATCGCCAAACCCGAGAGTATCACCAAACCAGACAATGCGGTTTTGATAAATGAACGTATCTTCCCTCAGATGAATCCATATATCTCCCAGTTAAATGGTGATATCCACTATTCAAAACATACTTTCGCAAAGTGGAATGTTCCCTCATAAGCGACAATAGCTTGCTCTCATCCCGATAAATTTAATATAAATTCCGGCTCATTTACGATTTTATCGTAAATAATAGACACTTTTTGACGTTAGGTAGTTCGTTTGAACATAATTATTATAGCCATAGGTGGCGGATAATGCGTGTATCAATAGAAAATTACATGTTTAATTAACCATACAATTGTCTATATTCTATAAACAGAGCGGTTCGCAAAAATACTATATGCGTCCAAGTGTTTGTACCCACCATAATTTCGGGTATCAAAGCCGCAGATGGAGATGTCGCCAAACCAGAACTGGTAAGTTATAGATGCGAATGATATACTTCACATTTTGACCGTTTCTGCTTGAAAATATCCCAATTATCATTCGGACAGGCCGGCACATGGATCATCTTTAGGGTGGGGTGCATGTGCAAGGGTGAACACGTGAATGTTTGTTTGTGTTTTATGTTCTAATATTAATAGTTTAGGCTATGCTGTGTTATTCGACATTACAGGCCCGGATCTGTACAACGAATGGAAAAATTAAATCAGTGTAAATCATGAGTTAGCAGGGACGTGGCTAGAGGGTCCCTGTTGGGGGTGTTCACATATAGTTTCTGAATGCACCCCCTTCCATTAACTTATATTTGCACCCCAGTTAGGTTCGAGTTTTCATCGAGTTTACAACGGGTTCTGTTGGGTATGACAACCCCTAAGTTTAGATTTTTCATCCGGTGACCATTTCAGTTCACAAATATGGCCGAAATTATTTAAATTATGTATATATGCGGGTTTTTGTCTGAAAACGAGAATTGCTATTTTTAGTTTTCGATTCACCAGCATCGGCCGTTCATTTCGAATGGAGCACGGCGCCATGACAATGTGTGTAGCATACGTCACCGAACAGCCAGAATGTTGTTCGGTTGCTGATGCGAGTAAACCCATGGAACACAGAGATTTGATCACCGAAAAAAATATATCTCATGTCGTAGGATGTAATGCCGATAAAGAGCGAAATTCGTAGTTTCTTTTGTGTGTGTGTGTGGATTGAATTACAATGAAGATAAACGTACCCTATTTCGTTGGATAGTCACGGATTCGAGCATGGGTTGCCATGGAAACAGTTTGTGAACGATTTGACTTTAAGAATATCCAACTCAACATAGTAAGTTTATTTCCTATAAGTCGAAGAATCGGCCAGGAAACTGTTCTATCAATTACTATCGATTTTATTTCGAATTTTCTGGTATAATACATACGATCAACTTGGGACATTTTATGGCTCGCAGAAACGTAGCAAGCGGGAGAATGTCTCATCACGATCTGTTCTAAAAATAGTGATAAAAAATGTCCTAATTGATTACCGCATTATATAAGAAAATATCGATATAAAACCAATTTAATTGATAGAAGAGTTTCCGGACAGGACTGGTTTCTTCGACTCATATTTATTATGTTATACCCTGGAATCGATTTAGAACTTGTTAGAGTTAGACCATTAATTAACGGTACACTTTCTTAACAATATCAGTTTGGACTTTCGGCATTATTTGTTTTGGACGTTTCGCAGTATAGTACAAAACTTTTGTCTGAAGCGTAACGTATGAGTACTACTGAGTCGTTGTTCATTGTCGATCACATGCTAAAGGCAGGTGATTAATGTTAATGCGTGTAAGCCGTGGTCGGGCTTACTGTGTGAGCTAATTTTCTGGTCACTTTAGCCGGTCTGGTCTCGCAAGGTGCACGTATCAAATTTAAATTTAAATTAAAAGAACATGTGGATGTTTCAAATAAATGGAACTGACGTATATGTCTTTGCCGATACCAAGGTCGTGTATACAAAGCAGAACGTTTGAGACGTTTTTATTATGAGTAGTCATAATATATTATAAGTGTCAGTTATAATATGTTCGACTAATAAACGACCGAATGGTATATATTTTATTATGTAGATTTTTCTTAATTTTGGAATTCAGTGCATTGCTGGAATCAAATTATTACGAATTGGGACTAATCGCGTAGGATGCTTATTGATCATGTTTATATATGCATATAATGTATCGATTGTATATGTTTGGTGTTCTGCATGTATGCAGGCAAGAGCATTCAAATCTTTCAGAGTTGTTTTCTCCACACAGTGATTTTATCTCTGTTTTAATGCCTGAATGCCTTCTGTAAACGGCTGTCAGTTCAATCAAGTTGTTTAAAAATCTTGGTTTGAGAAGATATTTACCAACTGCATGAGTATACTGCATTAGCATATAAGACAGTATGAAGTTAATAGCCATACTATTGACACGAACATGAAAAGGTTTCTGCCTCCAACTGTTTCTGACGGCCGTTGCTGGAATGTCTGTTTTCACCTGGTCACCAATAAAGCCAGCAGCTATCTGCTATACAAATGTGTTGTATTTGTACTTAGTCTAGAGCAGACCATATAAATTCAACAGGCCCAACCAACACCATAGCAAATTAGCAGGACATCTTAACCAGGTGGGAGAGTGCATTGAAACTTATCAAACTTACCCGCGATAACCCCTTGATTAGCAGGACATCTTAACCAGGGTGGAGAGTGCATTGAAACTTATCAAACTTACCCGCGATAGCCCCTTGAAACCCTGAGTTGTAATCGCACGCCACCTCATTGTGTATATAATCACTTCGGTCATCCGTGAAACTGTCGTCATCATTTGGTCCACCAACAAGAGCGCCTGTTAGCTCGTGTGGGTTTGGGCCTGGTTTGTGAAATGCTGACCAACCGCATGGTTCCGGTGGCCAAGGGCAAGAACTGAAAAGTAAACTTTTCGTGTAAAAGGAATTAACCCTTTACCCAACAGAACGGCCCTGTGCCAATGCATTCTCTTATATATGCGAGTCGACCATAGGTCGCCTCGCATATATAAGAGAATGCATTGGCTTAACACATATTAAAAATGATTAAAAAAAAATTAGGCCAATGCATTCTCTTATATATGCGAGGCGACCTATGGTCGACTCGCATATATAAGAGAATGCATTGGCATTTAAGCTTTATTTGGACGTTTTTGGCCGCTTTGTTGAGTAAAGGGTTAAGGGAGAAGTCAAGTGTCCAATTTTAACGGGGATTTCCATGCAAATCTGCGGACCAAAAGTTACAGATTAGCAAATACTTCTGATTTTGACTTGATATGGTATTGGTGGGTTGGCTTGGAACTTGTTCCATTATAATGTTGGTGTATTTATTTTTGAATGTTATATTGATTTTTCAAAAGTTTATAGGTCAAGTGTTGTAATTCTAGAAAACCAAATCACCAAAAAAAAATGTATAGGGACATTTTATAAATTACCTAGTGCACCCGCCAGTTAAATGTTATGACTGTTCAATGATATACCTTCGTTGGTTCTCGGACAACTGCTGCATACATAACTTTTGCTCCAGCGATTTGCATGGAAATCCCCATTTAAAATTGGTTACTTGACCCCCTCCCCTAAAATGGCTGAAACCCAGTTTCGCGCAAACGAGTTTTGTTGCAATATTTCCCCAATTGAGAGAAAGAGAAGATACGGTATATACATCATTGATGTTCGTGCCGAAAATGTACTAGTTTGCTATGTGAACTGTATTCGTTTTCATGTCCTGAACATGTCCGTTGATCTTGCAAAACTAGTAAATTGCTTCGTCTATAATTTTCAACTCTCGAAAACTCCATGTACATGTATCAGATAAAACTAGAACTTCATCGCTTCGACCTTGTCCATTTCCACATGTGTTCATATTTGAAAGTGTATCCGCTGTGCATGTGCTTACCTTGCTCGGTGGTGTGGCCGTCGAGGATAGTTCTGTCGATACCCAATCAGATAACTGAATCCAAGAGGGTTTTCCCCAATTAAATAATGGATTTGACTTCTTGCCCAGTCAAGGTTCTGGTCGGCGTTTATACCATACGACGCTGCCAAAATGGCAACGAACGCCAAATTCGCTACAAAAAGAACTTTCGCATAAAGACATGCCATATTAACCTCAATCAGCCAGAAATTATCCGACGCAATGTTCGAGCACAGGCCCCTATCGGGAAATACCAGTATATACTATACCAGTGATAAGGTTCACAAGTCCGATTTTTGGAAAAAAACCCACACCATTTATGATTATCCCCATAGATTCTCAAAATCATTAATTCAGACACAATATATTTCAATGTATCTTTATTGGCCATGAAATTTCCTTCCTTTTGATGTATAATTCGATATATGCGATGCATATTTACCAAACGTAACGACATGAGAAGTAAAATTTCAATAGTTCCACATGTAATGATGCATGCAATTTACAAGCAAATTTCGATAGTATCTGTACTAGTGCAACTATAGTTTTTATTTTATCATGGATTTAGCTGTGCACTGCCGAAAATAATTTTTTAATAAGAAAATAATTACTTGAAACAAGAAAAACAATTACTTGTAACAAGAAACATTAAGAAAAAATAAATCTTATTTTGAGAAATATACCCCTCAAGTCTGCTACATTAAGAACATTTAAGAAAATCCCACCAGACAAGAGATAGTTTTCTCAAATAAGATAGATTTAATCTTGAAACAAGAAACAATTAAGAAATAAATAATTTATTCAATACACGAATTTCCAAATTTTTGGATGATAATGATATTATAAGTGATAATCAATATGGATTTAGAAAAAATAGAAGCACGATTGATAGTGCGTTCATTTTGAAATCGCTAACTACTAAGTACCTGAAAGAGGCAAAACCTCTATATGCAGTATGTGTAGACTTCCGTAATGCATTTGATACTGTCCACCGAGAGACAATGTTTACTAAATTGAAACATGTTGGTATCAATGGCAATATTATGAAAACTATTGAATCTATGTATGCGTCAAGTGCTTATTCGGTAAGAACTAGCCAAGGTTATGGGCCTCATATGATTTCAAATATTGGCGTTAGACAAGGATGTATTATTTCTCCCACAATTTTCAAAATATTTATTGATGACATTAGCGCCGAATTTGATGATTCGTGCAAACCGGTTAAAGTTGGCGAAAAATCTCTAAGTCATATGCTATTTGCAGATGATCTGGTTATGCTATCTGAAACTGCTGAAGGTATGCAAAGATGTTTGAATAAATTGGAGAAGTACAGCATAAGGAACAAAGTAGAAGTGAATCTTCAGAAAACTAAATGCCTGATATTCAGGAAACGAGCAACAAAAAAACTAACTGCCTTTAAATTAAGCAACACTCCGTTGGAAACAGTTAAGGAATATACCTATCTTGGTATTAAATTTTGTGCGAATGGAAAATTTTGCAAAGCCCAGATAGATGTTAACAACAAAGGGTTAAAAGCAATGTATTGTTTATTGTCATCCTTGCGCAAACATGAAATTTTCTCAGTAAGCATTTGGTGTAAACTATTTGACAAGCTGATAAAACCTATCGTTCTATATGGTTGCGAAATATGGGCATCGCATATTAATATTAACAAGCTCGAATCTATTCCATGTGAAATTACACATGTTAAATTTTGTAAATCAGTGTTGGGTTTAAATAGAATGGCGTCTAATCACGCGACAAGAGCAGAATTGGGCAGATTTCCGATAGCACATGATGCGATAATGAATGCTGTAAGATATATGCTTAAACTGTCTGAAAGAAAACCGAATATGTTACTTCAGAATTCTGCCGAAATATGCGAGGAATATATAATTCCCCCGTTTTTGGCAGAAGCACTTCACATGCCAAAAATAAGCGACTTAGAGAATAACGGTCAATAACCTATCGCTAGAATATCTCAATAAAGTCCGGGAAGAATTAAAATGCGTTCATATTCTAATGTTCAAAAACGAAATATTCGATGACAACAAGAAAAATGGTATGAACAAATTAAGAACGTATCGTTGTTTCAAAGAACAATATGAAATTGAACCATACTTACTCCAAATTACTAATTTTTATACGAGATCGTGTTTCAGTAAGCTTAGAGTAAGCAATCATAAGTTGCAGGTAGAGGTCAGGTAGAGGTCAGGTAGAGGTCAGCCAAAAATACATTACGAGAAACGCATATGTAAAAAATGTGAAGCAAATGAAATTGAAACGGAAGAACACTTTATAATGAGATGTGAAAAACATAACCATTTGCGGAAGAGATTTTTCACCAACCAATTTTCATAAACTTTGATGAAATAGAAAAGTTCATATTCCTCATGAAGGCTGAACACCCGAGCATATGCAATCTGATCTGTAACATGGTTCGGCAGTTTTCCGCAAATAATTGAGAATATAGTGTTGAGTTACAAATACATGTTATATATATTTATATGAAATTGTCTTGACTTGTGTTTAAATTATCTGTATTATGACAACTGCCCCGCGTGGGTGTATTATGTCAATAAAAATGTTAATGTTAATGTTAATGTTTAAGAAACAATTTTCTTATTAAGAAAATTATTTCTCAAATGAAAGATATATTTCTTGGCTTTTCTTGTTTCAAGATATTTTTCAGAGTTGAGAAATTCGTTGTTTAACACGTTGAGTGCCACTACGAGTTATCTCGTAGTTCGCAACCTTCGCAGGTTGCCACTACGAGTTATCTCGTAGTGGTTTCCATGTAGTGTAACTGACAAACGGAAGCAGTGGAATAGGTCAATACACCACGAAAACCCGCCTCGGAACATCAGAACAGTGATTTTATCAAATAAATAGTGTGGCTCCCCTTACATCGCTCAACTGAAATGAGCACCATCAGCACATATATTCTACTCAAAATGGTCCAGTTGTGAGTGAATACAGCTGACACTGTCTCACTGAGTGACCACCAGAGGCAGTCGTGTGTGGGCAATTAGACTGGGGTTTTGGTATTCAATTAGACTGACAATGTTCACGCATGCAAACAAAGTCAGGGGGGTGGATATTCACAATGTACAAACATGCGAAGGCAGTTTCGAGGAATGGTTACATCGTTGTGTTTCAACACATTGAAACTTCACACAACCATGCACACACACACGTCACACAGTCCTGCCAAATATGTTCCCCATCACTCATGTGCGAGTGGACGCATCCAACACAAGATAAGCGGATAATCCATGACGTTATATGCGCGTTGATGCTACTCTTATCTCATTATTAGGGAACACAGCAGTTGTTTTTGTATACACTGTGCGGCTCCATTTGGGGGCTAGGTATTTTATTATTTCTAATACAAGTAAAGCGGAACAAATATTCCCCAAAACTACATTTTACCCTCTTCCGAACGTGTTGGACAATGGAAAGCGTAACAATTACCGTACTTTAGGCGTCATGCAGTTCACCGAACTGTTCTACATACGTAGGTACGGATAAATGGTTTTGTGTAGCATAGAGGTTTACAGTAAAGGGTGAATTACTTCCAGACGGATGGATTATATGGAATCGTTACATGTAGCACACTCCTGAATGTGCAGGGATCTATTTGGCTACTGCTGCATGGTTGTTTTAATTTTGTGCTGACAATTATTCCAACACTATTATTTTGGGCTGTACTTTGGAACCCTAAATCATAGGCCTAAATCAGGCCGTGTGAGATAACTTACAATACCCGAAACATCAGAAGATGCATGCTCGTAGTCATTACTGTATGGACGAAATAAACTCATCCTCACAGGAAACAAGTTCACCCGAATCCACTTCGGATTCGCCGTATGTAGCCATGCATGCTCATATATATAAGTAATTTGCTCCGCCGTGCATCAGCCACAATTTAACTATATAACGAGCTATAACCACCACAAGGACTCCCACACCTCCATAAATATGCTTACCACCAAAATAACTTGTTTGGGTTACATTCTACTTCATATTTGCTGCTCAAACGTGTCCAATTGTGTCTACGAGATAACTCGTAGTTGGCACTGGTGGTGGGAATACCCAAATTCCTTCCTCCAGTGCCGGCTACGAGTTATCTCGTAGTACTATCAATCGCCGTTTCTGTCATCTAAAGTCGCGACGTCATCCAATTTTTGCTTCATTGAAGCCAAATTATGGTCTACTAAGGGTATCTATCTTGCCACGATTTGGCAAACTGGCGAGATTACTAATTGATTTCCGGCACTCAACGTGTTAAAAAAAATTTATATCCTTGCTAAAGAAAAATTAATGTTTGTGGATTTCTTACTCTAGTAATTTTTTTCTTTGATTTCTGGCGCCTGCTATTCTCCCTAGAAAATAATTTATTTTTTTCTCATAATGAGAATTTTTTTTGTATTGTGGTACAGGTGCATTTTATAAAGATTTCTGCATTCGGTTTCTGGCACATTGTAGCTTTCTATACCGAAATGTCTCCAAAGGAAAGTCTAGTAAATTTACGAGTGTATGAACTGATAGGACTGATTGGTATTATTGGAATTTCCAGCAATCGAGCATTGAATACAACCATTCGCATATATAGAGGATCTCACATGAGTTTCTATTTTATACGGAATTTATCAACCGAGTCCACTAAATTCGATTTGAGCCGAGGTTTACCGAGGCTCAAATAGAATTTAGAGGACGAGGTTGATAAATTACGTATAAAATAGGACGAGTGTGAGATACCTTTTATCACATGATCAAATAAACCCGAAGCAACGCGAAATATTCAGCGAAAACAACAATCATAAACTACAGCGATCGCAAGTGATTTGAAGAACGCCGTGACGTCATCGCACGCGCTGATATTAAACGTGTCTATTACCGATAATTATGAAACTGCTTTTATGGCCAAATTATGTGATAAAATTAATTCTCACCTGCATAGCCATTGACGCCCCAATTGTTTATGAAGATCAATCCACCCGGGGTATAACGTGCCCCTCCCCCAGAGCTGATGAACTTCATGTATGTCTCTATGTCAGTTCTGTATTTGTCCTTTTTTGTGATATCGAAGAGCAGAAGCTAGAAAACGGTAAAATTAATATTGAAAGACAAATCTATCAGAGACACGTTGATCTCAAATGCCAAAGTAAATAACAGAGGGACCGGACCTTGTCACAGGACACATGCACTTATATTTCAACGAGGAATGTTCAAAGGAAGAGTTGGAATTTATGTACAAGCTGAGAAAAGAAAGTGAGATGCAAATCAAATTCTATACTAATTACACGGAACCGATGTTGTAGAACGAACAATATATAAGTTATTGTGATTTATTGTAAATTACATGTAATGACGGGTTATTGTGATTTATAATCAATTACATGTAATGGCGGGTTATTGTGATTTATAATAAATTACATGTAATGACGGGGACTAAGAGTCAGAAGACTCGTTCTCGTAAATAGATTATGAAAAATAAAAACAATGGATAATCACTATTGATTGGCTGCAATAAATCACACGAACAAATAAGATTGTAATTTTTTTTTAGCCAATTCGCGTAACAGAACGCAAGGGGTGTATTCGATGCCGTGTTATTCTATGTTCGCGTATAGTACCACCAATTAACACGTGACCCGCGAACAGGTTGCGAACATGTTCTTGGTGTTTCAAACACATGCACGAAATCATAACAGGAACATGTTCGCGAGTCTAGATTCTCACTCGATCCCCGAATAACGGAGAGTTATAGGAATATAGACCCGCAAACATGTTCTTTGTGTTTCGAATAGACGAACACACACCAGGAACAGACAGCAAACATGACGTCACAGTTTTACCGGCCCATTTCTTGGGTGTTTATGGAATCATGTTCATGCCACCTGGATGCGCTTGTAAATCACTGTATATTACATGGCGAAACAAGCGATGAAAGCGAAGTAATCCAACGAAATTTCTTTTGATAATTTCGGTTCCTTCGCTGGTTTCGTTGTAATTGTTTGCCTTAACCCTTTACCCAACAAACCGGCCAAAACCGGCCAAATAAAGCTTCAACAGCCTAAAATATCTTCGGTCTGTCTCAATAGAACCATACAAATATGGATATCATTGGAACCGGCTCCTTGACCACATTGTGATAGTTACAGTTATGCCCTGTGCCAATGCATTCTCTTATATATGCGAGTCGACCATAGGTCGCCTCGCATATATAAGAGAATGCATTGGCCTAAAAAAAATCTTTTTTTAACACTTTTTAACATTTTTTCTTACATTCTTTAACAATTTTTAAATTTTTAATGTGTTAAGCCAATGTGCATTCTCTTATATATGCGAGGCGACCTATGGTCGACTCGCATATATAAGAGAATGCATTGGCACAGGGCCCTTCTGTTGGGTAAAGGGTTAATTCCGTCGGCGGCAAAATACCAAATACTGCACATGCACGTATATAAGTTGTAATGCGCGCAATTTCGTTTGAATTTTTCGCTTGGCCATTTAAAAAACAAAACCTGGCCATTGGCCATCGACAACCTGAACCCTCATTATTGTCCTGATGAGAAATGACTTCTCTCTCAAATATGTATGCATATGTCCTTAGAGCATAGTTTTCAAAACTAAATGGATTATCGCATTCAGTTATAAACGTATACATTGAAATGACCTAATATTTATTTGGTGGGATGTTAAGGTGATAAATACAGGCGACAGATAAATAAAAGTGTGGAAGGAGCCCCATTTATTGAGGGAAATGTTTAGATAACAAGTTCAACAAATGTTTGTTGAACTTATTATCTGAAAATTTCTATGTGATAACTACTCACCAATGATGCTTTAGTATAGAACTGAATAAACATATTATCTGAAAATTTCCTATGTGTTAACTGCCCATCAATGATGCTTTAGTGTAGAAAGGGTTAGCTTATTATCTGAACATTTCCTATGGGATAAATACTCATCAATGATGCTTTAGTATAGAAAGCGTTAAAGGCTCACTTAATTTCCGAACCCCAGAGCACATTATATACAATATATGCCACATTATATACCATTTTTGTAAGAAGAAGCTCCAATACATTGTATTTTCAACCTATTCGATGTAATAAACTATGAACATGTTGTTTTTGTTCAGAAAACAAACCGACCTATGTTCTGTGCTGAAGTTTCTACACAAAGTATATTATTTTCGATGGAAGGGGAAAAACTCTATATATTTAGATATAGAGCTATTCCCCTTCCATTGAAAAATACTATAATTTGAACTATGTTGCATTCTGATCTTGATATGGACACCACGAAATATATTTCTACAACAATCTGACAATATTTTGTAAATATATCCAGCAGGGTGGGCGGGTGGGAGGGTGCGGCGTGGTAATGTCTTTGAGAAAGTTCGATTTCTCGGAATAACGTACATGTTTATAGATGAACACATTTATGGATCAAAATATTGAAGCTAAACTTTTCCGAGAAAACATTTTTCTTTGAACTAGCAATGTTCGCCGTGTTAAAGATGCAAAATCGGAATTAACGCTCGCAAATTACTATAACCTTGGCTTCGGGGGTAAATAATATTTGATTCGAGTCGAGGAATCCACCCATCAAAGCTAAAAGTTATCAGATATCGATGTTTGAAACTATTATTTTTTCACCACCGGTCGACGAGATGCCTTTCTCTGACCAAATTTCGGGTGAAGATGGATAACTAAAATCAAGTGGCTTTTATAGTGTCAGATATTTGACAAACCGGCTAAAGTTCGTTGAACAAAATGTTGATAAATAACAGGTTTTTTTTTAGCAATTTTATGCTATAGTTGACAGTGGTTAGCATTATTTTTGGGCAATTACTCGATTATGATAACTGAAGCGGCATTTAAAAAATGTTGTTGTTGTTGGAATCTGGTTATATGGGGACCATCGAATCGGATTGAGTACCTTTAAGTAAAGGAGATCGGATCTCAAACCAAAAGGTCAGATATTGTTAGCGCTAACTAAGGGACTGTTTCAGCAGTGTTTCCCTGCCAGCGCATAACATTGTAAGGATGATGGTACCTTGACTGCCGGTTCTTTTTCGTTCCACGATAATTCAGACGACCAGGGACTCAGCTCGTAGAATTCTTCGGTATCCCTGAGGTACGATGTGTCATTAGTGGCTTTATACAGCCAGGCTGCTGCTTCCGCTAGCTCGTCATGGTAACCAGTCGAACTGAATCAGAACAATGTTGCTTCGAGAGGCACATGTAAGCGAGATAACTGAGTGACGACCGTATATATTGGATTCATCCAGCTCCGTTTCGTGGTTTCAGAGATTCATCCAGTAGCTGGAGTTCTGGAGTAGCATTTCCATATGTGGAGCTTTTGAATATTCATGACTTCCATATATGGTAATATGCTACTCCTGAACTTTGACCTGTAGCACTAAAACCACGGAACCGGGCCTGGTGGATCCAATATGACAGCGAGTTAGTGATAAGGCGTATTTGCAACTGTTATACTAATACATTCTAACTTCGCCGAGCACCCACGAGCTATAACTCCTCTTTATATATAGTTTATTCACCTCCATTATTGGAGAGCATGTATAAATTTATAGGCGCGACATATATGCATATAATACAACGAAAGTGTGCAGAGAGTTGGAAGGAAGGAAGGTGAGTGTGAGTGGGAGATAGGAGGGTTCACAATAAAGAGGGTGTGTAGAGTGATGTGTATGGAGTCTCAACAGTCCCACTGGCATGTCATATATGCTCAGGTGAGTTTAATTGTCCCTCTAACCATAGTGCAAATATAGATAGATAAAATAGTGCCGCGAAAATCTGGCGATTATTTGAGAAACTCATCACATATATATGGGCAATTGGGTCGGTTTAAACACGATTCTTGTGTTATGCGACCAGTCTCTGTACGTTGGTGTTATCGAAATCCTTGTTGTGCGTGCATTTATCTGAATTTACAACAACCTTGTAACAATTGGTGTTTTGACATCGGCAGGATAGACAACTCTGGTAGATATTGGTTAAATTCGTCTATTTCTTACTTGTAGTGGGCTGCAGCTTGTGGTACATTTTCAGTGTAAATTCCCTGATATGTTTTTGCAAACTCGTATAAGCTCTTAGCAGCATCCAGTAGTCTGGCGGAATAGGACGGTTCTGAAAGAATATGCGTATCATGTAAAATTTATACATATTACATATACCCACATCATTTCCGATATGAAGAAGGGCATTAACGTACCTATATTCAAAGCCAACAGGCGTCCCGGACAGTTACCATGCAAACAAACTCCTCCCAGTCACGTGCAAACACACTTCTCCCAGTCACGTGCAATCACGCTCCTCCCAGTCACGTGCAAAGACACTCCGCCCAGTCACGTGCAATCACGCTCCTCCCAGTCATTTACAAGCTATGTGAGATAGTCATTCTCGGGAGACATATGTCCATATCCATGTCATTACTCGGACTATATATAGAAATTGATCGCAGAAAATTATCGTTTTTTGGAACACTGGTTATCTTATCCCAGAATCATAGAGCAGCTCTCGATATATTCCTATTCAATTATCATGCGAACCAAATATACGGTCGCTCGATGATATTCTCCATAGGTTCAATTTATACCTCTATTTTCCATCTTTTGCAGAAACGGGTTTCTTTCCGGTTCAGTTCACGTGGAAGTAAATTGATAATCTCTCCGCTCACTACTCACGCCACGTGATTCAGAGTGATCAGAGAGACGATTCTCTTCAATATAAAATAGTTATTATTAGAATAATAATTAATTATTCCCCAATCCGCGATCGCACTTCGTTCCGGTGCCCGGTATCGAACAAATATCCGGAAATTATACCAATTCATATCTACCGGAACTGTGACCTGTCACCTTTGAACTTAGCGCCAATTTGGAATTATTTGACAATTCTCCCGAGCGATGGTGAAACGTTGAATTTCTACAGCGCCCCTTGTCTATATAATGTTCCATTGACGCGAAGAAGGCGCGTACATATATGTACTATAGTATAGCGGCGTATATTGGCAGTGCAAAAGGGTGCGGACAGCGGAGCGCGTTACAGGCCCCTGTGGTTATAACGCACCGTTTATGGCCAAATATTTTGACTAAACCACTTATGATAATTATCGATGGTCCTAGGCACCTGTCATATATATATTACTTCTATAGTCTCGCGTGAATACTGCATCCATGTCATACCTTTTATTGCAAACACTATTGACCCCGCAGCCATGGCAGCGGATGTTTCGCCGGCGACGTCACTTCCGGGCGTTTCCGGTGTAACTTTGTAAGCCGGGCGATGCCAGTTCATGTCTTCTGGTCTATCCCAGTGTGAGTGATCGATATCTGGGTCACTAACCTGCAACAGTATAAATGTCACGTGTCGACCGGGCGTCATTCTGATAAACAGGAACGTGGCGAAAAGGGTGTGGTTGTACCTTACACATAAAATAAAATAATGCATAGAGGGTGGGGGTGGTGGTCAGGTAGCGAAAATTATTTTTTTCAATCATGTCTCTGCAAAAAGTTTGAAAAATTCAGTCACTGATTGTCTCTGAGATAAACTTCCGTCGTCCGTCGGATTAAGATGGCGGAGTATTCCGAATTAAAAAAAGAGCGACGTATATTAGACAAAGTAATTACGTCATAATTTTGTCATGTTAGTGGCTCATTATTGTGGAGTAACCATGTATGTCATAATTATATCAATATATACAACGTCGTGCTGGCAGCTATGGAATCCTATTAGGGCCACTTGCTAATGGCGCTTTCGGCGCTAAAGCGACAAAAAGTGCGCCATTAGTAACGCGCCGAAAGCGCCGAAAGCGACAAAATATGCGCCGTTGCGATATTAGCGCATGTTTCGGCGCATTACTAATGGCGCACATTTTGTCGCTTTCGGCGCGCGCCGAAAGCGCCATTAGGCATACTATATATCAATATATACAACGTCGTGCTGGCAGCTATGGAATCCTATTAGGGCCACTTGCTAATGGCGCTAGTAACGCACCGAAAGCGCCGAAACGCACATTTTGTCGCTTTCGGCGCATTACTAATGGCGCACTTTTTGTCGCTTTCGGCGCGCCATTAGGCATACTATTAGGTCCACTCCCTAATGGCGCGCGCCGGAAGCGACAAAAAGTGCGCCATTAGGGTATGTTTCGGCGCGCGCCGATAGCGCCGAAAGCGCCGAAAGCGACAAAAAGTGCGCCGAAAGCGCCATTAGCAAGTGGCCCTAATAGGATTCCACTGGCAGCTGGTCACTTGGTATTGCAAGTTAATGTGTCACATGCGTGTAGAATTATGTCGGCAATAGGGTATTGTGAGATATCGTATCAGTACAAGGACACCCATAAACTTGTCACATGAATGCCCAATAATTGTCATATTTATGGCTTAGATACACTAAGTATCCGACAATTCGTCTCGCTGGGTTACGATTTGCATAACTTGTGTGACAAACTTTATAGAAACACCGAGCATGCCTTCGGTTATCGGTTATGGTTATGACTCGGTTGTAATCTCGTGGATGCTGTTCGTTAATGCTTATGTGTCCCGTTCATTCTTATATGTGACCCGCCATATCAAATCCAGTCGGGATTTTTTTTACCTTTTGCCAATGCATTCTCTTATATATGCGAGTCGACCATAGGTCGCCTCGCATATATAAGAGAAAGCATTGGCCTAATAATGTTTTACAATTTTAATAATTTGTTCTTGTATTCTTTAACAATTTTATAATTTCACCCATACAGAGCCCCAGACAAACATGAGCAGACGACACTCTTCTATGTGCTGCTATATATGTGTGGGGCTCCCTGCAGGGTAATGGATGTTTTTTTTAATTTTATGTCCTAAAAATTGTAAGAAACATTTATTTAAAAAACATGATAAAAAATTGTTAAGCCAATGCATTCTCTTATATATGCGAGGCAACCTATGGTCGACTCGCATATATAAGAGAATGCATTGGCACAGGGTAAAAAGAAATCCCGACTTCCGACTGGATTTGATATGGCGGGTCACATATGTTATTAATTGGTTGTTTCCAAATTAACCAAGTTATGAGGGCGAGGTCTGTCCTATTGGCCTGAGGCTAATACGACATACCGAGTATTTGATTAATTGCAACATTAGCAATTGTTGTTTCAGAGGATGCACATATTAACATTGATATATACCGTTGTGTTCTTTATTAAATTAACAACTATTCCAGCAATGTTTATTCTTGTGAACATTGTGAAGAACTTGCAGCGATTTCGCAGTACTGTCTGTTTCCACTGCATGGAATGATATTGATACGGATACATGTAGTTCATCCACGTATATTTACTCCCAAAAACAGTGACAGTCCGAAATCATCCGAAAGCAACTTATAATCTATCTTCCGTCGACTCAATATTCTTTGCCGATCGATTCGAGTTGCCATTGATTCGAGTCGAGGAACCCACCCATCAAAGCTCAGAGTGATCATATAACGATTTTGAAATTTGTTATTTCCCGAGATATGTAATTTTTGACAGCCTGGAAAATAGTCAGTGTCGGACCTAATTTCGGATGAAGATGGATAACTCTAAAATCAAGTAGCTTTCTGTGTTAGTTATTTGACAATCTGGTCACATTTTGTTGAACAAAATGTTGATAAATATAGAATATCCATATAATTTGACGAGATATAAGGTTTATTTTAGAGAGAATGGTTCAGCAAATGGGGGCTGAGCTTTAGCGAGGTTCCCCATTTGCTGCATCATACGAGCGTAAAACTTTATGGGTATTGTTTTTATCCACCGCCAAAGTTTTAAATGGGATAAGAAATTAATGGGAAATTCTTTAGGAAACAATTAAAATCGATTGCAAGTTTTTCGGTTGAAGTTCTGAGCATGTGACTTTATTATGATAGCTGTACCGTTCTTGCTTTATTTCATATAGCACGTGCTAAAATAAAGCCATGGTTTATTTTGCAGCCTTTATCTATATAGTAGATGACAAAGGTGATGGATAAATAACACGTTTTGATCAATTTTATACTATAGTTGACTCTGGTTGGCATTATTTTTGGGCAATTAATCGATTCTGATAACTGAAGCGGCATTTCAAAAAAAAAATTGTTGTTGTTGGAATCTAATATGGGGACCATCTAATCGGATTGAGTACATTTAAGAGTGACTAGATCACTAATTTCGTTGTGTCCATTCCGAACCAGGGGTTGTAATTTGATTGAGTTAAGTAAATGCTCAATTCTTCTTCTATTACCACTCATATATCTTGGGTGTTGAATTATTTGGGTTGTATACGCTCTACAACAATGAAAAAAGCGAAAACTCTTGCGGTGAAGCTAAAGCGAACATACTTTAGAAATGGATGTTGATTTTCTTGCGTTCAATGGAGTATGAATGCAAGTTGCTGTTAGTGCCAACCTACAACGGGTGAGGAATATGGAATCAGCCAAACGCGGAAACCGCCGAAAGTGACAAAACATCTGGTTGCGAGCACAGATCACCACGCGAGAGAACCGAGGAAAGCGACAAAACATCTGATGCGCATACTATATATGGGATGCTGCAGAGCAGAACCGGGACTGTCGTTTGATTTTATCGCCTCGACGAAAGCGCTGAAAGCGAAATAATCAACGAGATTTCGTGGCGAGGGAACCGCTGAAAGCGAAATAATCAAATGAATCGAACCGTTGTTTGATTATTTCGCTTTAAGCGCTTTCGTCGAGGCGAGAACATCAAACGACAGAACCGCCGAAAGCGAAATCATGAAACGAGATTTCGTCGATTTCGGCGGTTTCCCCGGTGGTCTGTGTGCGCAATCAGATGTTTTGTCGCTTTCTGTGGTTTCCTCGTTTTGTGGGTTCCATACTCCCCGCCCCATTCTAGGTTGGCCCTAATAGTATTCCATAAATTATACATGTTCATAGTACATACTTGCACAAAGAGTTCCCGGTGTTCTGGGTGCCAACATTTCAGGAAGTAATCGAGTGGGGTTCTCAGACAGTCGTACATTTCCTCCATTTGATCTGTCGCCCTGTAAGCGTCGTCAAAAGCTAAGAACCCCCAGGACAGGAGGGTGGTTGAGGATGCCATGGGCAGGTTGAACTTAACTGTGTCACCAGCTGAAAAATAAAATACTCAATAGGACCCATGTGTGTAGGTAGTTGGATGCCCTATTACACTTGATGTCGGCGACAAAAGGAACCATGTCGTGCCCGACGTAAGCTGACATGAGCTAATGACAGACATATCACCCTGTTGTAAATGCAGATTAAATGTGGTTTTTCGTCGGTTCTTCAGCTTGTCCAGTATTTATAACCAAAGTAGAGAACCATTTGGTTCTTGGTTATAGCCATGCCAGTTTGCTCTAGAACAGTTGCAACAAAAATAGAAAGAACCAAATGGTTCTTTTCTTGGTTCTCCACGATGAACCAATTTGTCAACCATTATGTGCTGAACACGACTCTTGGTAATTTGTGTAAAACCTATTTGGGAACCACATAATTCTTCGCTCGTAACCAAATACTAGAACCGAGGGTTCCGAAATTTTGTCCCGTATTTGTATTGTAACCAGTGTGTTCTGAATACGATTATTGGCGACACAATGAAACAAATTTGTAAACCAGTATAGGTTCGGAACTAACCAAAAGATTCTTCATTCAGAACCAAATGAAAAACCCAATGGTTCTTCCTTTAGAATCAAATTAAGAACAACATGATTATTTATTGAGACTCTTGAATAGCAAGCGTTATCTACATGTGAGCAAGTGGACCAACTATATGGTTTTAATACAGATATATTACAAACTACAAAACAAAAACTTCTTGGATATTGATCCACCATTGAAGAGTTATTTAAACCAAGCTCCATCTGAATATCCAAACACGAGGGTCAGTCTCACATTCAAATAGTTCAAAACTTTAAATTAATATAAGGAGAGTACCAGTAGATGCATCAAATAAACCAAAATGTGACCCGCCATATAACCCACAGGGAGCCTCACACAGATGGAAGCATGCACTACATAGTGTCGTCTGCTCCAGGCTGTGTGGGGCTCTCTATGGGTTAATAGACCCGCCATATCAAATCCAGTCGTAAGAATACAAGAACAAATTATTAAAATTGTAAAAAATTGTTAGGCCAATGCATTCTCTTATATATGCGAGGCGACCTATGGTCGACTCGCATATATAAGAGAATGCATTGGCACAGAGTAAAAAATTAAAGTTACATATGCATGAGAATATGCAATCAATTGTTTTACCAGACTAAAATTTCGGTGTTTCGAGCCGACAGACTGAACAGTACAAGTTATAAAGTAACAACTGGTAAATAATTACAATCTAAGTCATAACATATTAATCTCCTCTAAAATCCTCCACCAACTCTGGCAGACCAGATTTTGCCAGCCATTCTTGTACTTATGACACGCTCCACTGTTTCCACTCCATAGTAAAAAACAGTAAAATGATGACTCAGATGAACGTTTTCCGCTTCGTTGAAAATAAGACATGGAACGTGTCGCGGTTCGTTACACCATCTCACGCCGATTTATTTGTAATTGGCCGCCAAATTTCAGTTCTTATATCCATCATATTGGTTACTAATCGGTTCCACAACTAAATAGTGTCATAGAGAACCAGTTGATCCAAATAGTATTTAGAGTTTATTTAGAGTTGATATATATCCCTCTGAGTGACATGGATGCAAGGTTACAGTTTTCCGTAAGAAACTGTTGGAAAGATCTGGGTATCCGAGTATTAGTCGTAAAATTCAAGCAGGTGCAATATGTGCAGATTAGTTCTCAGAGTGAATTTTAATCTTCAAGGTGATGCAGCTGGAAATTAAAAGGTGGACACCCCACGACAAAGACGCGCTACAGCCACATCCCTGCATGGCCCAGTTTCTATACGAACATTACAAAGACTCATAGTTGGCATCCGAATTGCGGTTTACCTTACTTTATATACCAAGACTGTTACACACATAACTTTGCTAAATTAACCCGAAAAGTAGTAAACTTTTACTACTTTGGGTAGTTCGTATTCATTCCACTACCTTGGGAGATTAATTTTACTACCTGGTGGGTAGTTAAAAATTCAAATACCTTGGTAAATGTTGTTATATTTTTGAGCACCACTAAAGCCCAAATCAAATCCCCTTGAGGGAAAAGCTAGATCATGTCACGAATCTCTCTCATACGGCTATACGCCGGTAGCAAGTCTGTGTTTAGTGTGTCAGTCATTTGCAGAATGCGGTCCACAGAGGGTGAATTTAGTGACGCTATCCCGCATAGCGGGCTATCAGTACCAAATCCACTCTCTGAAGACCTCATTCTGCATGACATAGACAAAGCCTCAGATTGAAGTTCCCATATGGTGAATATTGTGATGTACACCCATTGTGAACCTCGATTATGCAATGTGTCGTATGTGATTTTTGGGTTACAGAGAAACTAAACTTAAAAAGAAATAGAATATATGTGAAGAAGTTTCTCCAGAAATTGCATAATAAAAACACTTTCTAGAGAAGATGCGGCCAAAGTAGAATGAGGTCCCCAGAGGGTGAATTTAGATATGCTAGCCAGCTATGCGGGATGGCGTCACTAAATTTACCATCTGGGGACATCATTCAGCAAATGACACAAAACTCTAGTTGGAAGAGATCAAGCCTTGAAATAGTGTGTCTGTCATTTGCAGAAAGAGGTCTCCCGAGGGTGAATTTAGTGATGCTACCCCGGATAGCGGGCTAGCATCACCAAATTCACCCTCTGTGAACCTCATTCTGCTGAGGTTCAAGCAGAATGAGGTCCCCAGAGGGCGAATTTGGTGATGCTAGACCGCTATGCGGGGTAGCATCACTAAATTACCCTCTGGGGACCTCATTCTGCAAATGACAGACACACTATTTCAAGGCTTGGTAGAGATCATACTCCACCCGTCAAAAACATGGGACCTGTTCTGACGGGGAACTATATATTTATAACACTGAGCTAACTGCGCATGGCCATGGGATAAGCTCACCATCATACCATCCACCCGATAAATCCGCCCCTTTCTCTCCGTGGTCGTCCACTGCCGAATCACCTCTCCAGGGGAAATCTGATAGTATATATTACTCACCATCATACCATCCACCCGATAAATCCGTCCCCTTCTCTCCGTGGTCGTCAACTGCTGAATCACCTCTCCATGGAATTGGATTGTTCTCAGGTAAAATGCCAGAACGCTGAGCAGCATAAAACAGGATGGATTTCTTCAGAATTAATCCATAGTCGTGCGTTCCTGTTTAAGATCAAACAAAACATAACATATTAGACTCGTCCCTGGCTCATACATGTATGTGAAGTACTACGAAGCTATCGCTCTTATTTGTAACGTGCCCTCTCATATAAAACCCCCAGAAGTTATTGGAAAGAATGTGGTGACGGTATGGATTAAGATAAGATAAGATACGGTTTAATGGTCTTTAAAGCACACATTGATGTAGGACAACCTATACCTGTATAGATACAAATAGACAGAGGAATACATGGTATATATATATATATGTGATATACATGTAACAAGTAACAGATTAACAGAAATTGTAAAG
Organism: Siphonodentalium dalli; assembly: GCA_032622095.1. Taxonomy (NCBI): domain Eukaryota; kingdom Metazoa; phylum Mollusca; class Scaphopoda; order Gadilida; family Siphonodentaliidae; genus Siphonodentalium; species Siphonodentalium dalli. The sequence continues at coordinate 286,727,135 of CP136064.1, read as the reverse complement.
ATGTAGAATGTCAAATTGTTTGATTTATTACTGGACATAGGTCACCTGCGGAAGGATGTGATGTACCATATGGTACATTACCACTTCCCCAGTCGATCAATGCCCAGGATGAGTATGGCGTTTATACAAGGTATATAAGACTTAAATGAGTTGTCCGGCACTAACAGTTGACCAAAACCATCGGGGATAGCATAAGAAAACAGTCCTAAGACCATTTATTTCCATTATGGTCCCCAATGGATTCAGGCCACATGAGAGACCGGAACACACCCATACGCTTCCTACCATCGCAAACAACTGGATTAAAAATATATTATGTTTGATTTAACAATGAAATGCATACGGTTAGTTGAGACTGAAGTAACGATATGTGACAATGAGCTAAACAGCAAGTACTCCACTAGAAGTTATTGGAAAGAATGTGGTGATGCATGCAGCTGGTGATTGGTATGGGCGCCCGAGGAAATTCATGGCAGATAACGGTGGCGAGTTCGCAAATCCTATATTCTTGGATATGTGTTAAAATATAAACATTGAAGTTATAAAAACGACAATATACAGCCCATGGTCGAACGGACTATGTGAGCGTAATACGCTGTTGATTGTGAATGTGTGGCCACGATCCTTGAAGACCTTGTGTTTGGATGTTGCTTTAGTCAGGGCGATTAATGCGAAGAATTCACTTAGCGTGGTATATGGGTGGATTCCATCAGTTAGTATTTGGTTAATGGTATATGGGTGGATTCTATATCAGTTAGTATTTTGTTAATGGTATATGGGTGGAGTCCATATCAGTTAGTATTTGGTTTCAATCGAAATTTGCCACCAGTGTGGGTAGATGCGCCTCCAGCTTTAGAGAATACGACTATTTATCAGCATTTTGTTCAACGAAATATGGCCGTATTATCACTTGAATATTCACGAAATTTGGCCGTATTACCACTGAATTTTAGGGTTATCCATCTTCATCCGCAATTTTGAGTCTATTTCCACTGCTTAACACTGAAATCAGTTGGTGAAAGTCAGTTGGTGAAAGTCAGCTTCTGACTGGCTTAGTTGAAGGTACTCAATCCGATTAAACACCCCTAAATTTCTATTTCTTTGGCTTCTGGGGTAACAAATATTTGATTCGAGTCGACAAACCTACCCATCAAAGCTCAAAGTGATCATATATCGATTTTTGATGTTTGTTATTTTAATTGTTTGTGGCCCGAAACACGCTGTTAACCCTTTACCCAACAGAAGGGCCCTGTGCCAATGCATTCTCTTATATATGCGAGTCGACCATAGGTCGCCTCGCATATATAAGAGAATGCATTGGCTTAACACATTAAAAATTATAAAATTGTTAAAGAATGTAAGAAAAAATGGTAAAATGTGTTAAAAAAAGATTTTTTTTAGGCCAATGCATTCTCTTATATATGCGAGGCGACCTATGGTCGACTCGCATATATAAGAGAATGCATTGGCACAGGGCATAACTGTAACTATCACAATGTGGTCAAGGAGCCGGTTCCAATGATATCCATATGTGTATGGTTCTATTGAGACAGACCGAAGATATTTTAGGCTGTTGAAGCTTTATTTGGCCGGTTTTGGCCGGTTTGTTGGGTAAAGGGTTAAATGGATGGGATCTTTAAATACAGAGAGTGTAATCGGATTGATATTAAACTTGTTACGGACATGTCGATAGTGGTGACATTTATGTAACAGTATTTCTCATCTAAGTTCTAAACTATATTTCACATGAACAATTCAGGAAGACATAAGAGTGTATATATGTTCTAGTTAATAACTTCTTTCACATGTACATTTAATTCCACATGGTCAAGTTCGGATATGGTTCCGGTCAGTCGATTTTTTATCAGACTAATGGTCCTTAGAATTCGTCAGCCTTCATTTTGTCTGGATGATCTCCAGTTAACATCAACTGCTCCCAACAAAACTTGATATGAGGACACCCATTACATCATTCAAGAAAAGTTTGAGTATGGTTCCGGTCTGATGAATTTGTTAGAGTTACAACCTTTTTTAATTATAAATCTCAGTTTTTGGGGGTTGTTCGGATGATCACTTGAGCAAAATTCAACAAAGTTTCTTGATATATTTTACGTGGATCACATTTGAGAAGACGTAGGCCAAATTCGATTTTGATCACGGACCGATGATTTTTGACGGATTTACATGCATGCGTCCTTTTTTACTTAGAAATAAAAGTTTTTGGGTTGTCCAGGTGATAAATGCATGGAGCAATAATCAACATAATTTCTTGATATTTGGTACGTGGTATACATTTGTGAACTGGCCAAGTCACACTGGAGATCCGTGAACTCGACCTACGGTTGAGAACTCTAACAGCGGTTAACGATGACGGACGGCAAGTGTATTCTTTATGATATAAACCCATGTAATGTGCCATGATTCAAATATTTTCCGAGTTCATTGTGTGTGTATATATATAATGGTTCTATTGTAGGATCGTCAAAATGAAAAATATTCCTCCGACTCAAGTATATTTTCTTGTTCAATGTAACTTCACACAGTCGTCTGTTGACCTGGATAAAAACTGCAACCCATATTGTACAGCAAAAACACCCTCCTCGATATTCACATGCCCATCGTTACGCGTGAAAGTTGGTCACTGACGAAAACCCGTCATAATCAACTCGAGGGATGAAGCTCGGAATGAACTCGTACAACGGTTACTCAAAAATGGCTTAAAACACGCACAACGGTTTTCGATACCAAGCGCATATGTTAACCTTCCGATGTAATGTTTTGGAAAGTAAATCCTGCTGACGAAATTTGATGGCTCATTGGTCCATGTTAGTTTAAACCCCATCTATAACATATATTGCATGAATTATAGCTCGCCATCAACCGACTATTGTTGTTATATAGCATGCAGATTACATTAAATATAATTTGTGTTTCGAACACTGATGTACATAAGCCGACCCGCATTTGAATCTAGAAGATTTTATGTTTTGATATCGAAATCGTTATGAATTACGGCTCGGGTAAGATATGTCTTTACGACATTCAAAACTCGTAAGGTATATAAAAAATAATAATTCATATATGCATGTCACGTTCGTGTGTTTAATAACCAATGCCTTGATGTTATTCAAGTCTGAAACTATGAGAAAGTTTAACCCAATTACAATACAAGTTATAAATTAGGAGATAACGGGTCCTACTAATAGCCCATCGCACCGGACCGCACCCTTCCGCCCCTGCCCAGGGGTCCGAGTGAGATGAGACACGTGCTATCGTGCATAATAGACCTGTATGTACCAACGTTCCAATCCCCAAGGCAATAGCTTGAGTGGAAAGTGTCAGTTCAACCTTCACAGCATTGCTGTTAAAGCAGCCTTCTTGCAATGGAATGCATTTAACAGAAAAATGTAGGTACATGTACAACCACCAAAGAGAGCCCACCTGACAGTTAAGTAAGGCGCCTGAGAAAATGTGTTTTCTGGTCAGTTGATGCATCGAGGGACTGGTTTTAAGTGTAAATGAGCAGTTGCTTCGACTGGGATGTTAGCAGTCCAAATTTGAACAAGCAGTATTATGTTGGACTCGCAACAACACTCTACAAAGGATATTTGCTGTGGAGAGGAACTGAATTGCATGTTTAAAACAATTATTATCAGCAATTTAACACAGAAATCCCAGTATAGAACAGAGATGGAGCAAAGTTTCAGATACATTGGCTGAATATTGCACATGATGCGACGAACATCATACTAGATCAACATGATTACATCGGAGACATGTTGAATTCAATTCATATGGAAATGGCTCACACAACTGTAATATATACAAATCAATAATAAACAGAAATCGCAGGGTTTTTTTTTGCGTTGTCCGGATGATAATTTCAACAATATTCAACATAATTTCTTCATATTGGTAGGTGGCGTACACATTTGAGAAGGAGCAGGCCAAGTTCGATTATGGTCACGGTCCGATTTTTACGCAGTTATGGCCCTTTTTCTACTGCCTCCTCGTTTCGGGGGACATTGAAGCATGCGACCTTTTACTTGATATGAGCAATAAACATCACATTATGCAGGTCAAGTTCGAATATAGTTCCGGTCAGATGATTTTTGTCAGATTAATTGTCTTCAAAAAGTTCCCAGGTTTTGTACTGGTGGAATATGATCTCTGCGGGCGTTAGCCAGAGTAGAGATTCATGGCATGATCTACACATATATACTTACTGGTGTTATCAGATGAATTGTTCGTAGAGATTCATGGCATGATCTACACATATATACTTACTGGTGTTATCAGATGAATTGTTCGTGCCATGGAATATAAGCAGTACGACGATCAAACACAATATAATTATTGTAGAAATAACTACTGCTACTGCTGTCTCAATATTCCCTTGCACCAAACATTTGGCACATGTCCTGGTCTTTATATGCTTCGATTTGTCACTCGGCTTTGAAGATTCCTCAATCATTTTGAGAAAACATGAATATTGTATACACTGTCCTGGTTATATGCATGTACTTGTATCCGATCAGCGCCGAAATAAGGGAGACCCTTTCGTAACCGATGTATCTCACGCATGCACATTAACTTGGCTGAACCATCGCCGATGGTGTCCATGTATACAGTATGTACTATATCGGACCACCTGTCCACAATACGTTTTGATCTTTTTTAAATTACAGCACCTGGCATGTAGATTCCTCGTACGTATAGTCCAAATTACCGATGAACAACAGAAGTGCAGATAGCACCTCCCAGAATAAAATCCACTATTTTCGACGAATTATGAATAATACACGCTTTCTGGTCCTTCCGATTTCTGAAGACATTTCAGCGACACACCGGATCCCACACGCAACCCACAACTCCACATGGAAACTATATCTCAATTGGTATTGGACCTATTAGTGCACATGAAATTTCACAAATCTTCGATTTCTAACTCTTGAAATGCCGATATTATAACGCGGCATTAGCTTAAATCTTACTTCATACTTTACCGTTCTTTGTTAACTTTCCACTATATCCTCGGGCCAATCAAAACCCATCTTTTGATCCATGATTGGTCAACACCATTCTCTTAACTTCCCATTGCATATCCTCAGGTTAATCGATAATCGATGCAACTGTTTTACCATCATCTCATACTACATGGCGCGAGGTGGAGAAGTTTGGAGACCAAATACCCTCAAGTACCGTCCTACCTTTTCATTTGATTTGAGTGCCTCGTGTCCACATACCCGGCGTTATACCATGGCAAATAAGGCTATGACCCGCCCATGTCCACATACCCGGGGTGATACCATGGCAAATAAGGCTATGACCCGCCCATGTCCACATATACCCGGGGTGATACCATGGCAAATAAGATGATGACCCACAGAGGGAGTCAACGTATGTCATTGTTTGATTTTAAATGAGTCAATATTAGTGGGCAAAATTGTCGCTTAGAGATATTTTCTTTCACAATCAATTTCAAATCCACAATGAAGAGCTCCAGTTATGTTCATAGTTTGCGGAAATAAACTGATTATTTTAGAAATGGAAAGCACACAACGCGCATCATAATCGAGAATCTGGTATCGAATGAAATGCGGAAGGCGTAAGGATATATATGTCACGAAATGTTTGCTTGAGTGAAATGTGACTATGCGCTGTCCACAACGAGTTCGATACGTGATTCTAGATGATGATGCAAGTTGTATTTTGTATTTATTCCACACCATTATGCATGTCGGATAAATTTAATACACCACTGTTACTATACCATTGGTATTATAGCTATATATTATTACAGTGAGATTGTGAAATCAGTCATTTCGTGAAATGGCTCAAATTTTCCGTCACTTCATCCATCACAATTGAAGTTCCCCGAACCAAAAACAGTATTCAGTCATTTCGTGAAATGACTGACTACTAATTTCAGTCATTTCATGAAATGACTGGTTCAAAATTTTACTGTAACATACATACATTCATTGTGACACAAGTCTGACGAAAACCAGGTATAGTCGGCCATGTAGCCTACAACAAGAGACCCGATGATATATGGCGTTATGTATACGTCATCATTATCGGTAAAAACGTCAAAGTAATTCCTGTTTTTATTCCATTATTATTAACCCATTGACGTGAGTCACATGTATCCACCGGAATGCCAGCCATTGAATACATATTAGTGTATACCTCTAGTGGAATACAAGCCGGAACTATTCTCGTTGACGTTGTCGCCAAGAAAGATGACGTACATTACGTCCATCACCCGCTTCCGGTGATCCCCCCCATAATTACTGGTCATTTGTCAGACTTAAATCACAATAAAGGTAGCTATAGTAACAATGCAGGTGACATTCATGGATTGAACTTATCTGACTGAACGGTGTAGAATAAATACAGAACACAACTTGCATCATAATCTCGAATATGTAAATCGATTGTCGCGAAATATATCCTTGCGCCATCCGCAACTCATTCGATAAAAGAGTCTCGATTAAGATGCGCGCTGTGTTCTGTCTATGTATTCAACTTTTAGTATACACACATCAATTTTGTATTCAATGGTTGGGAATTCGTTCGATAGGTGCCTCGATCGCGTAAACTGGTGTAGAATATTGCGTATTTTCTCAAACCGACCACTAAATTCCGGAAAGACACCAGTCTTGCAATTATGTTTTCTTTTGGAAATCTTGCCCAAGATCATGATAATCGTAATTGCAGCATAGGTGATGAAATCAATTAAAAAACCACAATCTTTCAGAAATTCGAGCATTTTCTGATAAGTTCGGCACTCCCGTTGACGACCTTTATTTATTATATATATATATCCTTCCCTTATTCCATTCAATAAACCCATCCTTCCCTTATTCCATTCAATAAACCCATCCTTCCCTTATTCCATTCAATAAACCCATCCTTCCCTTATTCCATTCAATAAACCCATCCTTCCCTTATTCCATTCAATAAACCCATACTTCTCGTATTCCATTCAATAAACGCATGCTATAAATTTAGATATGCAATGTTCGTTGCATAACAGGAAATAGTGCCAGGTGACACTTGACTGCCGGTTTGTCGTCTGTTTACATTCCGTGAGCTATATCTCAAAATACTATGGCTTCCAATATGTTTACAACAAACTCGAATGAATAAAGAGTTTGAACAGTTATTTAATTAAATATACGCCATTATAAATACGTCAAAGAATCATTATTTATCAGGGACTATTTCTTTATGCGGACAAACAACGCACAGTTAAACGAAACTTCATCGCAGGCCATATAGAAGCCGATGCTATTTTCACGTCCCATTTGCTGATTTAAGAATGTTCTATCGAAGTTTTGGATCAGGTAATAACTAGAATCTACAAGTCGGCCCAGTTCGTAGCGGATTTACAAAACTCGTCCAGTAAATTGGGTCTGGACCTCCCCAGAGGTTCGGTCCAGACCGATGGATCCAGGAAAATATACACGAGTCAGTGAGGTATTTCAGGCCTAACGGGCTTGATCACATTGGTATTGTTATATCATATAATAGAACGAACGTGACATGCATTATAATTGGAAGTTAATATTTTTCACCTCGGTCTACGGCCCCGGTGAATATAAACTTCCTCCGGTTGATAAATCCTCACGTCAACCTCGAAACAATGCAATAAGTGTATACTATCATATTTGTTATAAAACATGAACTTTCATATTAATATTTCTCCTGGCTGATGAGAAAAACATGATTTTATGGTTGTAAAATCGTTGTATACGACATTTTAGATGTAAAAATAATGGCATTTATACATGAAAAATTATAAGATGTCTGAGGAACATAATTTATGTACTCGAATCTAAATCTAAATATGCAAAAGAAAAAAAAGCTTTCGCGATCTATCTGAACGACTAAATAAAAGCCTGCAAATAGTGTGTCTGTCTTTTGCAGAATGACGTCCCCAGAGGGTGAATTTAGTGACGCTATCTCGCACGGCGGGCTAGCATCACCAAATTAACACATGGGAACCTCATTCTGCTTAGGCCTCAACTGCTATATAAAGCCCACTGTGCGAGATAGCATCACTAAATTTAACCTCTGCATGGGGTCATTCTGCAAATGACAGACAGGCTTGAATATGCACAACATTAGCTGTCAGTTTTGCGCCATAGTCTTAAGGTTTATTGTTTTTATAAACATATATTTTTGTCTACAAACCCGACAGTTATATAATTATGTACTGTGATGAACAACATCTATATATAGGGCGATAACCTACAAAGTCAAACACTTATTTTATGTTCTTCTGAATCTTAAGTATGGCTATACACAAGGAGAAGATGCGATTAAGCGAAGGCGACATGGCACGTTCAGTCATTACTGGATTCTGGCCCACAGCGACAAATGACGTTTTGACGTCATGACGCCGTAACTGCCACATATCGGAAGTTGCAAATTCGTTTCATTGCTGATTCCGCGATTTTTTGTGAAACCACTGCCGGAAGTCACGTGATTTTTTCACGAAAAAGTTGGTTCGGTAAAAATTTCACCTACACGGTATATTGACTGGTCCCCGGACTATAAACCTTGTCATCGCTCTGCACGTCACAGAGCGATAGCGCCGTAGTGTTTCACATATGAGCCAGGGACGAGTCTACACAGTATACTGTAAATTATGTGTGACGTCACAAGTACGTACACCCGCCGCCTGTTACCTATATATACACGACCCGAGCTCGGCGCTAGCGCGCCGAGCGGGGTCGTTATAATTGACACATTTTGATTTATGGACTACTACATGTACGTAAGAGTTAGATCATGCCATGAATCTCTACTCTGGCTAACGCCCGTAGATATCATATTCCACCAGTACAAGACCTTGGAACTTTTTGAAGGGAACCTTATAAAGTCGATAAAATAACGCGGAGAATATATTTCTTATTATCTATGCCTTGATGATGTACTTCACCTGTCCAATATATATGACAGGTGTTAGTAAACAAAATCCATGTTATGTTATGAATACGTAAAGAGTATTATGCGATAAGCAAAACACTGCTACACCGGGTCGACACAACTAAGGGTACGTTCATACGCTGGCAATTTTGCACGGTATGGTTTGCAGGCATTTCGTCGTAGAAACGATATGATGCTAGAATATGAACGGAAACATGCATATAAAATACATCTGTACCACAGCTAACTACGTGAAAAGTAAAATCTCTGTAGTTCAACCTGTAGCGATGCTGCCGAAATCTGCCTGTAAATAGCATGCAATTATCTCGCAAGAATTAATCATACAGGTAATTGAAGGCAAATGATAGTAGCACCGTTACAAGTGGAACTATATCAATTTTACTTCTCATGTCGTTAGCTTTGGTAAAGATGCATGTTATATTCAATGTTTCCGTTCATATTCTGGCAAAATATGGTTGTTTATGACGAAATACCTGCAAAACATACCGTGCAAATTTCCCAGCGGATGAACCTACCCTAATGGAACTTTGGTTAAAATTTCCACCAAGTTGTTTACAAAATACTGTCATAGCGCTCGTTAATCCCCGCCACTCAAGATTTAAGTGTTGAATGGGTCACCGTGACCGTAAACAGTTCAGTTGGTGTGGAGATCCCTCCTGTGTGTGAGAAGCACCCCAATATGTTGGATTACATTAAAAAACTATGTAGTGAATAGTATGAGTCAAGTTAAAAGTAAAAAATATGAATATTTAATAATCATGATAGTATTGGATAAAAGTAGTTCCAGGCTCAACATGTATTTACTGTTTACGGTCAAGGTCACAAGTCCTGAGTAGTAGTTTTTCTCTCCTAAAAAATCCTCACGGTGTTGGGTGTTTTGCTTATTGCTCACTCTTTACGTGCTGTATATAAACAAACACTCGACTCACACGCTGTGTTTTTATAGAAATATCGCATTCATACTAGCGTTATATACTATTACTATATTCTTGAGTAATTTTTCATAAATAATTCATAAAAATCTTGACCCGTCGATAGAAAGCGAAAATTACAAAAATAGGAATTCCTCCTTACAAAAATAGGAATTTTTGAAATTTTGAAAGAAAGAATTGAATTTTTGAAATTTGTTATATTTTGGTGAAATTTCGTTTTATGGGATGTAAAAGGGTGTCTTATCAACATTAATTTGGTATGTACTCTGTAATAACGCTGGTATATGTGACCACTCAGATTAGTGTCTATATGTTAGGTGAGAGTCTATGTTAGGTGAGAGTCTACGTTAGGTGAGAGTCTATGTTAGGTGAGCGTCTATGTTAGGTGAGAGTTAGGGTTAGGGTTATGGTTATAACCTATAACCAAGGCCACCCGTGCATTCAATCTATAGTACAAACCTCTCTGTGTCCTGCCTACGATAGAGACCCATAATATAAAACCACAGACCACGAGTAGGACTGTAGCAATACAAATGGTAAGTCCAATTCTCCAACAGATAGATTTACTTTCGATATATGTCCACAAACAGCCTGTCTTGTCGGAAGAATTGCCCTCCATTTCTCATCCACATACGCATAATTATTGCAGTTATATAAATTCTATCCACAATTTCCAAATTTCTCGATACGCCTGTCTGAAGCATGACGATATTTCAACAATATGAACATTTAATACTTACAAAACATTAACTACACTCAATGATATGCCATGATCATAATACTTATTTTAACATTGCCCATTAAATTATATCTAATAATAGAATAGCGATGTGTGGTGTACATTGAATTTATTTTCGTTGCACTTATTAGCTGCATATTCTACACATCATTACCTTTATGGATTGTTATCCTTCATCCCAGTCTCGTCTCTTCTGGTTGGTTGAGGGTGCGTCATGTAAATCACATGATATCCTTGAGGGTAATATTTCGATAATTTCTGCCCGCTCAGCGATGACCAGAGTGTTATAATCTGATGTTATGGGGACCATCGAATTGGATTGAGTGTATACCTTTGGTGTATTGTTTGTAACAATAGTCAACTTACTTCAATTTCAACTGACCGAATGCATTTCATTGTTAAATCAAACATAATATATTTTTAATGGTAGGATTGTAGGAAGCGTATGTGTGTGTTCCGGTCTCTCATGTGACCTGAATCCATTGGTGACGATAATGGAAATAAATGGTCTTAGGACTGTTTTCTTATGCTATCCCCGATGGTTTTTGGTCACCTGTTAGTGCCGGACAACTCCTTTACAGTCTTATACCCTGAATAAACGCCATACTCATGCTGAGGATTGGTCGACTGCGGAAGTAGTAATGTACCATATGGTACATCACATCCTTCTGCAGATGACCTATGTCCAGTAATAAATCAAATAATTTGACATTCTACATCTTTACAATTTCTGTTAATCTGTTACTTGTTACATGTATATCACATATATAACATGTATTCCTCTGTTTATTTTTATCGATACATGTAGGTTGTCCTACAACAATGTGTGCTTTAAAGACCATTAAACCGTATCTTATTTTATCTTATAGTTTTAAGAGTGTAGTATAACGGTAATGTCAGAAAACATCGATTTTTACACTTGCGATTATGATATTACTGGTCGTATAATAGTTGAGTTGTCACCCTTCTTGCTGTCGAAATAAAACTTACCACTTTAATCGATTTACATGTAAGTATCCATAAAGTGATATCACCGACAATATATTTACATGTAAGTATCCATAAAGTGATATCACCGACAATAGATTTACATGTAAGAATCCATAAAGTGATGTCATCGACAATCGATTTACATGTAAGTATCCATAAAGTGATATCATCGACAATCGATTTACATGTTAAGTATCTATAAAGTTATATCACCGACAATCGATTTACATGTAAGTATCCATAAAGTGATGTCATCGACAATCGATTTACATGTAAGTATCCATAAAGTGATATAACCGACAATCGATTTACATGTAAGTATCCATAAAGTGATATCATCGACAATCGATTTACATGTTAAGTATCCATAAAGTGATATCATCGACAATCGATTTACATGTTAAGTATCCATAAAGTGATATCACCGACAATCGATTTACATGTAAGTATCCATAAAGTGATATCATCGGCAATAGATTTACATGTAAGTATCCATAAAGTGATGTCACCGACAATCGATTTACATGTAAGTATCCATAAAGTGATGTCACCGACAATCGATTTACATGTAAGTATCCATAAAGTGATATCACCGACAATCGATTTACATGTAAGTATCCATAAAGTGATGTCACCGACAATCGATTTTCATGTAAGTATCCATAAAGTTATATCATCGACAATCGATTTACATGTAAGTATCCATAAAGTGATATCATCGACAATCGATTTACATGTTAAGTGTCCATAAAGTGATGTCACCGACAATCGATTTACATGTAAGTATCCATAAAGTGATGTCACCGACAATCGATTTACATGTTAAGTATCCATAAAGTTATATCATCGACAATCGATTTACATGTAAGTATCCATAAAGTGATGTCACCGACAATCGATTTTCATGTAAGTATCCATAAAGTGATGTCACCGACAATCGATTTACATGTAAGTATCCATAAAGTGATGTCACCGACAATCGATTTACATGTAAGTATCCATAAAGTGATATCACCGACAATCGATTTACATGTAAGTATCCATAAAGTGATATCACCGACAATCGATTTACATGTAAGTATCCATAAAGTGATGTCACCGACAATCGATTTACATGTAAGTATCCATAAAGTTATATCACCGACAATCGATTTACATGTAAGTATCCATAAAGTGATGTCACCGACAATCGATTTACATGTTAAGTATCCATAAAGTGATATCATCGACAATCGATTTACATGTAAGTATCCATAAAGTGATATAACCGACAATCGATTTACATGTTAAGTATCCATACAGTTATATCACCGACAATCGATTTACATGTTAAGTATCCATAAAGTGATATCATCGACAATCGATTTACATGTTAAGTATCCATAAAGTGATATCATCGACAATCGATTTACATGTTAAGTATCCATAAAGTGATATCATCGACAATCGATTTACATGTAAGTATCCATAAAGTGATGTCACCGACAATCGATTTACATGTAAGTATCCATAAAGTTATATCACCGACAATCGATTTATATGTAAGTATCCATAAAGTGATATCACCGACAATCGATTTACATGTTAAGTATCCATAAAGTGATGTCACCGACAATCGATTTACATGTTAAGTATCCATAAAGTTATATCACCGACAATCGATTTACATGTAAGTATCCATAAAGTGATATCACCGACAATCGATTTACATGTTAAGTATCCATAAAGTCATATCATCGATAATCGATTTACATGTAAGTATCCATAAAGTGATATCATCGACAATCGATTTACATGTAAGTGTGTCTAAAGTGATATCATCGACAATCGATTTACATGTAAGTATCCATAAAGTGATATCATCGACAATCGATTTACATGTAAGTATCCATAAAGTGATATCATCGGCAAACGATTTACATGTTAAGTATCCATAAAGTTATATAACCGACAATCGATTTTCATGTAAGTATCCATAAAGTGATATCATCGGCAATCGATTTACATGTAAGTATCCATAAAGTTATATCACCGACAATCGATTTACATGTAAGTATCCATAAAGTTATATCACCGACAATCGATTTACATGTAGGTATCCATAAAGTGATATCATCGACAATCGATTTACATGTAGGTATCCATAAAGTGATGTAATCGACAATCGATTTACATGTTAAGTATCCATAAAGTGATATCATCGACAATCGATTTACATGTAAGTATCCATAAAGTTATATCACCGACAATCGATATACATGTAGGTATCCATAAAGTAATGTAATCGACAATCGATTTACATGTTAAGTATCCATAAAGTGATATCATCGACAATCGATTTACATGTAAGTATCCATAAAGTTATATCACCGACAATCGATTTACATGTAAGTATCCATAAAGTGATATCACCGACAATCGATTTACATGTAAGTATCCATAAAGTGATATCACCGACAATCGATTTACATGTAAGTATCCATAAAGTGATATCACCGACAATCGATTTACATGTAAGTATCCATAAAGTGATATCATCGATAATCGATTTACATGTAAGTATCCATAAAGTGATGTCACCGACAATCGATTTACATGTTAAGTGTCCATAAAGTTATATCATCGACAATCGATTTACATGTAAGTGTGTCTAAAGTGATATCATCGACAATCGATTTACATGTAAGTATCCATAAAGTGATATCACCGACAATCAATTTACATGTTAAGTGTCCATAAAGTGATATCACCGACAATCGATTTACATGTAAGTGTGTCTAAAGTGATATCATCGACAATCGATTTACATGTAAGTATCCATAAAGTGATGTCATCGACAATCGATTTACATGTAAGTGTGTCTAATGTGATATCATCGACAATCGATTTACATGTAAGTATCTATAAAGTGATGTCATCGACAATCGATTTACATGTAAGTATCTATAAAGTGATGTCATCGACAATCGATTTACATGTAAGTGTGTCTAAAGTGATATCATCGACAATCTATTTACATGTAAGTATCCATAAAGTGATATCATCGACAATCGATTTACATGTAAGTGTGTCTAATGTGATATCATCGACAATCGATTTACATGTAAGTATCTATAAAGTGATATCACCGACAATCGATTTACATGTAAGTATCCATAAAGTGATGTCATCGACAATCGATTTACATGTAAGTGTGTCTAATGTGATATCATCGACAATCGATTTACATGTAAGTATCTATAAAGTGATGTCATCGACAATCGATTTACATGTAAGTATCTATAAAGTGATGTCATCGACAATCGATTTACATGTAAGTATCCATAAAGTGATATCATCGGCAAACGATTTACATGTTAAGTATCCATAAAGTGATGTCACCGACAATCGATTTACATGTAAGTATCCATAAAGTGATGTAATCGACAATCGATTTACATGTAAGTATCCATAAAGTGATATCATCGATAATCGATTTACATGTAAGTATCCATAAAGTTATATCATCGACAATCGATTTACATGTAAGTATCCATAAAGTGATATCATCGACAATCGATTTACATGTAAGTATCCATAAAGTGATATCAACGACAATCGATTTACATGTTAAGTGTCCATAAAGTTATATCATCGGCAATCGATTTACATGTTAAGTATCCATAAAGTGATGTAATCGACAATCGATTTACATGTAAGTATCCATAAAGTGATGTAATCGACAATCGATTTACATGTAAGTATCCATAAAGTGATGTAATCGACAATCGATTTACATGTTAAGTATCCATAAAGTGATATCACCGACAATCGATTTATATGTAAGTATCCATAAAGTGATATAACCGACAATCGATTTACATGTAAGTATCCATAAAGTTATATCATCGACAATCGATTTACATGTAAGTATCCATAAAGTGATATAATCGACAATCGATTTACATGTTAAGTATCCATAAAGTGATGTCACCGACAATCGATTTACATGTAAGTATCCATAAAGTTATATCATCGACAATCGATTTACATGTAAGTATCCATAAAGTTATATCATCGACAATCGATTTACATGTAAGTATCCATAAAGTTATATCATCGACAATCGATTTACATGTAAGTATCCATAAAGTTATATCATCGACAATCGATTTACATGTAAGTATCCATAAAGTGATATCATCGGCAATCGATTTACATGTAAGTATCCATAAAGTGATATAATCGACAATCGATTTACATGTTAAGTATCCATAAAGTGATGTAATCGACAATCGATTTACATGTAAGTATCCATAAAGTGATATCATCGATAATCGATTTACATGTAAGTATCCATAAAGTTATATCATCGACAATCGATTTACATGTAAGTATCCATAAAGTTATATCATCGACAATCGATTTACATGTAAGTATCCATAAAGTGATATCATCGACAATCGATTTACATGTAAGTATCCATAAAGTTATATTATCGACAATCGATTTACATGTAAGTATCCATAAAGTTATATCATCGACAATCGATTTACATGTAAGTATCCATAAAGTTATATCATCGACAATCGATTTACATGTAAGTATCCATAAAGTGATATCATCGGCAATCGATTTACATGTAAGTGTGTCTAATGTGATATCACCGACAATCGATTTACATGTTAAGTATCCATAAAGTGATATAATCGACAATCGATTTACATGTTAAGTATCCATAAAGTGATGTAATCGACAATCGATTTACATGTAAGTATCCATAAAGTGATATCATCGATAATCGATTTACATGTAAGTATCCATAAAGTTATATCATCGACAATCGATTTACATGTAAGTATCCATAAAGTTATATCATCGACAATCGATTTACATGTTAATATCCATAAAGTGATATCATCGACAATCGATTTACATGTTAAGTATCCATAAAGTGATGTAATCGACAATCGATTTACATGTAAGTATCCATAAAGTGATATCACCGACAATCGATTTACATGTAAGTATCCATAAAGTGATATCACCGACAATCGATTTATATGTAAGTATCCATAAAGTGATATCATCGACAATCGATTTACATGTTAAGTATCCATAAAGTGATGTAATCGACAATCGATTTACATGTAAGTATCCATAAAGTGATATCATCGATAATCGATTTACATGTAAGTATCCATAAAGTTATATCATCGACAATCGATTTACATGTAAGTATCCATAAAGTGATATTATCGATAATCGATTTACATGTAAGTATCAATAAAGTTATATCATCGACAATCGATTTACATGTAAGTATCCATAAAGTTATATCATCGACAATCGATTTACATGTAAGTATCCATAAAGTGATGTCATCGACAATCGATTTACATGTAAGTATCCATAAAGTTATATCATCGACAATCGATTTACATGTAAGTATCCATAAAGTTATATCATCGACAATCGATTTACATGTAAGTATCCATAAAGTGATGTCATCGACAATCGATTTACATGTAAGTATCCATAAAGTGATGTCACCGACAATCGATTTACATGTAAGTATCCATAAAGTGATGTCACCGACAATCGATTTACATGTAAGTATCCATAAAGTGATGTCACCGACAATCGATTTACATGTAAGTATCCATAAAGTGATGTCACCGACAATCGATTTACATGTAAGTATCCATAAAGTGATGTCACCGACAATCGATTTACATGTAAGTACACCTAAAGTGATATCAACGACCACCGAGCGGCTGCTGACTTAAGAAATATCACTTCATAAATGTAGAGTGTATGTTTTGGCTACAAACCCCTTTAATTTTCCAGTTTGTTCGCTAAATTCTTGGCGTCGAAATATTTGTTGCACAGTTGTGAAACGATTTGTGCACGAAAAATAGTATGCGATAAGTTAAATGCGAGTAAGGTAATAAACCTTTTTATGTTACAAACACAAAATTGTTGATACAAACCAAAATTGTTCGAAACAACTTTCATATTAGTCCATATATGTCCGATTCATTTTTAATTTTCAAAGTAAACAATTACATTTGTTTAAATAGAACGTAATTTTTTGGTTAATTCGAGTTATCGAGTTGTTTGGTTTGAACAATATAATGTTTGGTATAACAAGCTATTATCTCTTTCAAACAATTCACTGTTTATTCTGACTAATATATTCTTCGAAACAAACAAGTCAATATTACTTAAATTAACAAATATAAATTGTTTGACTTGAACAACAATTCACTTAGACAATTGCAATTGTTTAATTTGTCAAAAATATGAATCAGCACCTACGGAGGCATGTGGATTATTTGTTTCGAACAATTTGTTATTTATATGAAACAATAGTTTTAAGAGTGTGGTACAACGGTAAAGTCAGAAATCATCGATGAAGGTGGATTTTCACACTTGCGATTCTGAGATTGGTAGGTCGTATCAACCTTTTAGACTCGCCCCTGACTCATATGTTAGACATTACGACGTTATCGCCCTGTAACGTTCCCTCCCATATAATAAGGATGTCCAAAGCAGAGCGATGGCAATGTGTATAGTCCGGGGACCAGTCAATCACCTTTATTTCTGTCGTAATAAAACTGACCTCCTTTGTGACCATTACAACGTGACAATTGACCAAGAGGGGTCATGTGTATTAACGACATGATTATGTGACGAGCACTCCACACCTTACATGAGGCCCCCACCCCCACCCCCCATGGAATACGGAATACCACTTAACACAGAGGTTGGAATACGGAATACCAGTTAACAGCCATATGGAATACATACAAATATATGAAAACTTCATTTTTGGAAGGTCGGCGTACGAATACCGGTATTTTTGGAATACCGAATACCTCCTAACAGAGGGGCCGGAATACGGCGTACCTCATAACAGGGCATGGAATACGGCGTACGAAAAAGGGGTGGGGGCCTCTTACATGAACGACTCATTATTATAAATCTCCAAATATGATATATAGGTGGACAAATATGCAGGAATATCATAAACATTATACCCGAGACATCACAGGCTTCTCTGACCCTCTCCGCACACGTGTAGCCAGTCAACCGTACATACACTGCAGACAGTACTAATGTATCACCATCTCAGGAATGTGCATAGTGTGCGTATTATAATGCATTGCCGAATAGTAAATAGATACAACGACACAAATGTGTCAACCGGTTAAAGGTACGGTTGGCCTTGGCGGTGGGTGTCCTGTGAAAATATTTCCACCAGTAAAAACCGCCACAAACAGAAAGAACATCAAAATGTAGACAGACTTTGTCCGTATACAAATAAGAAATATCGCATAAACAGTATGTTATGGTCATATGTTTCACCATTGTTATGTAAACAAAAGCATAAAAAGTTACTTTTCTGGTGTTTGTTTATATTATGATGGTAAACATAAAGAGCGTTCTTTGTTGGTGAATTCCTGATATATAACTAATAAAGAGCGTTTATGCCATTTGTGTGTGATAGCCAGTCGCATTGTGCTGTCTTCCGTAACACAATCAGGCTCTTGCTTAGGTAAAATATAGTAGGTCTTTATGATAGCATTCTGTTTAGGCGATGGTCATGGTATATATGAACGAAACTGTATGCGTTTTAATGTTTTTCTGTTTACGGTGATTGGAACAAATATGAATATTTTCGACAACTAAGGCCTCACGTGCCTTTAAAGGTACTCAATCCGATCAGACGGTCCACATACCGTCAAGATACAACAATAACGACATTTCTTCAAAATACGCTTTAGTTATCAGAATCGATTTAATGCAACAAAATAATGCTAACCATTGTCAAATATGTAATAAAATTTCCCAAAACTTGTTATTTATCAACATTTTGTTCAACAAAATACGACCGTATTATCACTATAAAGTATCACGAAATTTGACCGTGTTACCACTTGATTTTAGAGTTATCCATCTTCATCCGCAATTTTGTCCGAGACCCTCCGTTTGACCACGTGTTTATGGGCCACATATTATTACACATCTCGAGAAATAACAAACTTCAAAAATCGATATTGGATCAATCTGAGCTTTGATGGGTGGATTCCTCGATTCAAATCAAATATTTTTTACCCCCGAAGCCAAAGAAATAGTAATTTATGAGGGTCTGATCGGATTGAGCACCTTTAACGTTATATTGCATAAGTTTGTTGTGACGTAATGGTATAGTTGGTTCGAGTTTTACCCCGCGACACGACAAACCCGTGCACTAACATTATGATGTTCACACAACTGTGTTGTTCGATATTTATTGAACACTATATTAAGTATTTTTCCATGCTCGTGTGTCTATCTGACAGAATGTGCTCATTAACCCTTCCATGCTCGTGTGTCTATCTAACATAATGTGCTCGTTAACCCTTGCATGCATCATGATGCATGGCTGGAGCTTCCTCAAAAGTTGCGAAATCCCTGTGCCAATACATTCTCTTATATATATGCGAGTCTCCCATTGGGAGCCTGGCATATATAAGAGAAAACATTGGCCTAAGAATATTGACCGTATAAGATGAAAGAAATATATAAGAGAAAACATTGGCGTAACAATATTGACCTTATAAGATGGAAGAAATCTATAAGAGAAAACATTGGCCTAACAATATTGACCTTATAAGATGGAAGAAATCTATAAGAGAAAACATTGGCCTAACAATATTGACCTTATAAGATGGATGAAATCTATAAGAGAAAACATTGGCCTAACAATATTGACCTTAAGATGGCAGGAATTGAATGTGGTGTGGTCGTTTAAGCTGAATTTGGGGATCAACCCGGAAGAAATTGGATACAATCTGATTTTGGTGTCATTCGACGCGGAAAAGCTTCAGGAACAACATATCCAAAATCCGCAAAAATCCGCTTTTGGGAAAATTCAGGATCCAAGATGGCGTAAAAGATTGTCGCCAAATGAATAATTTTCCAGTCAACGCCCATTGACACGCAAACCCACAGTGAATATGGAAGAAATCTCACCAAAACGGATTCCACATTGATAGTAAAATATGTTAGAACATATGTAGAGATAATTTGGTTGTGAATTGGGACAGACTTCTGTCAATATAACAGCCGAATTCGAGAAAATTTAGAATTTTCAAGTGTATATTTTTCTAGTACAACAGTCAATTATATTGGCATACCATATTTATCTGAGATATATGCTCCTCTTGGTATCATTCGAACCACACATGGACAAACATTTTCAGAGCACTTTGAATTAGAACCCAGTTTTGACTCTCAAATTCTTGTTTTCATCAATTTAAGTAACCGGTTATTAACATGGACGAATCTATGCGCTTGATTTGTCCATAATATACTAGAACTGCGATTTGTAAGTGCATAGTAGCGAATAATACGATAAACAAGTTTATGTGTACCACTGATATATATATATAAGCTGGCTATCAATATCGGTTGGGTTCTACAATAAAGAGCGTTTGCTACAGAACAAGTTATATGATATAAGCTTCCAGAAAAGCCGCTCTGTAATACAATAAAGATCGTTTGGTACAAAACACGTGCTATATGCTTGTTCTCGCGAATGTGCATTATAAAGGTCTCTTCTATCGGCTGCTTTTTCGCATATAGCTTCATTGCTTGTATTAGCTCATTTCGTGTTCTGTATGTTCAAGTAGTCATATTTGGTTTGCATTGGATTGAAGGCTTACAATTTTTCTCCTGTTCAAACCTAACGCATGAGACCTGTTACTATCCTATATTTCGGACATTTAATGTATTGTCATCCATATATCAGTTGGTCTTGTATTGGTCTTGTATAGTCATGGCAGTATTTTGTGAGCCACAAAAAGTTACGCAATTTCGGGATGACATGTGTTTTATGCCCATCTTGTTTTGATGACAAACCTCCCATCATCGTGTCTGAGAAAGGCATTGTGGCATTGATCAACTCCTGTGATAAACATGGGCGGCACGACTTGAAAGATTATATGAATGAGCGCTATCAGATGACACCAGTCGGTAAAGTTCTTGTCCATTCGGATTGCCGTAGAGAGCTCACAGACCCAAAAAGGCGACAACCCTTCGGTCGAAATAACTCACCACAAACAACTGAGATCTGATGTGTTGCCATTTGATTTCAAGACAGACGGTATTTTCTGTGGAACGCCTGCCCCATATGTTCGTAAATGTCTTGTATCTGATGACAGTTTCAGTTCTTAATTATCACTAATGATACAAGTATATATATAAAGACAACCTCGAAGAAAATATACATCGAATATAACACAACTACATCATCATTTCGTTGTGTAGATGCGTGCTTATATGCATGGTACAATTTATCATGCTGGTATTTAATAAATATTTATGGGCATCCTGGAACTGAACTTGACTTGACTTGTTGACTTCAGAAAGAATCAACTCTTGGTTGCGTGTGTTTAATGCATAACTGATTCAGCTTTCATGCACCTCCAGGCTACAATATTTGTATTTCTTAGAAGCATTTCAAGACGAAAGATCTCATGATTAAATGCTTTACGTGTAGCCTGTACATATTGATAATGTCGTTAAGATTCGTTTCCCCGCATGTAAATATAATTGTCTATTTTCTATATCTACAATAACCCTCCTATATTACTTTGGTACAAAATTATGAGTCGTATTATTTTTCGCTCAGTTTTAAATTCGCGCACCGAGGGTGCGTGAAATATAGCACTGCGCGAATTTAAATACGAGTAAGGTAAAGAGACTGATGGCTCAAAAACAGGCTGACGTCATGACGTAACTGGGTGCATCACTACGCGTGACGCACATTCATTATAGCGCCGTATGCGTGTCTCTGTGTGAGGCCGTATGCATATCTCTGGGTGAGGATACACATTAAAAGTAAACAGCGGATTAGTTGATTTCGCGCAAAAATAAAAATAATAAAATTATGGCATAAATAAAATAAACCCATAGTATAGTAGCCGAGAGTACAAAATATTGCAAGAGAAACATGAATGGCCACTTCCTATTTAATGGCCACTTCCTATTTAAAGGCCAATTCCTATTTAATGGCGCTAATGTCGTGCGACGAAAGCTCAAGAAGCGACAAAATGTGCGCCATTATATTTAGTCGCGCGCCGAAAGCGACAAAATGTTCGACATAATGTCGCATGGCCCTAATAATATTCCATAATGATTATATATCTTCAAAGTACTACGTATATTACGTTGATTTGTTGCCAATTTTCGTTGTTCTTATATCATACCAATTAAAGATGCATAATCCGAATCAACGCCCCCATATTACTATTTTTTTGGCTTCGGGGGTAAAATCTATTTGATTCGAGTCGAGGAAGCCACCCAAAGCTCAGATTGATCAGATATCGATTTTTTGAAATTTATTTCACGAGATATGTAATTTTTGGGGGCCTGGCAAGTATTCTTCAAGCCGACGGTCTCGGACAAAATTGCGGATGAATGTGGATAACTCTAAAATCAAGTGGCTTTGGGTGTTAGATATATGACAATCCGGCCAAAATTCGTTGAACAAAATCTTGATAAAAACAGGTTTTGGGCAATTTTATACTATAGTTGACTTTGGTTACACTGTTAAAAAATATTCCGTTATTTTACGGAACAAGGTTCCGGAAATATACTGCCGGAACAATGTTCCGTAATTTTACGGACAACCGTAATAATACGGATACGTAATATTACGGCCAACCGTAAAACATTTTACGGACAACAGTAAAAATACGGATACGTAATATTACGGCCAACCGTAAAAATTTTCACGGACAACCGTAAAAATACAGATACGTAATATTACAGCCAACCGTAAAAATTTTCACGGACAACCGTACAAATACGGAGACGTAATATTATGGTTAACCGTAAAAACAATTACGGACAACCGTAAAACTACGTATACGTAATATTACGGCCAACCGTAACAAAAATTACGGGCAACCGTAAAACCACGGATACGTAATATTACAGCTAACCTTATTAATAAAAAAAAGTTACGGACAATTGTAAAATACTAATACGTAATATTACGGACTGCCATAAAAATACGGATGATCTGTATTTGGAAGAGCCGTATTTTAACATGTAAATCCAAAATTGTTGCTATAAATTCAACAGGCATGCCCACAGAAATACAACTTTCAATTTTTTTTTTTACAAGGTATCTTCCAAAATTTAACTTTCGAAAAGGGATCAATCTATATTCATTGATATTAGGACACATACCATTATAAAAATATGAACCCATACAAATGTGCACCGTTCATCTATTGCACATTAAATATTAGTGTGGTTACAAAAAATTGCTTATGGAAAAAAATAATATTGAAGAGCAGGTAGTATAAAATTATATATCATATAACTATATAAAGGGATGAGAGGGAATGAGATAAATTAATGTTATTGATGGAAGCTCAAAACACCACAAGTTTGATTTGAAGTTTAAAGATAACATTTTTATTATAATACACATTAATAACAGGAGTTTCTCAACATATAATCAATACAAAGTTGATTTGAATAACAAACATACAGACACAGTTGGAAGTTTGGATCAGGACTATATATTTACCAACTGGAGAATTGCCTGTCAAAAAGGAAGGTAATGGATCAAAGCACAACTCATTTAGTGCCTTAATCCTGTACAATCTGCATAGAACAAGCACTTTGTGTGCAATTCCTTGAGTATGATAACCCATAAAAGTACATTATTACATTGAAACCATGTCATCAGAGAACACTGCTATATAACTCGCACATATTGTTTTCACAAACTGAATTGTGTCACTATACTATAATAGGGGAGACGTATACCCAAAAACAATGTTGATTAATTAGAAACAATTTTTATCCTGAGCGAATTTCAAGGGCAATATGGAATTTCCAACCTTCAACAAGAGCACGCCGTTGGGGCGTGGGCACAATACGCCCTTACTGGAGTAAAGTGGGGCAAGGTTTAATTCATTCGTTTGAAACTTGGTTCAGTTCACTCGATTCAATCTAAAGTTATCATCTGGAAACTGCATATCAGGTAAAATCTGAGTCGAAAAAGGGGCATAACTCTGTCAAAATCATGCGGACGAAACCCATATTAGAACTTGATCTGTATTTTGGTGTGTTAAAGTAACACACCAAATTTGGTTCAGTTCACTCAATTCAATCTAAAGTTATCATCCGGAAACCGCAAATCGGGTAAAATCTAAGTCGAAAAAGGGGCATAACTCAGTCAAAATCATGCGGACGAAACCCATATTCGAACTTGATCTGTGTTTTGGTGTGGTAAACTAACATACCAAATTTGGTTCAGTCACTCGATTCAATCTAAAGTTATCATCCAGAAACCAAATACGAACGGACGGACGGACGGACGACGGACGGACAACCCCATTTCCATAACACGACCTTTTTTTCAAAAGGGCATATAAAAATGTGTTATGTCTCAGTCTTTCTAAATTGCGACAGATAAACATATATATTGAAATATGGGTGGCGTTGGCGGTGGGCATGCTGTTCAAATATTCATCTCCATCAAAATCCGCCATAAACAGAAAGAATATTTATTAGTAAAATATGGACAGTGCTATTTGTTACTGTTTTCCTGATATGGAAATAAGAAAGAGTGTTTATATCATTTGTGTAATTAACCAATAAAATTGCGCTGCATTATGTAAACAGAAGCAAAACTTCTGTAACACGATCATGCTCTTGTTTACGCGCACCATCGTACGTCTATAGTATACTATCTACGTGCTGATTATGTTTGGCATATGAACAAAACTATATATGTTATAATATTCCTTCTGTTGATGGCAATTTGAACAAATATGAATATTTCTGCAATGAACGCCGCCCATGCCTTTAATCAGCTATATGTTAATTGACCACAATAAGCAGAACAAGACGCGCATCAAAGCCATAGTCTATCTCTGCCTATAACAAGTTTTATAGAGTTTCATGAATATAAAATAATAAATATGAATCAAAGACCCCCTCGCCGGAAACGCTTCTATCAATTAAAGGGTTACTGTACACCAAATCCAGCAATCTATGGGACCATCTCCTTTTATACTCAACAGAATATATGCAACAAATAAATGATTTGAGCCATGGATTAGTTCAAAATACACTCTTGAACTCCATGAACGAAGCCACAAAATGGTTAACACGACAATAGTTACCACAACGCAAAAACAAAATTAGTGAATAATTTTAAGACTGATCAGTGAAACTATGAAAGCAATATTTTTTTGGGGTGTAAAGGAACGTGATACATTACTATTCCACTATTAGTAATAACATTTCTCCAGCAGCATACCAATACATGACGGTGATCAAGATAGCATAATATGTGACAATTATAGCGTTTGTTCATGGGGAAACCTCAAATTAAGTGGGGAATGTAACAAGTTTTATATAGTTTCCTGACAGTCTGTTATAAAATAGTAACAAAAAAATGTCCCAATAGATTATTGCATTATACAAGAAATATTTGATATAAAATCAATATTAATTGATACAAGTTTATCTAGACAGGTGTCTTTGACTCAGATTTATTATTTTAAAATAAATACAGAGCACAACTTGCATCATAATGTCAAGCCTGCAACTAGTGAGCCTGTCATTTTCAGAATGAGGTCCCCAGAGGGTGAATTTTGTGATGCTATCCCGCATAGCGGGCTAGCATCACTAAATTCACCCTCTGTGAACCTCATTCTGCAAATGACAGACACGCTATTTGCAGAATGTTGAATCTTTTGTCGAATCTTTTATCGAACATGTTGTGAACAGAGCAAAGTTACATTATCATTCTGTGATGCCGAGGGCTGACTGTCCCAATTCTGTTGAGAGCTTCAGCAGTTTCTTGTGCGTGTCCGTTTTATTCTTTTTGCTGGACCGCTTGTTTCCTGTCTGCGGTTGTATTCTGCACACAATCCTGGAAATTGAAGTGAATCATTCAGTTCTATGTTGTAACAGATCGGCCGAATGACCCCAAAATGACTCGTTCCCATCTACATGTCATTGTTAACAACTTTCATGACAAATTTCATGACAATAAGACGAACAGTACGGCCTGTAGCCCGTGCTAATGGATTGAATTTTAAAATCCAAGATGGCCGATGGCAGCCATGTTTTTTTTCCGAATGACCCCAAAATGACTCGTTCACATCTGCATGTGAATGTCAACATCCATGACAAATTTCATAATAATCGGACCAAAGGTACGAACTGTAGCCCATGCTAAAGGAAATTGTTTACGCATCACACACCCTCACACACACGGACGACGGATACCAAGCCATGGCATAGCTCAAACTTTACAAGGTAAAGTTGAGCTAATAAATTGGCTTTGACAATATTGAATTTAGGTAACTGTTCGCTCGAGTATCTCCTGCACATATACATGTATGCATGGGTGTTGTTATGATAGCAAGAGCACTCATTGATTTGAAACAGACATTGCGTTATTAGCATCGTTTATACCAGCATAATGTATATTGTGTATTATAATCCATGTGTGTTTATCAATGACTCTTCTATAATATGTAAATGTATAAAATCATGCCAAGATGCCCATATTTTCCCAAAGAGACAAAGGAAATGTGGTGACACCACTATAACTACTATAACAGTGATCAAAGAGACCTATGCTATAGCATTATTTTTGGGCAATTAATTGATTCTGATAACTGAAGTGGCATTTCAAAAAGATGTTGTTGTTGTTGTTGTTGTTGTTGTTGGAATCAATTGGAATCTGATGACATGAGGAACACCGAATCGGATTGAGTACCTTTAATGTTTTTTTTTAATTATTCAGTGAATCAATTTTCTATTTTTGTCGATCAGAGCAACAATTGAACTTCAATGTTTTGTAATAATTTAACTTTAAATTCTTTGATTTTTACATGGTAAGGCGATTTGTTGTCATTTTTCAGTTTTGTTATCATCCATTTAATATTTTGACATAATTCTATGAGATAAACTAATTGCCCCTCGTGTTGTGTCGTGAGATGCAAAAACTTTATGCAACGAACCCTAAATCTACTCGTCCGGCAACGTGACAATTTATTTTCATTTAGATAACATGAAATTTCTACAAATTATTGCTTGCACCGAAAGCGACACAAGCACCACATTTCGGCGCCATTGTCGCTTTCGCCGCGCGACTAATGGCGCACATTTTGTCGCTTTCGCCGCGCGACTAATGGCGCACATTTTGTCGCTTTCGCCGCGCCATCATGAAGTGACCCTATAATTAATTACTAAACATTGCAGTTCAATTGTTTGCTTCGTCGGACAAGTTGACTATAGGGCTTGTGTTTTGCCTATTAGGTTATCCAATCGAATAAGTAAAATGTTATTAACTGACATGACAGCAAAACGGATATATAGTAACCGATCACCATAATTTGTGGAAATTTCAAGGGATTTCATGTTATCTAATTGGAGTTCAATTGTCTCTTTGTCGGACGAGATGATATATATAGGGTTCGTTGTAAGTGCACTCACGAAACATCACGATGAGCAATTGCTCAGCGGTGACAGCCATGTATCACATGACATAAGCAACCCGTCGGTAGATATCATATAAGCGCGCCATATGTGTACGGATAAGTCGTGTGTTGTTTGCTGCAGGGTCAGAGCGTAGGTGTTATACCAGCATGGAGGGTAGCCGGTTAGTTATGAGATATTCTTGGGTGTTCGCGTTTGTGGCTTTTACCGTTCTTATGAAGAGTTCAGGAATAAGCTCACAGGCCGGAACGGACACGATACGGATCGGGGATAAGTTGTTCAATAAACAAGCTTATATCAAGTATGTTTACACGAGGTATTACCAGGAATATATGAAAAAATTGGCCGCGAAAAAGGCAGCTGAGTCTGGGCCCTCGGTGGCTACACCGGCGCCCCCCGCTGCCCCTACGTCTGCGGAGTTATTAACGTTCATGCAGCAAATAAAATCGAGCTCTATACAACAGCAAAATTTACAGTCGTACCTACAAAAAGCATTGCAGTATTACCAGGTAGAACTACAGGGACAACAACGACAGAAACAGCAAATCGTTAAACAGGCGCAACAGCAGCAGCAAGCAATCGTTCAGCAAGCCCAGCATAAGATGATTGAGCAGGCAAAACAGCAACAACAGTTACTGGTTCGAGCTCAGCAACAGCGGCAGCGGGCGATACTTGCCAACCAGCTAGCTAATACGCAACAAACGAAACAGATGCAGCAACAAATTCAGCAACTTGCAGCGAATCAACAGCAGCAGATGAAGCAGATACAGGGAAGTATGATGATTCGGAAACGAGCGGAGCAACAAGCCATGCAAATACAGGCTGCTCGACAGATGCAAACCGTTAAACAACAACAAAGTGAGTGGCTTCATATGTTATGTTATTTATAGTATTAGTAACACTTAGTATGTCATTGTCGCATGAATTCGTGCAAAAAGACACACATTATCTCCTAAACGCGCAAAAAGTCACCCAGCATCTCAATATCTCATAAAAAAAATCGATTTTAAATTAGTCGCATGTTGGGGGAGACCCGAGCAAAGTGGATCGCCCGGGCAATGCCGATCACCTTTATTATTTCAATACTAGCAAATTATTCCGATTCTATCCGTATTTTAGAATACGGTCGTTTCGTGTTAGGTTAGTTTTGATTCATTTCCACAGAGAACTAGGTATACTAAAATTGTGTAGCCCAGTAGAACATTTTCGTCGACATTTTACGATTTTACCAAATTTATAATTATTGTGCGTTTGAGTATATCTATTCCCATCTACCCGAATAAATGTTGTCGGTGTCTTATGCAATATATATGTGGAATA
This sequence comes from Siphonodentalium dalli, assembly GCA_032622095.1. Taxonomy (NCBI): domain Eukaryota; kingdom Metazoa; phylum Mollusca; class Scaphopoda; order Gadilida; family Siphonodentaliidae; genus Siphonodentalium; species Siphonodentalium dalli. The sequence goes on along the minus strand of CP136064.1, from coordinate 286,697,684 downwards.
AGACAATTTGTCAATTTGCTAAATTTGATATAGGACACGTGCGCAATGCGCGGGACTCTAAAAAGATGCGTTGTGGGCAAAGCGGATCGGGCAAAGCGGATCATTCATAACATGACTAATTTGGGCAATTTTAGTACGATGGGTGGACAAAACTCGTGCCTTGTCTGAGCATTTCCATAAGTGATAAACTTGAACGTTTGAAGACACGCGATTTTACTATTTGCAATACATATGTATAATTGTCATAAATAAAACTAAACAGCATATGGATAGTTGCTGATCCGCTTTGCCCGATGTGGTGATCCGATTTGCCCGACGGCCGGGCAAAGCGGATCAAAATAAAAATGTACCATAGCAACCAAACCAATAGATGCATCTGAATGCATCCTACGTCAAATGTTATGCCATCATGATTAGAAACTGACAGTGCTAATATTTCTGATTGCCGGTTGCATTTTGTACAAGAAAACCTTACGTGATCCGCTTTTCCCGGGTCTCCCCTAATTATTATTATAATAATTATTTGTTTGTAATTTAAGAGTGAAATTTTAAGGGAATTTGAATGGTTATTCCACCCACGTTGAGTTTAACTGACGCAGACGAAAGAAACTTCGATACCCAAGGTGTCTTTTTGCACGTTTGGGAGATCCTGTGTGTCTTTTTACACGTTTGGAAGATCCTGGGTGTCTTTTTACACGTTTGGGAGATCCTGGGTGTCTTTTTGCACGATACATGCGACAATGACCAATTCAGTATTAGTAACCCACAGGGAGCCTCACACAGATGGAAGCATGCACTACGGAGTGTCGTCTGCTCCAGTGACCAGTCTATGGGGGCTCTCTGTGGGTTAGTGTTAACATTGGGAATGGGATCAACTTGTGTGTCAAGTACATTACAAAACAGCAAGGTGAATGGCCTTATATTTAAGTTCTTCATAGTATTAGTGACCCACATGGAACCTTACACAGATGGAAGCATGCACCACGGAGTGTCGTCTGCTCTAGTCTATGTGGGGCTCTCTATGCAGGGTCGTGGCTGGCGGGTCTCGGTTGGGGGTGTCCACTTTGGGAAATTACAACTGCACCCCCCCCCCCCCCATCACAAGTTGTGCATAATTCCATTTGCACCCTCTTGCACCTCAGTGCTCAGGCCTAATAGCCTTTTTATTCATAAACCATGGTTCTATATACCGGTATCACAACATTCAGATATTTGAACCTGAAAATTGCATAAATCCTAACATCTAGTGGTCCAACTCCAGACATATGCACACAGCTACGGACACGACATCGGGACACACAGGGCCGACCTTGGTTGTGAGAAAAGTTTGAAAACTAAACAAGAAAATCGCAAAATCCTGGCATCTAGACTGGCCTCAAGCCCTCCTATAGTGTTGGAAATTTCAAACTTCATACTCACCCTTAGGTTGGAAAAAATGTCCAACTGATGACCATTGCAGTCCATAATTTTGACCAAATGTAGTAAAATATTGTTTTATTAAACTAATTAGCAGTTTTTCATTGGCCAGGGGAGGGACCATGGTCGGCCCGGTGTGCGAAAATTTTGAATCTGAACAAGAAAATCGCAAAATCCTAGCATCTAGACTGGCCTCAAAGCCTTCCTAGAGTTGGAAATTTCAAACCTGACACACCCACTGAGGTTGGAAAATGTACATGTTGACCAAATGTAGGACAAAATTGTTTTCTTAAATTAACTAGCAGTTTTTGACTGGCCACGATGGAGGGACCAGGACATAAGCCTTCCAAGTGTTGGAAATTTCCAACCTGACAACCCCCCGAAGGTTGGAAAATTTCCAACTGATGGCCATTTCAGTCCAAAATTTTGACCAAAATTCCCCCCAATAAATTGTTTGAAAATCAAACTACAAGAACATTTTCAACCTATTATTGGTGTGAAGTTTCCGACTAATGTTGATTGAGGTATATGAAATTTCCAACTGTTGAAATTTTTTACCAAAGTTGGGGGGCGAGACACCCCCCCCCCCCCCCCCCCCAAAAAAACCCCTGTCGCCACGTCCCTGTCTCTATGGGTTTAGTGTTAGAATTCTGAATGGGATCAACTGGTGTGTCAAGTCCATTAGTTACACAGCAGCATGGCGAATGGCTTCACAGTATAAGTTATTAATTGGTTGTTTCCACATCTGGCCATCATGGTCATTGCTGACGGTATCTCCATCATGGTCATTGCTGACGGTATCTCCATCATGGTCATTGCTGACGGTATCTCCATCATGGTCATTGCTGACGGTATCTGAATCTGGCACTGGTGTTCGTCTTAACATTTGGAATGGGAGCAACTGCATAACTTGTCAAGTACACTAAACAACAGCTTTTACATATAATCCTTTTTTATTATATGCTTGCCTATAAAATAGTGAAAATGAAATTACCGAAACGTAGATCTTGGTATTTATCCCTTAACCCTTTACCCAACAGAACGGCCATGTGCAAATGCATTCTCTTATATATGCGAGTCGACCATAGGTCGCCTCGCATATATAAGAGAATGCATTGGCTTAACATATTTTTTAGGCCCGTGCATTCTCTTATATATGCGAGGCGACCTATGGTCGACTCGCATATATAAGAGAATGCATTGGCACAGGGCATAACTGTAACCATCACAATGTGGTCAATGAGCCGGTTCCAATGATATCCATATCCATATCCATACAGACCCAAGATAATTTAGGCTGTTGGAGCTTTATTTGGCCGTTTTTGGTCGGTTTGTTGGGTAAAGGGTTAAAAGCCACAAACAAATACGATGTCATTATTTCACTGTAGGTTTCGTTATATAAGGATTAACTGTCATGTGGACTGTTTTTATGGAGATGTAACCGTGAGGTAAGTGGTCATAACTTGTGTAAAACCCGAAGGGTTTTACATACAAGTTATGACCACTTACCTCACGGTTACATCTCCATACATTTTTACCCGAAGGGTTTTACATACAAGTTATGACCACTTACCTCACGGTTACATATCCATACAAACAGTCCACATGACAGTTAATCCTTATATTTATATACATTTAGCGAATTTATATAATTACAATCATGGGTATATAATATATTATCTTGAGCACGTTACCATTTCTGACATTGGTTTTCTTGTATTCTATAATTACAATCATGGGTATATAGTATATGATCTTGAGCGCGTTACCATTTCTGACATTGGTTTTCTTATATTCTATAATTACAATCATGGGTATATAATATATGATCTTGAGCGCGTTACCATTTCTGACATTTGTTTTCTTATATTCTATAATTACAATCATGGGTATATAATATATGATCTTGAGCGCGTTACCATTTCTGACATTGGTTTTCTTGTATTCTATAATTACAATCATGGGTATATAATATATGATCTTGAGCGCGTTACCATTTCTGACATTGGTTTTCTTGTATTCTATAATTACAATCATGGGTATATAATATATGATCTTGAGCGCATTACCATTTCTGACAATGGTTTCCTTGTAATCATATGATCACATTATATCGCCAAATAATCTTCCACATAGGTATATTTTAGATACATTTTAACAAATTATTTAAACCTCATTTTGGGGGTTCGAACTAGCCATGCATCCGTGTAAGTAAAACTTATCTTATCTTATATCAAGGTGCTCAACAGAGGGCGCTTACTGGAAGGATACAGAAACAGGAACAGTTGTTGAAACAACAACAGCTACTCATTCAAAAACAGCAGCAGCGAATACTGGGCGAACACAACGAGAGGAAACAGCTGCTTCAAAAGCAACAGCGACGACGTCTGCTTCAGGTAACTAGTCATATACGCTTAGTGTGGCGGAAGCCGTCACGTGATGTCATGTACACCCCTGGTCTAGTGGTCCTGGGTGCGGTTGGGTTCTGTTGAATTGCTATGATTCTGTCGGGGCAAACTGATCAATGTGAACAAAATGAACGTTATATTGTCTTTAATTTGTCTTTTTCGTGGTATTAAAATCTGAACATAATCTGAACCATATCTAATCCAGTCGTAAGTCGGGATTTTTTTTACCCTGTGCCAATGCATTCTCTTATATATGCGAGTCGACCATAGGTCGCCTCGCATATATAAGAGAATGCATTGGCCTAACATTTTTTATAAATAAATGTTTCTTACAATTTTTAGGACATAAAATAAATAACATCCATTACCCTGCAGGGAGCCCCACACAGATATAGAAGCATATAGAAGAGTGTCGTCTGCTCATGTTTGTCTGGGGCTATGTATGGGTGAAATTATAAAATTGTTATTGAATACAAGAAAAAATTATTAAAATTGTAAACAATTGTTAGGCCAATGTATTCTCTTATATATGCGAGGCGACCTATGGTCGACTCGCATATATAAGAGAATGCATTGGCACAGGGTAAAAACTCCCGACTTCCGACTGGATTTGATATGGCGGGTCACATCTAGGAATATCCATTATGAGGATCAAATATTCCAAAATATATTTATTGCGAAAAAAAATTAATACTGGTTGTATCAGTTGTTGAAAATCGACTATAATCAAGATTGTTATTTACGTCTTTTTAGAAACACCATCAAAGGCATTAATAGATTTTTCAAAAATATATATTTTCTTGAATGTTTCATATATTGGTTTTGTTTTTGTTTTTGTTATCAAATCGCTCGGGTTAGCCAACCACCGCGAAAATGACAACTTTATAACAAAAAATAACGGTACTTTTTCGTAACGGCATCGGTTTGCCCTACCCGCATCATAATAACTCAGCAGGACTACCAGCACCAGCACCAACACCACTTCACCAGAGGACATATACGCTTATATAGTGTGGCTGAAGGGGTCACTCTCGCCAAAAAAGTGCTGAAGGGTACACATGTTTTGAAAATGTGCTGAAGGGTACACAGGTTATGAAGTCTCGTTCTAAATTACTTTTAGTTTTCATGATTTCTGTTAGAGAATAATTGTATATGTTCCCAGAAAATTTAAAATGAACTGAAAACGAACTGCTGATTGGCGCCAGACTTTCAGGAACACACATAAAGTAACTGCATTAGTGCCGATCACAAACCCTGTGTACCATTCAGCACATTTTTAAAACATGTGTACCCTTCATCGCTTGTTTTGGTGAGAGTGACCCCTTCAGCATTATTGCGGCACAAGTGAGCAATCTACAACTTATGATGATAGTATCAGAACATTTGGCATCTTTTCAACTTATTGGGAATCCATTTTCCAAACATGTTTAAATTATACTTTTGGCATGAATAAAAAAATGTTGGCGGGGGTAGATCATGCTATGAATCTCAACTTTGGCTAACGCCCTTAGAGATCATATTCCACCAGTACAAAACATGGGAACTTTTTGAAGTTTTGTCAGGAAACCTTATAAAGTCGAACAAATATCGCGGGGAATATATTTCTTAGTTATTATCTGTTCCTTAATAATTTACTTCGCAGTAGGTGAAGGTCCCAACTAAAAATTGTATGTTTTCTGTGACCTGTATGAGCCGATATCGCAATAAACATTGAATTAATTACCCAGGAGACATTCCATAATTGTAAGCGATGCAAAGCAAAATCGCTCAAAAAGTCTCTTAAATTGTGAACTTTCGAGTGTACATCACACTATTCACCATTGGGGAACTTCAAACTGAGTCTATAGATATCTCACATGGCAGACGAGGCCGTGCAGAATGAGGTCCCAATATGGTGAATTTGGTGACGCTAGCCCGCTGTATGGGACCGCGTCACTAAATTCACCCACTGTGGACCTCATTCTACAAATGACAGGCACACTAAACTCAGACTTGAAGAGATACATACACAGAGCGACACATCCTCCCCTTTCTCATATATATATACATGTATGTACCACCTTAATTGTGTGGGAAAATTATATGACGGAAAATTTTTAGGCCATTGTGTATTTCACAAAACATAAGTTGACAAACAGAAAGGCATAACTGTCGCTGAATAGGTCATTGTCGCATGGTTTCTGGCAAATGACACCCAGGATCTCTTAAACTGTCAAAAAGACACCCAGGATATCTTAAACTGTCAAAAAGACACCCAGGATATCAAAGTCTCACCAAACAACGGGAAATTTGTTTATTAATATTTGGCTATTAATATTGGTCCAACTATCAAGGATGCGGAATTGCGCTGTCAGTCAGACTCAAAGCCGAATTAAATTTCATTGATATTTCACTCCGATCACAAACAAATAATTATCATAATATTAATAGCAGACGACTAAACAAAATTCCCGTTGTTTGGCGAGACTTTGAGATCCTGGGTGTCTTTTTGACAGTTTACGAGATCATGGGTCTCTTTTTGACAGTTTAAGAGATCCTGGGTGTCTTTTTGCCAGAAACCATGCGACCATGACCTATTCAGCATAACTGTCCGTCAACCAGTCCTCAACACTGACTTATTACTGCCATTCCAGAGGGTTGGTGTGATGTTTGCTGACTCTGTGAGATGTGTCACCTGGTCAAACACCCACTTACCTATAATGGTTACATAATCATGTCACAGGGACCACGATGCAGCCAATAATAATAGTCAATTCGACAACCTAACCACGACGCCATTTGTTGATTTACAATAATATTTAAATTCGGTCACCCATTTACGATAGATCGGCATAACTTATAAATAGCCCGTGCAATTTTGTTTATATTACATTTGACAGAATAAACTGATGTTGTCGTTGCGATTTTCGCTTACCCTGTCATGTGTTACCTAGTCAAACACCCACTTACATGTAATGGTTACCTATAAATACACACACCCATAGAGAGCCCCACATATTCTGGAGGGAGCAGACGAAAATCCGTAGTGTATACGATTCCATCTGTGTGAGGCTCCCTGTGGGTTACTAATACTATAAAACAGCAACAATGTCTTCTTCAGCAACAAATGCAACAGAGAACAAAGCTGCAACAACAGAGACTCAGACAACGGCAGTTGCTACAGCAACAGCAAGCGCAGCGCAAACGAATTCAGGACATGCGGCGCAGACGGCAACAACAACAACAAATTTTGGCAAGACGGACAGCAGCTGCAAAGATGCAACAGCAAATACAACAACAGCTGCAGCAACAGCAACAACAACAAGCTTTACAAGCCTTGTTGCAACAGCAGATTGCGGCTCCGCAAATAGGTCTGCCCGGGCAGTCGCCATTCCCAGTGGCTGGGCCACAGTTTCCCATGCCGCCAACTTTCGGTGGAATGCGACCGCCGGCAAGACCTACCAGTCAAGTTAGTGAAATGGTCGACTTTATGCAAGCGATGAAAGTGATGAACAATATTATAAACCCACCCGAGGTAGCAGCAGCAGCTACGGGGGGTAGAATGAGGGGCGGTATGGGTGCTGCCACAGCTGGCGGTGCGGAGGCAGCGGAAGGACTCGGTGCATTCGCCGGACTGGCTGGTCTTGGCGGGATGGGTGGCATGATGGGCAGATCGGCCGGTCTGGGTGGCATGTCTGGCTTAGGTGGCATGGCGGGACTGGGGGGAGCGGGCGGCGGGTTGAGTGAGTATAGATTAATACTATTTTATATCCATCTCTTGGTTTAACCCTTTACCCAACAAACCGGCCAAAACCGGCCAAATAAAGCTTCAACAGCCTAAAATATCTTCGGTCTGTCTCAATAGAACCATACACATATGGATATCATTGGAACCGGCTCCTTGACCACATTGTGATAGTTACAGTTATGCCCTGTGCCAATGCATTCTCTTATATATGCGAGTCGACCATAGGTCGCCTCGCATATATAAGAGAATGCATTGGCCTAAAATAATCTTTTTTTAACACTTTTTACCATTTTTTCTTACATTCTTTAACAATTTTATAATTTTTAATGTGTTAAGCCAATGCATTCTCTTATATATGCGAGGCGACCTATGGTCGACTCGCATATATAAGAGAATGCATTGGCACAGGGCCCTTCTGTTGGGTAAAGGGTTAAGCATTGTTTATTTATCCACCAAATATATAATAGTTACATAATACACATTGAACAAGGAAATACACAAGGAATTGATATAGGGGATATGGTAATATGTGATATATCTGGTAGAAAGGGAGAACGACAGTAAGCACGTGGCTTTTCGGGTGTCGTTCTCCCCACGTATCATCAAGGGCCCCTGTATAATATATATACATCATCATGGAATTTGACTTTAGTGTCGGGACCGGACAGTAGATAGATAATTCGGGTATTACGTGGGTCCTGGGATGTTGTGGGTATAGAGAATAAGAGGCGAATTTAAGATAAGACAAAGATGGAGGGGGTGGTGGAGGGAGTGGAATGGAACGGATTTTTCGTTTTATTAAATGTTATGTATGATGCTCTAAGATGCTGCTGACCGATTTATAATTAAGCAACTAAAATCGTTGTGTGTACCCATCTCTTAAAGATGCACAGTCCGAACTAAAGCTCACATATATTACTATTTCTTTCGCTTCGGGTGTACAAATTATTTGATTCGAGTCGGGGAACCTACCCGTGAAAGCTCAGAGTTATCAAATATCGATTTTTGAAATCTGTTATTTTTCACCACCTGGAATATTTGGCGGCCTGGCAAATATTCGACGAATGCCGACCGACATACTCCCGATACCAAATTGCGTTGAACAAAGTGTTGATATATCAAACTTTTTGGGGCTATAGTTGACTGTGGTTAGCATTATTATTTGGCAATTAATCGCTTCTGATAACTGAAGCGGCATTTCAAGAAATGATGTTGTTGTAGTTGTTGGAATCTGGTGATATGGGGACCATCAAATCTGATTGTGTACCTTTAACCCTGTATATACAAAATGAATTATCCCATCCAGTTATAAAAGTGTATACTGGAATGGTCTATATTAATTGGGAGGGATGTTCTTGTAATAAAAGCAGACGACAGACAGACGAAATTCGAATACAACGGTTGAACGATTTATCTTCTTTGAATGCATTTATATAAGTAGAATGTTGCCATGGTTGCAGTATATGTTGCCATGGTTGCAGTATATGTTGCCATGGTTGCAGTATATGTTGCCATGGTTGCAGTATATGTACAATAGCCTTTGGTGGGAAATGATCAAATAATAAGTTTGACAAATATGCAGCCTCTTCTTCCGCATAAGGCAAATCTCTTATAAGAGTGTTTAAAGCCTGGTGCATGCATGATAAAACAGTTAAAATATGTATATACAGTTAAAAACAGCTCCGGAGTTACTTATTCTTTTCTTGTCAGTGGTGAATGCTGGGTGGCTGGCCGGCAGCTTGTCCAACTCCACTCTGAAACTCTTCGTGTCAAATTATGGTGTGCATGTTACCTGGGAGAGTTTGTTCCACTGTCTGGTGGTGCGTGGAAAAAACGACTGGTGGTATACGTCGATCCCAGTGGTGCTTTGATATAATTTGTGTTTGCCCCGTGTCCTTTCATCGCCTTGCCTCGCATATATAAGAGAATACACTGACGTACAATGTCAAGGTAAATATTGTTAGGCCAATGTATTCTCTTATATATGCGAGAATCACCTATTTCACCGTCTGGGGACCTCGTTCTCACCATGTAAGTCAATGAATTCTCTTATATATGCGAGGCTCCCTATGGCAGGCTCGCTGCGAGACTCCCTGTGGGAGACTCGTATAAAATAGAGAATGCATTGGCTTAAGGTTTTCGCAAAATTTCAGAACAGAACAGTGTAAGAATATTTTAGGCCGACGTTTCGCATAAATCCAGGCAAGAAACGCAAGGCATGTTCAATAAAAAGTTTCTCTGGATCCCATGCATAACTCGAATTAGTCTTTTCTGTGACATAGAAAGTCCCCATAAAAGTATATAACGCATTTACACAGACTAAAAGCCTGGAGTTATGGTGTTTATATCGTATGGTATTTGAGTATTCTAACATCGAAATTTCGTTTTCTTTTTCAGTGTCCTTGCTTGGCGGGATGTAAACCCACATCCACAAGATAGCAACTCAGCCCTGTGGTGAGTGTTTTCTCGATCAATTTAAATCAGCCCTTCACAATTAATACTATACATGTAGATGGTACAAAACATGCATGTGTCGTTTCAAACGCTAAACGCACACGCTGGTAATGTATAAGGGTCAATCCACGCCGGGCGCGAGAGCGCGATTTTTACGGCCGTTTTCTGTCGTCCGTAGCGGTTCAAAGCGCGCGATTTTTATATTCACACCGAAAGCGACTGGGTCGCATCGTCACGCGCGATGGTTTGGGTAGATAATCGTTTGAGTACAACACTTACAGGCAGGTAACACATCCATGCAATGTATATGGACATTTTAATCAGAATGTGGTAAACACATACATGTAAGAGTTTTTCAAACTCAATTTAATTGTTAAATATAGTATGTCAAGTGGAATGGTGCGCGGGTTTCCTAAATTCTCATAGCAATTCTTATAATTGAATTTCATTTTATAATTCCAGTTTTTTTGTTTTTGTTTTATCAGGGGGGGGGGGGTGCTAATTATGGGCTAGTGACTTCGCAAGTTTGGAATGGATTGGGACCAAAAATCAACGAGACGATCCTGTTATTACGTAGAGCCCTTGCCAGGCATTTTCTCTTCTCATTTATCCTTGCACTTCAGTCCTCCACCACCAATGTTATCGCGATGACAAATGAATGGGTCGCCTTCAAATAGGAGGAATTCGTCCGTATACATATCCTATTTGAGAGCGACCCAATTATCCCGCTGGTTTGCCACGAAACGAGAAATCGACGAAGCATAAAATCACTGCTGTGATCTCCCCGTGGTCAGCGATTCAGTCGCTTTCGGTGTAAACATAAAAATCGCGCGCTTTGAATTGCTACGGACGTCAGAAAACGGCCGTTATAATCGCGCGCTCGCGTCCGGTGTGGATTGATCTTAAGCCAGGTTCGGCGACACGTATAATCGAACGGTGGGGGAATCACGTGGTTTCGAGTCGATGAGTATCACGCATTCAAAATGGCCGAGGCGATCTAAAACGTGACCAGAAGCGAGGAAATAAGGCAATAAACTAAGATATGACATATATCATAGTATTTTGACAGCCACGAGCAGATGCTATATTATTTTTCAAACAAGCTGATACCTCATTTATGTCCAAATTCACATTTGTTTGCTCCAACATTCTGACCAAAGTTGTCAGTCGGTGGATTTTCCAAGATGTGTGGACTGGTGTATTCCACGCACCTCCGACTGGCAACTTTGAATGTGATAGAAAATGTTATAGAAAACCACTAAGTATTTCCGAACAAATAAGGTGTCAACTTTAAAAAAAAAAACTATTATCTGCTCGTAAGAGTCAACATGCTATGTTTTGTGTCAGTTCCTCGTATATTATGTTTTTGTGCGTTTGCACAGTTTGAATGCGTGCAATGGTACTCATCAACCTCGAAACCACGTGATTCCCCACCATGATACTGAGACCACGTGATTACACACCATGCAAGTGGCAACGACAGTCCACCTGAATCACGTAACCATTCCGCCTACAAACTTTTCAGAAGTGTTGTGTCTGACGTGTAGCATTACGAAACGTGTATAGCAATGAGGAAGAATTCAATCGTATAATTACCGAATGAGCTAAAAGAGAGATTCCGCTTGTAGATTATGGCTTGTAACGTGTAGGCATTAAACCGACATTGTAGGAAAATGTCCAATCATAAAACTGGTTTATTTTGTTTGGAAGATAACTCAGGTTTAATTATAATAGAATATACTATGGTGATTGATCCTTTGAATGTATAACCCGTTATATCTCAGCCGATTGCCATAAGCTATTTTGACTTCAACTGCTACAGAGTTATGCCTTTTGAAACGACATTTATTAATATACTGCCAACGTCATGTTAAAATTTTATGCAACGAGATGTTTTCTAATTGCAGGCATTTGTTTGTGTTGTCTCGTATTAATATTTGCTATCACGTGCTGCAATTTACCTTTCAAGCTTCACGTCAGAAGTCAGAAGCGGAATATTCTGTTTTCAATTATTCCAATTAACATGCATGTCGATGGAAGTCCCAATGTATCTGTCTCTAACATTAGATTATTGTTTAAACGTTCTGCTACAAGTTGGGACGACATCACAAAACCTGTAGCTTTTGTGCCGTAAAATTTCATGACTTTTCCCGCCAAGAATATATCCATAGCAATACCATAGTAACACACGTTACATGTTACACGTACGTGTGGCTGAACCTGACTATTGTCGACAATTCGTTGTAGAGTGTTGTGTTTCGCCGGATATGAACCATAACTTATTTATTGAATACACATTCAGGGTCCGCGCTGGACGGGCTAATACTTTTGTGAGCTATCTCACGGTGGTTTCTACGTGCAGTGGAGTGATTTCAAGTTTACGTTAACCCTTTCACGACAAGAGCTGCGCTGGTGCAGCATTAAATATCATGTGCCAGTGCATTATATTATAGGCCTATATGCGAGTCTCCCCATCTCCCCATATAGGTTTGTCCTCATTTTTACTATGAAGATGAACTTATCATCATCACTCATGTTTATGAAATCTATGCTATATTTTTTAGCAATATGAAGCAAGTCTTCTCCAGGGTCAATGTAAATTACTTCCTCTGTCAACTTCCTCTCCCGTAACAGTCCACATGCACTGTATATACTTCATCATTCTCCCCCCTCGCCCAGCCTCGCCAGTCTAAATCGAGAGAGATGATAAATTAGTCACGCACAAATACCGTGACAAAACGTCTTTCTTAAACGATTGTGATGAAAGCGGTATTCGATCGCGGACGCCGTGGTATGTCCATATTAAGGCAACGTGAAATTAATTCGTGTGTACTGTCCTGTAACTCATCCACCCAAACTCAAAGTCTCAAACCATTTCTCTCGATTTTGGCTTTTTTTCTGAATATTTTTAAATATATATATAATGTGCTTAATCCTTTCTATACTAAAGCATCATTGATGAGTATACGTAGTTATCCCATTGAGATCCCCAAACAAACAGATGAATGTACTGCTGAGTGTCGTCTGTTCACCGTTATGTGGGGCTCGATATGGGTTAAAGCATCATTGATAAGTAGTTATCCCATAGGAAATGTTCAGATAATAAGTTTAACCCTTTCTATACTAAAGCATCATTATTTAGTAGTTATCACATAGGAAATATTCAGATAATAAGTTTAATCCTTTCTATACTAAAGCATCATTGATGAATAGTTATCCCATAGGAAATGTTCAGATAATAAGTTTAATCCTTTCTATACTAAAGCATCATTGATGAGTAGTTATCCCATAGGAAATGTTCAGATAATAAGTTTAATCCTTTCTATACCAAAGCATCATTGATGAGTATTATGCCATAAGAAATATCCAGATAATAAGTTTAACCCTTTCTATACTAAAGCATCATTGATGAGTAGTTATCCCATAGGAAATGTTCAGATAATAAGTAGAACCCTTTCTATACCAAAGCATCATTGATGAGTATTATGCCATAGGAAATATCCAGATAATACGTTTAAACCTTTCTATACTAAAGCATCATTGATGAGTAGTTATCCCATAGGAAATGGTCAGATAATAAGTTTAACCCTTTCTATACTAAAGCATCATTGATGAATGGTTATCCCATAGGACATGTTCAGATAATAAGTCTAACCCTTTCTATACTAAAGCATCATTGATGACTAGTTAACCCATAGGAAACGTTCAGATAATAAGTTTAACCATTTCTATACCAAAGCATCATTGATGAGTAGTTATCCCTTAGGAAATGTTCAGATAATAAGTTTAATCCTTTCTATACTAAAGCATCATTGATTAGTAGTTATCCCATAGGAAATGTTCAGATAATAAGTTTAACCCTTTCTATACTAAAGCATCATTGATGAATGGTTATCCAATAGGAAATGTTCAGATAATAAGTCTAACCTTTTCTATACTAAACACTAATTGATAAGTAGTTATCCCACAGGAAATGTTCAGATAATAAGTTTGACCCTTTCTATACCAAAGCATCATTGATGAGTAGTTATCCCTTAGGAAATGTTCAGATAATACGTTTAATCCTTTCTATACTAAAGCATCATTGATGAGTAGTTATCCCTTAGGAAATGTTCAGATAGTAAGTTTAATCCTTTCTATACTAAAGCATCATTGATGAATGGTTATCCCATAGGACATGTTCAGATAATAAGTCTAACCCTTTCTATACTAAAGCATCATTGATGAGTAGTTATCCCATAGGAAATGTTCAGATAATAAGTTTAACCTTTTCTATACCAAAGCATCATTGATGAGTAGTAATCCCTTAGGAAATGTTCAGATAATAAGTTTAACCTTTTCTATACCAAAGCATCATTGATGAGTAGTTATCCCATAGGAAATGTTCAGATAATAAGTTTAACCTTTTCTATACCAAAGCATCATTGATGAGTAGTTATCCCATAGGAAATGTTCAGATAATAAGTTTAACCTTTTCTACACCAAAGCATCATTGATGAGTAGTTATCCCTTAGGAAATGTTCAGATAATAAGTTTAACCTTTTCTATACCAAAGCATCATTGATAGAGTAGTTATCCCTTAGGAAATGTTCAGATAATAAGTTTAACCCTTTCTGCACTAAAGCACCATTGATGACTAGTTATCCCATAGGAAATGTTCAGATAATAAGTTTAACCTTTTCTATACCAAAGCATCATTGATGAGTAGTTATCCCATAGGAAATGTTCAGATAATAAGTTTAATCCTTTCTATACTAAAGCATCATTGATGAGTAGCTATCCCATAGCAAATGGTCAGATAATAAGTTTAACCCTTTCTATACTAAAGCATCATTGATGAATGGTTATCCCATAGGACATGTTCAGATAATAAGTCTAACCCTTTCTATACTAAAGCATCATTGATGAGTAGTTATCCCTTAGGAAATGTTCAGATAATACGTTTAATCCTTTCTATACTAAAGCATCATTGATGAATGGTTATCCCATAGGACATGTTCAGATAATAAGTCTAACCCTTTCTATACTAAAGCATCATTGATGAGTAGTTATCCCATAGGAAATGTTCAGATAATAAGTTTAACCTTTTCTATACCAAAGCATCATTGATGAGTAGTTATCCCTTAGGAAATGTTCAGATAATAAGTTTAACCTTTTCTATACCAAAGCATCATTGATAGAGTAGTTATCCCTTAGGAAATGTTCAGATAATAAGTTTAACCCTTTCTGCACTAAAGCACCATTGATGACTAGTTATCCCATAGGAAATGTTCAGATAATAAGTTCAACAAATGACAGGTCGTTTGTTGAACTTATAATTTAAACATTTCCCTCAATAAATAGCGCTCCTTCTGCACTTTTATTTAGCTGTCGGTTGCGTTTACCACCTTAACATCCCTGCAAATCAATAATAGACCATTCCGACGTACATTTTTTAACTGAATGGGACAATTCATTTAAGTTCGCGGGACATCGTCGATATGCTGGGTATGAAAGTTCGTTTCAGTTTATCACTGTAGTCCGCGGTGCATTTAACCCTTTCTATACTAAAGCATCATTGATGAATGGTTATCCCATAGGACATTCTCAGATAATAAGTCTAACCCTTTCTATACTAAACACTAATTGATATACATACTGGCATCTTCTTGGTTTTATTTTAGTTTATCTATATTTCCAAATCGGCAGACGACACAACGTATATTCGAAGTGCCCGATGGGTGCACAACACCACCTTCACTTAAATTGTGCCATGCAGAATGGGGTCCCCACATGATTAATTTGTGAAGCTAGCCGGCTGTGCCAGATAACGTCACTAAATTCACTCTCTTGCCAAAAAAAAATTAAAATGAAAACCGCCGAATTTATTGTTTTGACATGCAGTTACGAGAAACATGGATGCTTTTAATATAGCCTAAAGTCACCCCGCCCCCATAAACAAAGAATGATAAATTAGCACTCATTCATCTAAGTTGAACCTTGACCTCGAAACAATGTTTTACACGGCGCATCAATCAGAAGGCAATTGCTCGAGTCACGAATTTACGAACAGACGACCACAACATGTTAAAGAAGCTGCATTCGCTTGATTCTATGTCGTCAATGTGACACGACCCGCCCGACCTCCTATATATGCAAACCAAGTTTATATTATATTTTGTGTTATCATAATATTACCGACATCGTATGCATGCAAGCCGAGTTTATTATATTTTGTGTTATCATAATATTATGGGGTGTGTTATCGACCTCGTATACATGCAAGTCAAGTTTATTATATTTTGTGTTATCATCGTAGTATGGGTTGTATTCGAATAGGCCCCCGACCTCGTATGCATGCAAGCCAAGTTTATGATATTTTGTGTTATCATAATATTATTGGATGTGTAACCGACCTCGTATCCATGCATGCAAGCCAAGGTTATTATATCTGGCGTTATTATCATAATTCGAACACCCGAGAACATGCAGACAACGACATGTTCTCGGGTTTAGATGCTCACTCCGCGAATTCGGGTAGGCCGGATAAATTAAGAATCCAAATTCGAGAACACGTTTTTGTTATGTTCCTGGCCTGTTCTCGACGTTCGAGTCCAGACACCCGGGTCACGTATTGGTCGTCTGTTCCTGGCGTGCTCTCGATGTTCGAGTCCAGACACCCGGGTCACGTCTTGGTGGTCTGTTCCTGGCGTGCTCTCGATGTTCGAGTCCAGACACCCGGGTCACGTCTTGGTGGTCTGTTCCTGGCATGTTCTCGATGTTCGAGTCCAGACACCCGGATCACGTCTTGGTCGTCTGTTCCTGGCATGTTCTCGATGTTCGAGTCCAGACACCCGGATCACGTCTTGGTCGTCTGTTCCTGGCATGTTCTCGATGTTCGAGTCCAGACATCCGGGTCACGTATTGGTGGTCTGTTCCTTGCATGATCTCGATGTTCGAGTCCAGACACCAGATCACGTCTATAACTACGCCCGTAGAGATCGTACTCCATCCGTATAGAGATCGTACTCCATCCGTATAGAGATCGTACTCCAGCCGTATAGAGATCGTACTCCATCCGTATAGAGATCGTACTCCATCCGTATATAGAGATCGTACTCCATCCGTATAGAGATCGTATTCCACCCGTATAGAGATCGTACTCCATCCGTATAGAGATCGTATTCCACCCGTATAGAGATCGTACTCCATCCGTATAGAGATCGTATTCCACCAGTATAGAGATCGTATTCCACCCGTATAGAGATCGTATTCCATCCGTATAGAGATCGTACTCCATCCGTATAGAGATCGTACTCCATCCGTATAGAGATCGTACTCCATCCGTATAGAGATCGTACTCCATCCGTATATAGAGATCGTACTCCATCCGTATAGAGATCGTACTCCATCCGTATAGAGATCGTATTCCACCCGTATAGAGATCGTATTCCACCCGTATAGAGATCGTATTCCACCCGTATAGAGATCGTACTCCATCCGTATAGAGATCGTATTCCACCCGTATAGAGATCGTATTCCACCCGTATAGAGATCGTATTCCACCCGTATATAGATCGTATTCCACCAGTACAAAACCTGGGAACTTGTTGATGTTATGACAGGGAAGTTTATAACATTGAAAAAGCAGTGCAGGGAATATATTTCTTAGTTAATACCTGTTCCTTTCTAAATAATAATGTATCTCACTGTAGGTGAAGGACCGAACTCGAAATTGTACGCTTTAATTGACTTTGTGAGCCGGATAACATTACTAAATTCACCTTCTGGGGACCTCATTCTGCAAATCATGGACTTTCTCCCGCGGGTAATTAATGCAATGTTTATTACGATATCGGCTCACAAAAGTCACCATGTACCCGATTTATCTACACATGTGATTTTATTTATTTGAGGCTAAAATTGTAAGCTGGGGTTGTCAGGTCCCAACTCGAATTTGGCCCGTTTAAGTGACTTTGTGATCGATTTTGCTTTGCATCGCTTATATACAATCATGGGTTTTCTCACGGTAATTAATGCATTGTTTATTACGATATCGGCTCACAAAAGTCACCAAAAAAAAACACGCAATCTCGAGTTGGGACCACGCGCTACTGTGAAGTAGATTATATATTGAGGAACACGTTTTAACAAAGAAATATATTCCTTGCGTTGTTTGTTCAATGTTATAAATTCCCCGTCAGAAGGGGTCAGAACCAGATCAGCAGATCACCATATTTTCTCGCGCATGTATTCACCTGTTATTTACCTGTGATTTTCCTGTGATTCCCGAGCCTTCTAATCTTGTTGTGGTTAAAGATACAGATGACCTTCGTGATGGGTATTGTTGTTAAACCCGTCATAAACAGAAAGCATATTAAAATATAGACATATTTTGTTCTCATACCAATCATAAATGTCGCATAAATATCATGTTATTGTCAAGATAGAACGCCTTGTTAGTAAACAAAAGCCATATGATACAATACAATGAGTAAAGGTATTGCGATAAACAAAATACTCAACACCGTGGAGACCCCACTATTGAACTTTGGTTAAAATCTGCACGATGGTGGCTGGGGGGCACACATGGGTAATCCATCTCTGTACGTTAACTGATATTCAGGGTTTGTTGGGGTGCATGTGATAGGGGTGGGTATGGGGTGAGGGGTATGTAGTTACACCCTTATTTAGAGGTTTTGTCACCCCCCCCCCCCCAATATCCAAACATCGAGTATTACATCACGGTGTTATGTGCCAGTTAACCCTTACTATACTGTACAGATTCTCTGTTCAGTTATACATGTATAGAATAGTCTATTATTGATCTTCGGGGTGGGCTTCAGAAAATGTAAGCAGACTTTGAGTATTTAGTATAGAAAGTGCTAACTGTTATTCAGGCCGTCGAGGATTGTTGTTCTGTCTCGAACCTTTGCGAATATGAGGTATGTGTATACCTTGTATAGACCAAGTCTGCTCGGTCCACCACAGCTTGGGATACCGGTTGGGTTGATGCTGTAACAGCTTGGGATACCGGTTGGGTTGATGCTGTAACAGCTTGGGATACCGGTTGGGTTGATAATGTTTTGAACCGAGTCCCATCCAGTTATTCTTCAATAACAGACATTACACCCATAATCGTGGGCGGGGGCTAATCTTGCTTGAATGTATTCGGATTAGGTCAAATGGAAGCTTTGCGTATATGAACATACAAAGCAGCCTTTCCCAAGCATGATGATATATATCAAACATGCATATATGTCAGAGGTCCGTTAAATGTCAAAGCAACGAGATTTACGAGTAAACAAAGCCTTGTTTTAAAATTTCGATTTGTCGCGCTGTCAGAAAATTCATGTAAACAATACATTAAACGATCGTATCATCACTATACATTTTGCTTTCACGATAAATGATATATCATTTTGAAGACAGATTAACCGCGGAAATGTCAGATGATTATTCACATTCAGGGGGTTACGTGAAAGCCCGGGCTCCACGTGTATACATGCAGTATCGGTACGTATTTATGGTGAAAGTCCGTTGTAGAGAGATCGAGCAACGGCGTGGGACTTGGTCCAAAAACAGCATCAACTCATCTTATATCGCAACTGTTGTTGCGGACCGAGAAGTCTTGGTATAATGCATATATATAGTTAATAGTGCACGTGGTTCGTTCAGGGGCCTGTGGTTCGTTCGCAACAAATTATTGCTCGCAATTATTGATTTTATAACTAGGTCAAATGCCTCTGAGCGGACAGGGAGATTGACGACCCGATTTATTCGATAGATTCCTGAGGATATTTTGGCTGCAATTATCGATTTCCAGAATTTAGTAGAGTTTTGATAGATTTCGCTAGATTCTGATAGGACATCTCGACTTCGATTCGTTCAATTTCGCCGAGTTATATGTCAAATGAAAATGAAATATTGCCAATAACACACACCTGAGGATATTTTGGCTGCAATTATCGATTTCTACTGAGAATTCAGTAGGGTTTTTACAGTTGGTGTGGTTTTAGCCAAAATCGATCATTGGAACCTTTACACGGGTATAGTCTATATTGGAATTTTAGTAATTGTCTCCAGGGACCTGTGTATTCGTGTTGATTATAGCGGTTCTTTCCTATATTTTCAGATGGCAGATTGGGGACATTGCTACTTCGATTGGTGATTGGGATTACGTTCGGCACCACGCAGGCATCACGGAGGCACCACACAGGCATCACGCATGCGTGCCAAACAAGTTTCGAATAGTGTCCAGGGCACGAGAATAGCAGAGACTCCGATGTACTGTGCTATTAGAGGGTGTCACCCCACCCCATGCATGAATTAGCACAATCCATAAATTCAACCTATCAAGAGGTATTAGACTGAATTAAATAAAAAAATCATTTCGGCTGGAAAATAATCCAAATTTGTGTAACATTGCATGTGCTATAATATCTGCGTACAAGCCTTTTTGTTGAAATCTGAATACCGGTTAAATTGGGAACATGCATCCCGAGTACCAGACACTAGAGCGGTACATATACATGTATGAATCCCGCGTACCAGATACCAGAAGGGTACATGTACATGTAAGAATACCGCGTACCAGATACCAGAGGGGTACATGTATGCATGTAAGAATACCGCGTACCAGATACCAGACGGGTACATGTACATGTAAGAATACCGCGTACCGCCTGAATATGGCCCGATTCCCGAAAGAGGAGGGTGACATCCTCTGTATAGACGTGTTCTATGATACATTTATCGGGGGTGGGGGGTCTTTGTTCTATGTAGAGCGCTTTTTCGTGGAGCTCTTCACACCGAACATTTAATCCCTGAATATTCAGAATTGACCCTTTTCTATAATAAATGGATTCTCCGAGTCAGTTGAAAAGTATACATTGGAATGATATATTATTCATTTGTAGGGATATTAAATAAAAGTGCAGAAGGAGCTCTATTTATTGATGGAAATAAATATGACTTTAGACACATTTTATTGTAATGACAACATAGTAACATGGGATGGATGGGCAGTTTATAATTCAATTTAAAATTATGTATATCGTTAGCCTATATGACTAAATATTCATAAAACCATTTGTGTCATCTTCACTTTCCATATGTATACATGTATATATGTTGTACCGTCCCTTATTTTGCACTTGTTTTAAATGTTTTGTGGTATATATGCGTGATATTTTTATAAGAAATAAATGGGGGTTCCAATGAGGTCACGTGATTGTCAGACAAATTCAGCATATATAAGAGAATACATTGTCTTAACAATATTTACGCTGACATTTTAAGCCACCGCATTCTCTTATATATACGACGCTCCATGTGGGAGAGTCCTATATATAAGAGAATGCACTGACAGAAGAGTTTCTGGATTTTTATCACTGTCACGTGACCCATGGCCACGTTGAATCCGTCGTTTAACGTTCCGTGACTGGAGCTTCCTGATATTTTGCCAATTTATTCTCTTCTATATGCAAGTCTCCCACAGGGAGCCTCGCTTACATAAGAGAATACATTGTCCTAACAATATTTACCGACATTATAAGCCAGTGCATTCTCTTATACGAGGCTCCCCATGGGAAAGTCCCATGTATAAGAGAATGCACTGAAACATGGTTTTTAATGCTGCACAAGCGCAGCTCCCGTCATAAAAGGGTTAATACTTATATTTGACATCGTTCGAATAATGATCTACTACATATATGAATTACGAAAAGCTCATTTTATAGTATTAATTTTTAAAGTTAAAAACCTTTTCTCAGAATTGACGACTGTGCCTCCAAATCGGCATTCTTATATGTTGTAGTTCAGTATGCGATATATGTGTCAATTTACATACTTAAATAAACTTCACATTCGAATTGTTATATCATTTCCATTATTAATTCAACTTCGACGGAATTCCTTGAGTGGGTAACCATAGTAACCTCTCAAAAAAGGGTTTGAAGGCAACGCGCCTTCAAATAGTGTGTCTGTCATTTGCAGAATGAGGTCCCCAAATGGTGTATTTAGTGATGCTATCCCGCACACCTAGCATCAACAAATTCACCATATGGGGACATCATTATGCTTAGGCCTCATCTTCTGGGACGTATCTATATATAGTGTCAAAATGACAATGTTTTAGTTACTTCTGTTCAGTTTCTATATTCCCTAATTTGCAGACGATATAAAATGAACATCATGAACTTCAATTGGGTTCCCAAATGAGGTTCCCAGACGGTGAATTTGGTAACGCGAGCTCGCCGTGTGGAATAGCGTCACTAATTCCACATCTGGGGATCTCATTCTGCAAATGACAGACATACTATTTCAAGGATTGACGTGCAATACAAATTAGCCCAAACACAGATTCCCTCTGGCAGGCTGCCGAAGACAAAATGTGATGAATAAACATGAAGTATGGGAGTCGTCAATGTCCGACCCTGTTTCCGGGAACTGTGTGGTTATTTACCATTTCATTTTTAAAAGTATACAATGGAACGTCTATTATTCATTTTGAGGGGTGTTCAGGTAATAAAATCAGACGGCAGACATAAAAACAGATAATTCAAGAGCAGAATGATTCTTATTCATTGATGGGGAATGTTCAGATAATAAGTTCAACAAACATGAACTTATTATTTGAACATTTCCTAAAGGTTCCTGTGTGAACTACTCATCAATGAGTATTTAGTATAGAAAGGGTCATTTTATATAGTACTCCCGTATGGCGCCTCACACAGACTCAAGCAGACGACAGTCATTAGTGCATCGTTCACTGTGCATGGGGTTCCATAAGGGAACTAATCGCTAATGAGTCTTTAAATGGTTAAGACATGGATGTGAATTTGCGTCCCAAATCCTTCATCCAATGAATCGCACAATCATGGTGACTATTGGCTCCTCAATAACAGTCAACCATGTTATATATTACTAGAAGGTGACCCGACTTCGTCCGGGCTATTCAAAAACCAAATTTCAAGTCGATAGCTCCACCCGTTTCCAAGATCTGGTCTGCGCGAAGCTGGCGTCGCACGGGCTCGGCGACCCGATAAAATTCGTATCCGGGGCAAGATACATTCACATACCAAATTTCAAGTCGATAGCTCCACCCGTTTCCGAGATATATATATTGCCCAATGTCATTTGCGGATACCTCGGTCGGTGATGAGTTAACGCGACATCGGCCGGTTAAGAGTTAACGCGATCACGTCACGATCTGTTGATGGCGTAATATATTTACGCAATGTTTTTCGATGAGCGAAGCATGGTCCTGTGTTCTTCCCGATAATTAAGGTAGAAACTATAAACGTACACAGGCGTGTGATACATCATTGGAAAGATGAAGCGCCACAGATTCTAACCGTGCAAATTATATGACTGGCAATTTATTATTCGCGCTATATCGAATCGATTTGTGAGCACCGAACTGAAATATATTAGCGCAAAACGGCGTAAAAACAGATTTGACCTCGGCACGTGAAAAGTTGAGCTCGGATCTGAAAATTAATAGGCCTATGCCCGTTCCCGGTCGAAAATACCACCACATACCAAGTTTCATCGAAATCGGGTCGGCCGTTATCGAGTCCATCGCGAACACACACACAGACAGACACACACACAGATCTTCCAAAATATATAATAGATATCTTGTATCAAGATTACTTTTTGCAATAGTATGTTGTAGTGTTGAAACGACTAGGGTATTTCGTAGTCGACTAATCGACAGTCAAAAATAGAGTGGAAGTCGACTAATCGACAACCCCCATTCCCATGGAAAACTTCCAGTTTACTATGTGGCTATTGAGTACTAAAAAATCAATGCGAGATAACTGCAGTTATTTTTACCCTGTGCCAATGCATTCTCTTATATATGCGAGTCGACCATAGGTCGCCTCGCATATATAAGAGAATGCATTGGCCTAACAAATTTTTACAATTTTAATAATTTTTTCTTGTATTCTTTAACAATTTTATAATTTCACCCATATAGAGCCCCATACATGAGCAGACGACACTCTTCTGTATGCTTCTATATATATGTGGGGCTCCCTGCAGGGTAATGAAAATTCCCTAATCATAATGTCTTTTGATCTACCCAACATTGTCAGCAATGTAGTAAGTATCTACCTTTAAATAGTTCATCAAATTATATTTTAAAATTGAAGTAAATCACTGCGAGATAACTGTCCTTAACGAGTTCCCATTTTTCTCAAGTTTATCTGATGTTTTTGTGGAACGCGAATCACGTGGTTTCGAAATGATGAGTATTTGGCATTCAATTTGGCCGAGAAGATCGCAAACGCGACCAGAAACAAGGAAAGGTGTAATACACTAGGATAATAATATCTTAAAAAGTATTTTGGAAGTTACGAGCATTATGCAATACTAATTTTCAAACAAGCTGATACCTCATGTGTGTCCAAACTCAGTTGTTTGCTCTAACATTCTGACCAAAGTTGTCCTAGATGTATAGACTGGCGTATTCCACGAACCTCCAACAGGCAACTTTAGTCAGATCAATGTTATAAAAAAAACTACTGAGTACCGTATTTCCAAATAAGGTATCAACTTGTTTTATATATAATAATAAACTAGCATATGCTCGTAACAGTAACAATGCTATATTTAGTGTCTGTTCCTCATATGTTATTTTTTGGGCGTTTGCACATTTTGAATGCATGGTACTCTCGAAACCACGTGATACGGGCAACCCTAAATGGATTCTCCCACTCACTTATAAAACTGTACATTGGAATGATTTATTATAATATGGAGGGGAGATCAGGAAACACGAGCAGGCGACAGATGTGTGGAAAGATAAAACAAGTTAGAAGAATTCATATTCATTGGAGAGTATTTCGTAAAGAGAGGATGACGTCATTCAGTTGAATATAAACTGCGCATATGAGTATTCCATGTATATATCTATATAGTTTTTTGTGCACTGTCAAAAAGGATTTTCTTATTTTGAGATATAAAAAAAACTGAAAACAAGAATTTTTATCTTGGGAGTATACCTAGAAAATGTTCTAATATTTAAAAAATTAATTTCATATAGAAATTTAAATTCTAATTTGAGAATATTCTTCTTAACGTTTTCTAAGAACGGATTAATTATTTTTCTGATATTTTCTTATTATAAGAAATAATTTCTTAAATCCTAGAAACTCTTTCTCAATATCTAGAAAAAGTAAGAAAATGTTTGTTTTTTCGACAAATCTAACAGTGAAATAAACACATGTTCACAATGACGACATCTGCGTGTACCGCTTCAGAATTTCGGTAAACGAGAACTTAACATCACATCTTTAATTTGAATCTTCGACAGTGTGCGCAGCTAGATGCTTCGACAAATCTAGAAGTGTTAGAAACACATCTTCACAATGACTGCATCTGTATCGCTGCGCGCCTCTGTGTATCTTCTTATGACACGCCAGAATTCCGGTTGACGAGAACCTCATAGCACAGACGTCACATTCATATGGCTTATCAGCCGTGTGGGTCCGCTGATGGTCCGTCAACGCCGCGAGACTTCGAAACCTGTGAGCGCACGTATCACACGCAAATGGTTTAACACCGGCATGGACTTTAAGGTGTCTCTTCAAAGTATATTTGTCTTTGAATCTCATTTCGCATATATCACATCCAAATGGTCTCTCTTCTGAGTGCTGCTTTTCGTGCTTCAACAGGTTGCTGGGGCAGTTGAATGTGCTGGAACACTGCTCACACTTAAATGGGCGTTCTCCTGTGTGAGTTCGCATGTGTCTCAACAAAGCACACCCACTTTCAAATGATTTCCAACAGCACCCACAGTGATAATATTTCTCTCTCGTCTGATTTTTTCGACGTTTCTTGGTTGTTGCTGTGGGCTCATGTGTGATTCCTTTAGACTCTTCGTGCGCTTGCACTAAAAACGATATATCTTCATTTACTGTGTTCTCCGCCTCCAGAGAATCATCGAACCCGATCGGGCTGGTTGATTGCTCGTACACTTGATGTGAAAATGAGGCTGAGTCCGCCATTATGTCACGTGACTATTCCGTGTTCTCTTGTTTGAATATTTCAAACTTCTGACTGTATTCTTCCCAGAAAAGGTATTTCTCCAAAGTTGCTGGTGCAGCTGAAATTGAAAATATTGTAACGTGAGCGCAATGCTAAAACAAAACAGGCCTTGGAATTATCTTCACTGAGGGTATTTTCCAAGCTGCAAAACAGAGTTCAGTCCCGATGTCTGAACGATGCCTGCAGTGTATTTTTAAAAAAGAAATCTAACATTGTTTTATTGATGTGTTTTGTCAGTTACAGTTCATTCTGGCTTGATCTAGACAATTTTCAAATGAATATGGGCAGTTCATTTTCTCAGAATAATGCAGAATGAATTAGTCCAGGAGATATTGGTCGACCTCTGCACCCCCCCCCCCCCCCAGGACTTAACTTCACCCCACTAATTTTCTTCCTTAAGGTCTCCTCTAATTTTTTCCACTTGTTAACAAGAAAAAAAAGTGGCCGCAGAGACTCCAGACAAGATGGCGTCCATCATGGCGGCCATTTTTTTTAAATGCACCAGGTCTCTTTGATCGCCATTATAGTAAAGATGATAGCAAATGCGGTCTTGTTTTCCGCTCGATTCGTTATGCTAATATACAACCCTTACAAATTAACCCAAAATCCGACACCAGAATCCAATATGGCGGCCAAGATGGCCGCCGAAATGTGAAAATATGCTATTTTTCTGACATGTTACCACCTTTCGTTTGTCTCTGTGGGAAAATGTTATAATTTTTGCGTCATATTATACATTTATCATATATAGGAGTCATTGGCGAACACATGGGGACCATAATATGCATTCATTGTGGGATATTTTTGTCCGATATCACGTTTTCCCCAAATGCCGGTATCATAGGTCAAAGCCGAATCTCCGTTAATAACGCGATGTTATGTTTCGAATCAATGAATGTTATTGCTATTATAACAACACCCATGCATATATATTAGCAGGAGATACTCGAGCTAGGATTCCTCTTATACCTGAGTTGAGGAATATTTACCCAAATCCAAGATGGCTGCCAAAATGGCCACCAGAAATAAAAAATCGCCGAAAATCGCTGATTTTAACATCAGTGAGCATTATTGTCATGACAACTCCACACCTGCTTACTATTGTAAGTTGGGAACACTTAGGCGAAGAACTTTCCTTGTACCATATCCAAAATAAAAGTCCCCCAAATCCAAAATGGCGCCCACAATGGCGGACAGATTTTGAAAAATCACCGAAATTCCCTCATATTCACATCATTGGGCATTATTGTCGAGACAACTCAACCCATGCTTACAATTGAGTTGGAAATACTGAGGTGAAGTAATTACCTTACATCTGATGCAAGAAATGGTTTTCCAAATAAAAGATGGCGGCCAAACTGGCGACCGAAATTTGAAAACACGCCTACATCCTTTACTTTCTTAGGATGGGCGTTATTGTTTCGCGATTTCTACCCACCATTACATGTTGATATGTATGAATTATCCATTAGGGTTTGGCAAGTGATACCCACAGTCAATATGGCGGCCAAAATGGCGGACAGAAATTGAAAAGAAGCCGATATTATCACATACTAATTTCAACTTTTTGTCATAATATTGATTTGTATAAACGAAACGGTACATAATATAAGCCATATATTAGTTCCAATGTAAGTCGTAGCCTTTTGGAAGGATGAAAACACACAATCGCAATGTGGCATTTCAAAATCCATTCTCCACTAAGGGCTCATACTGGCCGTAACCGTATATAGGTGCGCCGAATAGTCATATTATGACTTCCAAGAATCAAAACAACAGTATCTGAGCTTATTCTGAATTGCCACATTCAGCATTATCTAGACTCGTTTCCGTCTCTTCGTCAGATTAATCTATCTCACTCACAACCACAGTCCACTACTCTTCTTTGTAGGAGTGTGCCACTAATCGGAATGTTTCAAACAATACATATGAAGGTGTCCAGCTCACGTGTTGGTTTCGAAAGCTTGGAATTCTCAGGGAGCTTCATTCGTGGTATAGCTTATGGTATAATTCAGATGCTACATATGGGGTATATGCCTCATCTTGTGCGATACACTATAAAGGTATTCGGTCGATGCGTATATTAGCTTTCAGAAGGACCTATCTATCTGCGTATTGTCAGCTTTGGTGACCTAATGGGGATAACAACGTGTACACCTGGTGATCTTCCCAAACAGCCACTTCTCAATATATGGTTCATCAATTCGCATACTCATCTAATGCACTGACGTACCCGGACAACTTCTGTATATGGCTTCGAATGTTGAAAGCCCGACATTTGACGGGTGCATTTCTGCTAAGGCGTAGAAGACCATCATGCATAATGTACCCAAACTCCTTGAACATGATCATAAGAACAAGCTTGTTGGCGTCCAGCAATCGTCTCATCGAACAGATCCAAGCAGATGATAACAATACACACGGTGCTAGTTTGTGGGTATGTGTCATGATAGTGGAAATGAAATTGGACCATGACTGCACCGCCCCTTATTTTGTTATGTTTTAGATTAAGACAGGATCTCATGTGTGGCTTTGCTTTCCTTGTATGCTAAGATTGTATGTTCCCATCTGTTTGGAAGCCCTTCTTAAACAACTGGACCAGGAGTATGCCATTGACTACTGCTCTATAAGCCCCACCAAGATTGGGGTGTAGTCTTAAAGGCGATACCTTTGATAGTTGGTTGATATGTCATACTCACCCTGGGTGGTATGGTTCAAGAAAGTACAAATGCCATCAACAAAAGGGTGAAATGTTCAACGCGAAGAACATCCAGAGGAATGTTACGTTGATGAGCTCTTGCATTCAGTTCAACAAACGTTGGTACACCAAGTGATTTATTGGTAACATCACCAATGCGACCATTTTCCTGCATGAGAACGTTATATATATAAAGCTATATGATCATAAAGGTCGCGTTCCCCAACGGCCACAGCCATTGCCATCGAGACTGTAAATTGTTCTTTAAATACATAGTGAAATAAATGCACCACAGTTCCTGACATTTTCTTGAATAATACCACCCACATACTGACGCTAACCACGAGAGAGGATAACACAACACGCATACATCCATGCTATAAAGACATTATCCTTTAGTCCAACCGACTGTTTTGAGGGAGGTTAGCATATTATTGTCCAGACAAAAGTGTACGTAGTTTAATCAGAAAGGCTTCGAAACGGATGTGGAAATACTATCTTAACACACCAAATAAAACCGACACGCATGACATTCGATATCTTAAACATGCATCAGGTGTAGGGGTGGTGTATTCAGTGGAACATTGCATTCCCACTATCATGGCGCATGTCCACATACTAGCACCGCGAGCATTGTTCTTCTCTGCTGGAAGATATTCGACGAGACAATGCGGGTCGTCACACAGTTTGCTTTGGATAATGGGCAAGAAGTGTGTTAGTGTGGGTAGTCTGTACACTAGGGTCTTCTCCTTAGCAGATAGACATCTGCCCAAGGGAATGAGACAGCTAGCAACCTTCGAAACACTGTTGAAGTTGTTCACATGTGCCAATGTGTTCGCTGAGTTTGTGAGTTGGCGAACCATCTATTGAGAAGTGACTAGCTAACTGGTTCGCCAGGTGTACATGTCGTTATCCCATGGGGTATGAGACACATACATAGAGATGACCTTCTGTAAGTTAGACACCGGAAAATTAATTGTTTGAAACGTTATGATTAGAGGGACTCTACTCCCAGGAAGTGGTGAATACTTTGTCGGTGTGAGCGACCTAGATTTATCAGACAAAGAAATGGAAGCTGGTCCAGATAATTATGGACGTGACGTGGCAAATCAGAATCTGTTATCAGGTAATTGTTCTGATATAACTATTCGGCGCACCTACGCTTACGGCCATCATTGGCGCTAAGTGGAGACTGGATTTCGAAATGCCACATCGCGATATTAATTGTGGTGTTTCATCTTTCCAGAAGGATACGAGCTATGTTATGCGTTTTTATACCTTTAAGTTGAACTAGTAGATGGTTTATGTACAGTTTCGTCCATACATACCGATATTATGACAAAAAGTTGAAATTAATATGTGATAATATCGATTTCTTTTCAATTTCTAGCCACCAATTTAGCAGCGATCTTGGCTGTGAGTATCAATTGCCAAACCCTAATGAATACTTCATGTAACTATTCCATATCAACATGTACTGGTGGATAGAAATCGCGAAACAATAACGCCCATCGTATGAAAGTAAAGGAATGTAGATTTGTTTTCAAATTTCGGTCGCCATTTTGGCCACCATCTTCGATTTGGAAAACAATTTCTTGCATGAGATGCAATGTAATTACTTCACCTCAGTATTTCCAACTCCATTGTAAGCATGGGTGGAGTTGTCTCGACAATAATGCCCAATGATGTGAATATGAGGGAATTTCGGTGATTTTTCAAAATCTGTCCGCCATTGTGGGCGCCATTTTGGATTTGGGGGACTTTTATTTGGATATGGTACAAGGAAAGTTCTTCGCCTAAGTGTTCCCAACTTACAACAGTAAGCAGGTGTGGAGTTGTCATGACAATAATGCTCACTGATGTTAAAATCAGCGATTTTCGGCGATTTTTTTATTTCTGGTGGCCATTTTGGCCGCCATCTTGGATTTGGGTAAATATTCCTCAACTCAGGTATAAGAGGAATTCTAGCTCGAGTATCTCCTACAAATATATATGCATGTGTGTTGTTATAATAGCAATAACATTCATTGATTCGAAACATAACATCGCGTTATTAACGGAGATTCGGCTTTGACCTATGATACCGGCATTTTGGAAAACGTGATATCGGACAAAAATATCCCGCAATGAATGCATATTATGGTTCCCATGTGTTCGCCAATGACTCCTCTATATGATAAATGTATAATATGACGCAAAAATTCTAACATTTTCCCACAGAGACAAACGAAAGGTGGTAACATGTCAGAAAAATAGCATATTTTCACATTTCGGCGGCCATCTTGGCCGCCATATTGGATTCTGGTGTCGGATTTTTGGCTAATTTGTAAGGGTTGTATATTAGCATAACGAATCGAGCGGAAAACAAGACCGCATGTGCTATCATCTTTACTATAATGGCGATCAAAGAGACTTGGTGCATTTAAAAAAAATGGCCGCCATGATGAACGCCATCTTGTCTGGAGTCTCTGCGGCCACTTTTTTTTTCTTGTTAACAAGTGGAAAAAATTAGAGGAGACCTTAAGGAAGAAAATTAGTGGGGTGAAGTTAAGTCCTGGGGGGGGGGTGCAGAGGTCGACCAATATCTCCTGGACTAAATTGTAACCTGCAAAAATATCAAATAAATAAATGTGACATTTCTTCACATTACGTGTAGGTGCTGGCAGTGGTAAGTCTTGCGTAGAGACTGAACTCTGCATGGAGCTTGCGTCATGAGAAATAAAATAGTTGTAGTTCCCGATGTAGTGGTGCTAAGATTTGTCTTCAAATATACATGTATGGTGAATTCTAGCGGGATAATTTCATGTTATTTTCAGGCAAATATCGGTAGCATCGATATATAGGTGGAACTACAAATACTTTACTTCCCACATATAGTTAAAGATGCATGCGTATAGGGACTGAACTCTGCATGGAGTTTCGTTACGTGTATATATAGGTGCGGGCAGCGGTAAGTCCTATGTAAGGGACTGAACTCTGCATGTAGCTTGATTACGTGTAGGCGCGGGCAGTGGTAAGTCATATGTAGGCGACTGAACTATGCATGGATATTGACGTGTAGGTGCGGGCAGCGGTAAGTCATATGTAGGGGACTGAACTCTGCATGGAGCTTCATTACGTGTAGGTGCGGGCAGCGGTAAGTCATATGTAGGGGACTGAACTCTGCATGGAGCTTCATTACGTGTGTAGGTGCGGGCAGCGGTAAGTCATATGTAGGGGACTGAACTCTGCATGGATCTTGACGTGTAGGTGCGGGCAGCGGTATAAGTCATATGTAGGGGCCTGAACTCTGCATGGAGCTTCGTTACGTGTAGGTGCGGGCAGCGGTAAGTCCTATGTAAGGGGACTGAACTCTGCATGGAGCTTGATTACGTGTAGGTGCGGGCAGCGGTAAGTCCTATGTAGGGGACTGAACTCTGCATGGAGCTTGATTACGTGTAGGTGCGGACAGCGGTATAAGTCCTATGTAGGGGATTGAACTCTGAATGGAGCTTGATTACGTGTAGGTGCGGGCAGCGGTATAAGTCCTATGTAGGGACTGAACTCTGCATGGATCTTGATTACGTGTAGGTGTGGGCAGCGGTAAGTCCTATGTAGGAGACTGAACTCTGCATGGAGCTTCATTACATGTATAGGTGCGGGCAGCGGTAAGTCCTATTTAGGGGACTGACCTCTGCATGGAGCTTGATTACGTGTATAGGTGCGGGCAGCGGTATGTCCTATTTAGGGGACTGAACTCTGCATGAAGCTTGATTACGTGTATAGGTGCGGGCAGCGGTAAGTCCTATTTAGGGGACTGAACTCTGCATGAAGCTTGATTACGTGCATAGGTGCGGGCAGCGGTAAGTCCTGCGTAGGGGACTGAACTATGCTTGGAGCTTGATTACATGTAGGTGCGGGCAGCGGTAAGTCATATGTAGGGGACTGAACTCTGCATGGAGCTTCATTACGTGTATGTGCGGGCTGCGGTAAGTCCTATGTAGGGGACTTAACTCTGCGTGGAGCTTCATTGCATGTAGGTGCCGGCAGCGGTAAGTCCTGCATAGGGGACTGAACTATGCATGGATATTGACGTGTAGGTGCGGGCAGCGGTATAAGTCCTATGTAGGGGACTGAACTATGCATGGAGTTTCATTACGTGTAGGTGCGGGCTGCGGTAAGTCCTATGTAGGGACTGAACTCTACATGGAGCTTGATTACATGTAGGTACGGGCAGCGGTAAGTCCTATATATGTAAGGGATTGAACTCTGCATGGAGCTTCATTACGTGTATAGGTGCCGGCAACGGTAAGTCCTGCGTAGGGGACTGAACTCTGCGTGGATCTTGATCACGTATATGAGCAGGCAGCGGTAAGTCCTATGTAGGGGACTGAACTCTGCATGGAGCTTGATTACGTATATGAGCGGGCAGCGGTAAGTCCTATGTAGGGGACTGAACTCTGCATGGAGCTTGATTACGTGTAGGTGCGGGCAGCGGTATAAGTCCTATGTAGGGGATTGAACTCTGAATGGAGCTTGATTACGTGTAGGTGCGGGCAGCGGTATAAGTCCTATGTAGGGACTGAACTCTGCATGGATCTTGATTACGTGTAGGTGTGGGCAGCGGTAAGTCCTATGTAGGGGACTGAGCTCTGAACTTACCTGATGAAAGTGTGAAGCTTACCTATGTAGGGGACTGAACTCTACATGGAGCTTGGTTACGATCACCACTTGCAAGTTTGCGATGGTGCCAGAATTTGAACGGAAACATGCGTATAAAATGCATCTATATATACCAAAGCTAACGACATGAGAAGTAAAATCTGTGTAGTTCCACATGCCTTCAAAATAATGCCTGTGTGATGGATTCTAGCGGGATAATTCCATGCTATTGTCAGGTAAATGTCGGTACCATCGCTGCAGGTGGAACTAATCAATTTTACTTCTCATGTAAGCTGTGGTACAGATGCATTTTATATACAAGTTTCCGTTCATATTCTGGCACTATATCGTTTTCTACGAAGAAATGACTGAAAAACATATCGTTCAAACTTGCGAGTGTATGAAAGTAAACTAAGTGGATTATTGTATTGTATCTGCAGAGATGTTTAGATACAAGCAATGGCCTCTTCTACATGTAGTCCAAAAATAATAGACAAGTTCATTCGCGACCATTCGATAAATGACTTTTTTGAAAATTAAAGACTCTCTTTCTCTTCGTGGCAATATACTTACAACAACATTTCTGGGAAGCTTTTTTTCAAAGCACGTTTCAATTATTAAAGGTACTCAATCCGATCAGACGCTCCTAAATTACTATTTCTTTGGCTTCGGGGGTAAAAAATATTTGATTCGAGTCGAGGCAGCCACCCATCAAAGCTCAGAGTGATCAGATATCGATTTTTGAAGTGATTTCTCGAGATGTGGCTCAGAAACACGTGGTGAAAAGGACAAATTGCGGATGAAGATGGATACCTCTAAAATCAAGTGGTTATTATTAGCAACGATGACATGAGGGATGTGGGCATGGAACAATCTCAAGCCTCGTGCCAGGGCCAAATATCTGGCCCATCGTGTGAGATTTTACCAACCCTCAACCCAGGTCATAATGATGGATAATATTAATCTTGTTAGCAGCCTTAACAACGGCAAGTTGTATTTCAACTATAGATTTACCCTTAACACAATCTTACGATCGTAATAAACCACTTTATTGTGACTTTATAGACAAATATAGTATTCAGTTTATCTGTAATTTTAATCACAAAATAGCTATTTGTAATCTTGAAATTGTGATGTTGTAATTATGGCCCGGATAGATCATTTTAAGAGTAATCATATTCGCATTTTTTTTTCGGGAAAAACAGCACAAGGAATGCGAGCTCAGACAAAATATCGAAGGTGCACAGGTTCCCATGTTACCAAATATACTAGTATATATGCCAAATTAAAAATAAATTGACTGAAAATGTAGGATTACGTATACAAATGTATACATTTTTGTAAAGATAAGATAAAATGTCACCATTATAGGGTAAAATTGGAACTCAAGATGGCCGCCAAAATGGCAGCTGGAAGTGGAAAATTTGAATTTTTCTCTAATATCTTTAAGGGGACTGGTTGAGAATTGTGACTTTATGTTGTATTGTTCATATTAACTGACCACCACTGGAGCAATGAAATGTGCCATTTATGGAGTCAGAAACCCTTCTGATCCCTCAAAAATTCGATTTTACAGAAAGCGGTATAAACATTTGCCACAAATCACCATTGTGATTTCTAGTCATATTTCATCAGGAAATGGGCAGAACTGTGCGATTTTAGTAAAGCATTCCATTTCTTATGCATTTTCCAACTCATTAGTACCAAAATTGTCACTTTGGCTCAAAATGGCTGCAAAAATGGCGGCTAAAATGGCAGCCGGAAGTAGAAAATTTTATTTGTTTCTCTAATATCTTTAAAAACAGTTTATGCTGTTTGGTACTGGTTTGAGAATTGTGACTTTATGTTGTATTGATCATGTTAACTAACCATTGGAGCAATGAAATATGTCATTCATGAAGTCAGAGACCTTCTGATACCTCCAAAATTTGATTTTACAGAAAGCGGTATAAACTTCCACCAAAAATTACTATTGTGATTTCTAGTCATAATTCATCAAGCATATTACAACTCATTAGTACCAAAATTGTCACTTTGGTTTAAAATGGCTGCAACAATGGCGGCCAAAATATGGAAAATGGTAAACATTGGCCCATGCTGCGTGCATACAAGTTGTGGTTGATTACCAAAATATATTATTCTGTCTGATGCACCTAACAAGTTGATTTTTCAAATATATCCCAAACATTATTCTCTGCTGTTCCGAAAAGGTAGCAAATGGTGACCCACCTGGTTATTAAACATGTTACTTAATCAAGTGAAAACTATTGGTTCTATTCTGGTTGTCCCAGTACCTTATGATGCATGACAATTTAATTTTAAAGGATGCAGTATGGAATTTTGCCAAAAAAAACTTCTTTTGAAATTCTGGCCATGTTTCAGAATGGAAATGGGCATGCAGAACGTCGGAACTGAGCTGAGCGGGACCAATTTATGTCGCTACACTCACAAATTAGCGTTAAAATTGATCAGCATTGATCAACATTGATCAACTTAATACACGATGTTTGTAAAAATGGTAGTCAGAGAGTGACTTTGGCCGATGGGGTCATTGTCACAAGGCTCCGGTCACATGCTCCAAATCTGACTTCGTTTATCAACTTATATTGGGATATAATTCGAGCATTCCTACGACATTGATCGGAAACCTCAGGTTATTAGAAGAACTAATATCAAAACAAAATTCAAGTTGTTGTTCATCCATCAACTCAGAAAAATGAGATTAACATGATCGTGTTCATTGAGGCTCGCCTGAATATGAAAAGCTGGCTACAAATGTGATCGATTTAAAAAGCTGGCTACAAATGTGATCACCATAGAAAAGCTGGCTACATTTGTGATCGATTTAAAAAGCTGGCTACGAATGTGATCGATGCCTTGTGACAATGACCCCATCAGCATGACTCTGTGATCACAGATGATGTGAATAGGTATACATGAAGTATAATCACGAATGGTGTGACTAGTTAAACAATGATTGTCTATATGGTCATGGTGTGGTGTTCATGGTGATATGCGGGTATACAAGGGGTGCTAATGCATGAGGTGAATATATATACGTGGAGTGGCTGTATGGTCATTGAAGTGGTGTATGGGTATAACAAGAGTAGCTACATGGTCATTTGTGTGTTGTTTATGTATATATGGAGTGACGGTATGATCATGTGTGGAATATACAGGTGTAGATTTGGTGGCGTTATTGTCATGGATGGGTGTATATGTATATACATATGTTGGTTGTAGGATCATGGGTGGGGTGTATGGATACATAAGGAGTGGTTGCATGATTATGGGTATAATAATTATATGTGTACATGGAACGGCTGTATGGTCATGATTGTTGAAGTGTGTATGCATAATGTGCCATACATGTATATATGGATGGTAATTGGCGAGCGTGTTGGTTCATATGAAGTGTCAGTGTCTTCATAGGTGTATATGGTATGTATGTCCATATTTTCTGTTGGTGTTTTGTCATTATGGGGTATAAAAAGCGAGTGGTTACATGGTCATGTGTATGGTGTTTATGTACATATGGATGTGTTGACCATGTATAAGTTTGGGAGGGTGTCGCTTTACACAATAACTCATGGATATGTTAATCGATATAGAGGTAATGTCAGAGAGTTATACATCCTGGTGGTGGTTTATATGCACAATGGGGGAAATGGTTTTTCTGACATTAGTCATTTCGATGCCAATGAGTCACAATTGCATTGTCCCGAGTACCATCATAATAATGCCCCTTAATAAGTTCAGTTTCAAAGTTCTGTCCATTTCCGTACAAAAAAACATGGTCAGAATCCCAAAAGACGTTTTTTGGCAAAATTCCATATTGCATCCTTTATAATTAATTTGTCATGCCCCAATACTATTCGGGATATATATGAAAAAACTACTTTTTTACAAAATTTGGTTGCCATTTTGCAAACTATCTTGAGTAATTTTGTCCAAATACAGATCAGTCTGAAACATTTAGGACAAATCAAAACAACAAACACCTTCGATACCAAAATAGTTCCATTGTCTTAACCTGAAAAGTGAATTTTTTTCGATGTTGATGTCAAGTTTGTGATAGAAAAATCCAATAATTATGGTAATGTCAGTGTTTAAAATAGTTACAATTAACCAAGGTGCATCAAAAATGGTAGTATTCATTATCTATAAGACAGAATAGTAATTTGTTCACCATAGTAGAGGCTCTAAGGTCCCAAAAATGGCCAAAGTGTGCAAAATTGGATAAAAGCATGAAACTTGGTATACACATAGTTCATGATATGGGGGTCAATATAAGAGCGAGACCCAAGCGTGAAAGTGACCTTGATGACCTTGAGGTCAAGGTCAAAGGTAAAAATTTCAATTTTTAACTGGCGGTATGAGTTATAACATTTTTAAGACAACCAAATTACTTATACATATAAAAATTATATAAATATGACGTCAAATAGGCCATATTTAAGTCACCTTTATAACAAAATCTACAAAGATCATGAGAACTTTTCATATTGAAGCTCAAAAAGTCAGTTGTTCATCCGAATAATTGCAAAAATTCCATGAACAAATGAATATAAAGTCCCAACTATTTAACATGCTCATTAAATGCTACCACATTCCACATCATTGTATTCCATATATATCAGCGTACATTACAAGAGTGAGACCCAATCATTAAAGGTACTCAATCCGATAAAACTCCTCTCAATTACTATTTCAATGGCTTTGGGGGAAAAATATTTGATTCGAGTTGAGGAAGTCACCCATCAAAGCTCAGATTTGTTAGATATCGATTTTAGAAATCTATTATTTTTCATTATCGGGAATACTTTCTGGCCCAGAACTCAGTCAAAATTGCGTTATTATTACCTCTTGATTTTAGAGTTATCCATCCTTGTCTGTTTGAATTGTGTTTTGGTGTACACATCTCGCGCAGGTTACGAAACTGACGGCAATTATTAGTACTCATCTCGAGAAACTAACAAATTGCAAAAATCAAATATCTAATAACTCTGAGCTTTGTTTGATGGGTTCCTCGACTCGAATCAAATATTGTTTTACCCCCAAAGCCAAAGAAATAGTAATATAAGACCCAATGATCGGATTGTTGTTGTTGGAATCTGTTGAGATGGGGACCCTCTGTTCGGATTGAGTACCTTTAAATTCACTCAGATGACCTTGAGGTCAAGGTCAAAGGTCAAAACTCATTTTTATAAAATTGTTAATGGTGTGAGCTGAGCCTGAATTATTCCTCGATATTGGTCCGAAATTACATAAATATATCATTACTAGAAGGTGACCCGACTTCGTCCGGGCTATTCAAAAACCAAATTTCAAGTCGATAGCTCCACCCGTTTCCTAGATCTGGTCTGCGCATGCGCGAAGCTGGTGTCGCACGTGCTCGGCGACCCGATAAAATTCGTATCCGGGGCAAGATACATTCACATACCAAATTTCAAGTCGATAGCTACACCCGTTGCCGAGATATATAGCCCAATGTCATTTGCGGATACCTCGGCCGGTGATGAGTTAACGCGACACAGTCAAATGCATCGGCAGGGTGAGAGTTAACGTAATCTAACTTTATGACCTCTGACGACGTCATAGAAATTACGCATTGATTTTATCCCGATAAAAGCATCGGACCACTTGTACCTAATAATTGAGGCAGATAACTAAAACGGATACATACATATTATATATCGTTGGAAAGAGGACACGCCACAGATTCTAACCGTGCAAATTATATGACTGGCAATTTATTATTCGCGCTATATCGAATCGATTTGTGAGCACCGAACTGAAATATATTAGCGCAAAAACGGCGTAAAAACAGATTTGACCTCCGCACGTGAAAAGTTGACCTCGCACGGACAAATAAATATGCCTATGTTCGTCTCCGGCCGAAAACACATCCAAATACCAAATTTCATCGAAATTGGCTTAGTCGTTTTTGAGTCCATCGATTTCAAACACACACACACACACACACACACACACACACAAACAAACACACAGATCTTTCAAAATATATAATAGATACTGAAATCTCAGGAATTCTATCAATTTATGAACATATATTTCAGTAAATGTTGGTAAGATAAAAAATTCAATATACCTGTAAAGTCACAAAATAAAATGCCAACATGATGCCACCAAGTTATACATTTAGGCACATGTGTTCAGTATATGGATAACAAGGGTTTCAGAGGGTTTTGCAAAAAATTATGTTACTTTTATAAAGTAACATTTTGCTCATTTTAGTCACCCAACGCATTGCACAATACATGTATTACCAAAATGTTTGACACATAAGCACTACATGGAAAAAACTTGGCATGATCACATGGTAATCGATTCACTGGTCAGGATTAAAGGACAGGAAAAATCACATGTCAGCAATGTATAGACAGATTATATGTTGAATATGTTGAACCGACATGCTTTCAATTTGGTAACAATTATGAGAATATGACTACCATTACATGCACACCCAATACATGAGATCTGTTGTCCAGAATATAATATCACCAATCATGTTATTGGCATCAAAACTTAATTGTTACGAAAGATTAAGTCATGCTAAAGACAGAACTATAGTGTGGACTAAAGAAATTGGTCCTTTGAAAGGTCAGACAGTTATTGTGCTAAAAGCACCCCATATTGGACACGAGCAGACATATACTGTGTCATATAAATTGTAGCAGTGTGGTCAGAGACTTGTGGTTGTTGTGTGGTATATCGTCTACTGGCCATCACCCTGGTCGCCGAACTAGAGACTAGCATCGTGATATAGCATACCCTTTGATTCACTAACTCTTCAGATATACCCTATTGGTAACATTTATTGGTTTTCTCTTGAAAAAAGGAAGTTTAGTTTTGAAAGAAATGTGCAAACGATGCTATAATAATATCTTTTTCGCAGACAATAAGTCATTGCTTGTTTAGAGTGTCAAAATGCTATGCCACTGAATCCTAAAGCAAGCAAGGTTGGCTCTCTAGTGTTTACATCTCCGATTTGGTAGACAATGTGTGAAATGTTCATCAGCTAGGGGTGGCCAATATACTAGTATATCTATGTATCAATGGGCCACATAACATGTACAATGACTGGATATTCACATCAGTGGCAGGTTACCCGTATCTCATTATAGTGTCGGTATTCAGAAAGTTGTTGGTCAGATTGCCAGAACAGAACAGCGATGACGGGGAATTGGATGTCTAAGGTCTCCCCATATTATGTTATCCGGTACCTCAATAGTTCCCAAAGTAGTGGTATCTAGGAAATGGGTGCATGTCCATCGTGGTGGACGAAAGCAGGGGTCAAATAACTGATTCCAGTATTAATTGGTCAGCTAAAGTACCCACCACACATAATAACACATACCCGGCATGCAAACCATACATTTGTTTGGCCTCGGATCGTCAGCATCTAGGATAGCCCATGTAGTGGCATAGCGATACATAGGACTGATTAGTCAAAGTGCCACAATTTAGTGGTGAACAGATAAGATACACCGGTATATGACTATTCCTCTATAGTTTACATGTGTCGTTGGATTTGGGAGGAATTTGCGAGTCATCTGGGGCAGTGTATTCTACGTATCTATCCCGAAATTGGGAAACCAGTCCTCTTGCCACTATTGATGTCTAGAATATCCATATTATGTATCCGTATTGTGGTGGTCAATTTCAAATCGAAGTCACTGTACTCTAACAACTGTGAAAAGCGTGACCTACGCGTATATCTAGCAATGACAATATATTTTTATCTTGGGACGGGGCTAACCACATACAAATTCCAGCAGTGGTCGGCCAAGTTAGCCATATCCAGAACGTGGATGGCTGCCATTGGCTGACCATAGAGTACTTCTGCAGTGGTGACCAGATTACCTATATCCGATATCCCGGAATTATGGTGCATATCGAGTGCACCAATATCACCCATGCACATCCTGAAACTAGGCAACCAATGTGCCAGTTTCCAGTGATGAACAGCTTGCCTGTATTCTGCAATCATGTGATCATTGTGCACATTTTCACTTATGATCAAATTCCCCATACACCGCTTGACCAGTGTACCCATCTATGAAGGTGGTCCGATATCTCACTCACGGAGACTGAACAATTCTTCAATTCTGTAATTTCAGGACTTTGTCTGGTAGTACCAATTCATTTATTTATTTATTTTCTCACTCCCTTAATAAAGGTATGGAGATAATTATATGTATGAAACCTTTTTAATTTTGATAATAAAACCACCAAATTCTCTTCAGTATATTATGAAGAATATTAGCAAGGTATAGCCAATGTAACTTGTATTGCCATTGCCAAAGAAAGTAACCTGATTCATGCCAACATTCCGCCTACACTTTCATGGTCACACCGTTTGGAAGTTTTGTGTCAAATGTGTAGCAGCAAAGTGGAATAATCCAATCTTCTGATAAGATTTTCTATTGTGAGAAACCAACGCTATTCGTGCAGTAGGAGAATATAGGAGATTCAAATGTTTCCGTGTGTCTTGATTGAAGTCAATTAAGCATATCGGCGGTTGCATTGTGGACATGTCGCTTACCACCAGATTATGTTTACACATTCTGCTACAAATTGGGCCGATATCTCAAAACGTGTAGCTTTGGCGCCGTAAATCACACGACTTCTCCTGCCAAGTGTGTATCCATAGCAAGTATACCACAGTAGCACATGTTACAAGTTAAACGAATGTTTGGCTGAACCTGGCCATTATCACTTCCTTCAATGAAATCAGTAGAAATGGTAATTTATAAATCACAGAGAGGGGTACCATTCTAATGCCTTCTTTCTTCAAATTGGTATTTTGCCACAACGCTTACTGTGTTATTGGCACTCATGACTGAAAACATCTTTTTTTTTTATCAAAACACATTGATGACAGATCTTGAAACATGCTGTCAGGAGTTGAATATGATTTCGATAAATCGCCGACTTGACTTTATTCAGTTTAATTTTCAAAACAGGTATACATTTGGACTAAGTACTACATGCGACAAGCGTATGGTGTGAACTGTATTAGCTTATGACAATACAATATTAATGGGATGAAAATAATAATTTTAAAAAATGGTGTATCTTCGTTGATAAGTGCCGTGTGCTGGTGAGACATGGACCACGTTCCAATTCTGCTCATTGGATCTTTTATTCATCCTAATAAGGTATTTGATAGTGTTAAAATAATCAACACCAGCGAACACCATTCACTTAGTGGTATGTAAGCGCATCATTCCAATTTAAGAAACTGATATTTGTTTGTTTGTTTTATTGGGGTTAATGGTCGTTTTAGCTGCTATGTCACATCGTGGCATATCAGGTCAGGTTTACAGGTGGAGGAGAGGCTGTGCAGAGGATATATCTCACTGAGAATAAATCACTAAACACAGGAAAGCAATTGACAAACTTTCCCAATTACATGTACATGAATCTCTGTGTGTGCCAGCTGATTCAAATCAGTTTCACCATCACTAATTGGAATGGCGTGGGTGATTATACGGTAACTGAGCAAAACACTGTCCAATGGGCACAATTCATCACAATTATTTATTCACTCAAATCGTCAAATATGACACAATAGAGCTCGGTGGAATACAGTGCATATAATTTCTGTGCAAATTACAAAAGTGGTGCGCGTTGAAAATTACAAATATTATAATAATACAGTTGATTGAGAACAGCCCATGGTTGTGCAAATGTCGGATTTTAATGTATTACGTATATAGTATGCCTCAGGAGTTTTTGAATAAAATCAGGACCCGTCTAATGAAAAGAGATAGTTTTTTCAAGGTTTTATGTCGTTTACAGTTAAAAAGTTCACTTAAGTTGATGGTATTTGGTCGACAATAATAATATTTGTGTATGTATTTGACTGGCAGGTCTTTTAAACACGGACATTGCAATATTACGTGGAATTCGTCCCCTATATTTGTACCGCATAGAGTACATAGTCTATCGGAATAATCTGAGTTAATCCATGAACCAGATTCGATTGGTAAGTGGTGGTTGCGGGTACGAAATTTCAGAAGTATTTGGACGGTGTCGTCACGAGCAATTAAAATGGCCATCATTTTAAAACTGAGAATCCAGGCATTAATTAGATACAACAATTAAGTGATTACCATACTCCGGTATGGGTCTTAGGCATGACAATAACCGACAAGATACCACGAAACTGCATGTCCCAGAGCAGACACGCCAAATTTCTCCGATTTTTCTTATGCAGTGGCGGATGTGTATTCAAAACCGAAATCCACCTTCTGGTGTGGAATTTTGCAAGGAATCTAATGTGACCAAAATTATACAGAGATACCAAAGAAGCATCCTACAAAAAGCTATTTATTTGTCCCAAAAACGTTGTCCCGTGATCCAGAATCATTACACTAACGCGAGCCTCAAATGTGTTGCCACGTTTCCCTTTGGTGTCAGTTGTGTATCACATATGTCGCAACGTGAACGGAAACTTCCATGTTAACAATAAAACAATATGTTTCCTGAGTATTCGTGAAATTCTCACGGAAATTAACATTTGAATCGCCGGATTTTTTACCGTATATTTATTCACCGCCATTACACTAACGCGGAACACTAAAATACTATATGCATTGACTGAACATTAAACAGCTTTGATAAAAAGCGTCTGAGGTAAGCGTGTTCATAAACTAGTTGATTGGTTTGGTTGTCGATATTAAATTTGTTTATCACATGATGAACGCGAAATCGTCATTACACTAACGCGTCATTACACTAACGCTATTTGCATTAATGTAATGACGCTGCGTTGGTGTAATAACGTGTTTTCATTATAGTCCAGGCTCATGGTGTAACAATTGTGCAAAATGTGATACAATCATTAAACTTGGCATTGATGTTCCTCGTGCACTACTCATCATTTCCATGACATGGAGGCAATGGCGGCAGGTCCTTCTT
The DNA here is from genome assembly GCA_032622095.1 of Siphonodentalium dalli. Taxonomy (NCBI): domain Eukaryota; kingdom Metazoa; phylum Mollusca; class Scaphopoda; order Gadilida; family Siphonodentaliidae; genus Siphonodentalium; species Siphonodentalium dalli. Next base: position 286,653,352 of record CP136064.1, on the reverse strand, counting down.
TAGCAACTTTTGCTAGGCAACTGCCCAACATCGAATAAAAGCACATATGACTAATAGTATGGCAGTTATAACAAACTAAAATACGCATGTATCATTTTTATGGTGAAAACAATTATAATAGTTGTTGTCAGTGTGTATCTGACAGGAAAATTACCATATTTCTTACTTACAAGGGTGATAACGGTTGCTATGGACATACCCGAAATCGAAAAACGTACATATGACTGCTATTATGGCAATTTTAACAAACTAAACTGCACCATGTAGCATTTTGTCGATGAAAACAATTATTTTTCTTTCCACAAAGGCATCGTCAATATACTTTTCTCGGTCCATGCCGTAGATATATCATGTATACGGGGCTGGGTCTATAAATGTCCTACGTATAGACACCTGCTCATTCTTGGGTACAATGTCATACCATACCTTTATCGACCTGTGTACCGTGACCTACACATATTACCCTCGGTCCATGGCCAACCTGCAGCATGGTGGCATTGGTGCATGAATATGCAAAGGGACCACCACCCATGATCTTTATATAGGGCATTGGTCCAATATCTGTGTAGGTGGATACGTGGCATAACTGTCCGATGTGTCCATAGCCTAAAGTGCATATGGACATCCTATGAATCCATGATATACTACAGACAATGTGCATGATATACATATAGGCAGCTGGGTCCACGGCCTAACTATGGGCACCTGGGTATTTACACATTGTAACAGCACCATGGTCCTTCTGCGGTCAGAAACAATTCGGGTTAGTTGCTAATATACCTATAGTTCCAAGTTGTCATTTAAAATTCGAAAAAAGAGAAGAGTGTTGTCATTTTCATATAACACACATAATAATTTGATTGTATCTTCATAAGGTTTCTTGGACCAAAATATCCTGAGCTGTATCTGATTTCGCCCATCACTGTTTACGTGTGGAGAAGGCGGGCATATGTTATGACAACCTATACCCGGGGAAATTACCCCCACCCTCGAAGATACATACATGTAACAATTAACTTGTGTTTGACGGGCAGGGACGGGAATAAATGGTGGGAAGTTTGGGGTGTCTCCGCAATTATGTATCCAGTTGTTCACTTTCATCACCAGATTTTTGTTGGAGAGGGGAGGGGTGGAAGTTCAAAGGATTTTTCAGCACTTTAAGTGAGAAGGCAATCCGCATGAAGTAGCTCTCGCGAAAACTCATAAGTCAAGAACGTGAAACCCGGGTCTCCTTTAAACCTCTATATTTTTCCTGAGTTAGAAACTCAAAGTTGACGCTTCATAAGGGGTCCGGAATCGCTGTCAGAGCATTGACATTTACAAAAAAAATTCCAGGGAAGAGCCACACCGGGACTCTTATTTCGCGCACCATGCACTGTCGCAATTTGGCTTCATTGACATCTTTAAAAATTAATTGATTGCATTTTCAATGAACTATAGAAAATCGAAATTGACACTGATGGGCTTCAGAATCGTATCAAAGCAGTGAATTTTCACAAAGTTCCCCGATGGAGGCCGCCCAGGAATTTAGCTTCTATATTGGCACCTTAAACTGATCGTTGTTTTTCTCAATTAGAGATTCGAAATCGATGCCCAGAATCGCTCTCGGTGCACTGAGTATACACATATTTCCCCAGGGGCACTGGGGGGAGGGCACCGGACCCAATCCACATGATGGGGCCACACGCACAACCTCTTATTCTACACTACGCGCATTCGGCATCATATTCGTAACCGCCCACCATAAAAGCTGGCTACGGGATAATCCAAATCAAAGCCTTCTACTGATGGTCAATAGCGACCACTGACCATCAGTAGAAGGATCGGATTATCTACGGGCTTGTTACACATCTGACAGCAATATACCTCTTCGTTCATCATAATGTCCGCACTTACCCCAAAAACATATATCTATGGTTATAATATGTATCGTATAATATGTACATGCAACACTGGTGTCGCATGGTCATTTCATCAGCCATCTACTTTCCAACAGGAGGATATAACGTCATTACACTAACGGTGCGTCATTACACTAACAAAATCGTCATTACACTAACGCTAAGGATTATCAGCTGAGTTATCCGAAATATATAACACAATGAATGTCCCATTCCATCGATTTATTCTTCGTGGGTGTTTAATATAAAATGATTCAAATGAATCATTATTCCCCATGAAAGTGGTTACGTCCGAGAATATTCAAGAAGTGTTCCAAAGAATGGGCGAAAAAATACACATGTTTGTGCCTCGAAAATTCATATGAAGCTTTTATTTTCAGAACTAGAACCTCCCCGGCACTCTGAAAATTGCGAAGTTGCCAAGGAACGCGAATAACCATAATAAATGGCCATATCTTCGTAACTATACATGTGGTGCCTGCTTGAAATGATGATAAAGTGCGTTAGTGTAATGACGTTTCTGGTTTACACTAACGGTCTAAAACAGACAAAATGGGAAAATAATCAGCAAATAATTTTTACCAACCACATTTCTCGAATATTTCTGACTAACTACACATACTGTGTCCTATCATACACCACAAAACGAAGTTTGTATTTCTGATGTACCGGGATACTCAAATTGCTCAGTTACCGTAGAATCACCCGCTTATGTTTGTCTAATGCAACACATACCTTAACAACTGAGCCACTTTGTGCCCCCACCTATATTGGATATAATTATGATTGTTGCAATATGTTTGAATAAAACATCTAACCTGATACGCCTAAACCATCCCCTCTCCCAAGTGATAATTGACAACATGAGATAATTAAGTTCAAGGTCACCAAAAACATTCCAACTCTCATATAAAGCCCCCAAATATTACGATATTAGTCATATTATGTCTCCCCAGTGTGAAGTAATGAATAATATGCACAATGCATAATTTTTAGCTCCCTTGTGCACATTCCAGACAACCTATAGTGAAAATTCATGTTGATGACCTTGACCTTGACCTCAAGGTCATATGAGGGGTCTGCCAATGTGGGTCTCGCTTCGAACTGAACCCCCATGTTCTACTCTATATGTGTACCAATTTGCATGCTTTTATATAAATTTTCACACCCCATCAGTTTACAGCCCCCACTACCAACCACAACCTGTATGCGGTTGCTTGACTCGCTGGGGAAATATTTACATTTTTTTCCATATTGTAACTGCCATTTTGGCAGCCATTTTAAGCCAAAGTTACAATTTGGGTACAATTGAGTTGCAATATTCATAAGAAATGGAATTTGTTACATAGATTGCACAGTTCTTCCCATTTCTTGACGAAATATTACAAGAATCCCAATGGTGACTTTTGGTGAATTTTTGTACACTACCGTTTTCTTTAAAATCGATTTTTTAATGGATCGGAGGTGGGAGGGAGCCCATGAATGGCATATTTCATTGCTCCAATGGTCAGTTAACATGACCAATACAAAAATAAAGTTAAATTCTCAAACAGCTCCAAAAAGCAGAAACTGATTTAAAACATATTAGTGAAAAAACGTCATTTTTTTTAATTTAGTCGTCCATTATAGCGGCCATTTTGGATTATCGTAGACAAATTGAATGTGGATACAAAGGCGGACATCCATGGTATTGCTTCGACAATCTCCAGTGTCTATATATCCTTTAATATAGCCATTATATTTGATACAAAATAGATACCCCATAATCTCCAATTTTCGAAATGTCAAGGTTAATTTGAAGGTCAAGGGGTCACCAAACTCCTGGAACCAGCTAACTGGTTGATGTGGACCACATACCCAACCAACCCTGAAAGTTTCATGCTTTAATCCAAAAGTGAACGATTTTTCGTTAAGCTATTCCACTAATATAGGCAAAGTTGGAAAAAATATAGTTAAAAATGAACGTATATATATTCAACTTGGATTGATTGATTGATTGATTCGGGTTTTATGTCGCTTTAGCCACTAATGCCATATCACGACATTGCCAGTTTTAATGGTGGGGGAAATCCGCACACTTACGGCTAAGCTAACAGTGATTTCAATGGCTGATAAACTCGTCGACCATGTGCGGCAAACCACCGGCCATCGGCAAGTAACTGGCAACTTTCCCAGATAACGATTTCGAGTTACAAATTCCACGATGGAAACATGTGGATTTGAACCCTTATCGCCAGCGCTGGAAGGCGAAACGGCTTGGAGTTGTACCCCTAACCGATTGAGCCACCGAGGCCCCTTATTCAACTTGGAGGGGGCTGGGTCGAACACCTAGTTCAGACGGAAATAAATTTTCGTTCATAGTTCTATTGCTTTAACAAAGTCAACAATACGTTACCTGTTTGAATAAGGATGATAACTTGGCGTTTTGGTACCCTTTTTGGCATGCCCGATGTGTTACTTTTAGTTATAGTACAGACGATATTGACGAAACCTTGCAGCAAATGACTAATTTCACCCAACCAGTTATATTCCTTGTTATGTTTCCTATTTTTTTTTTTCGAATACAAACAAGCTCAAAAGATGGATGTCTAGACACTAGGAAAGATGGAGTCCAATATGGTGGCCGTTTTTAATATGCATCATGTTAGTTAGATCTGCATGTTACAACCGGTCATATGGCTGATGGGTCGTTTCATGTTTTATTTTAATAACAAGGCATTTTGTTGCCCATAAACGAAAACATGGAACTACTAACCCAAGATGGCCATCCAAATGGCGTCCAAAATTTGAAAACAATTGACAATTTCCAGATATTTCTGATAAATTGTTTCCTGTTTGGTCAAATTGTAGGACGGGTGGTGTTTAATAAACACAGAACGACACGTGTGTTAACTAGTATTAAATGAGTGTGTCGATACGGCAGTGTGACATCGTGGGAGGATAGAACTTGAAGCTGTGCCTCTATTTCTATCCGTCCGCACTAGCACTCGTGTCATATCAACAAACACCATAAATACAATCGTATCGTTTTGTATATATACTATAGGCCTATATATGATATTCAAATATCAAATTATGCATTTTTTCGGTCATTATGACATTTTGACAACATTCGACACCAACTAACCCCCCCCCCCCCCCCCCCGAAAAATAAACAAATTTAAAAAAAGAGATAACCTGCATGTCACCTCCCTGGGGTCTGTACTGTACGATTCTCGTAGAGAAACAATTGTCTGTCCAATTTGCCCGTTTCTAAAAATGAAGACGCATAATCCGAATTAACGCTCTCAAATGATTATTTCTTAGGATTCGGGATGAAAAATATTTTATTCGAGTCGAGGAACCCACCCATCAAAGCTCAGAGAGATCAGATATAGATTTTTGACTTTTTTTATTTCTCGAAATGATTAATTGTTTATGAAATATATGAAAAAAATACTTTTTTTACAAAATTTGGTTGCCATTTTGCAAACCATCTTGAGTAATTTTGTCCAAATACAGATCAGTGTGAAACATTTAAGACAAATCAAAACAACAAACACCTTCGATACCAAAAATAGTTCCATTTTACTTGAGAAAATTGTCTTAACCTGAAAAGTGAATTTTTTTCGATGTTGATGTCAAGTTTGTGATAGAAAAATCCAATAATTCTGGTAATGTCAGTGTTTAAAATAGTTACAATTAACCAAGGTGCATCAAAAATTGTAGTATTCAATATCTATTGTATTCAAAAAAAATTATATCTCAGGTATTAAATGAGTGTGTCGATACGGCAGTGTGACATCGTGGGAGGATAGAACTTGAAGCTGTGCCTCTATTTCTATCCGTCCGCACTAGCACTCGTGTCATATCAACAAACACCATAAATACAATCGAATCGTTTTGTGTATATACTATAGGCCTAGATATATGATATTCAAATTTCAAATTATGCATTTTTTCGGTCATTATGACATTTTGACAACATTCGACACCAACTAAACCCCCCCCCCCCCCCGAAAAATAAACGAATTTAAAAAAAGAGATAACCTGCATGTCACCTCCCTGTGGTCTGTACTGTACGATTCTCGTAGAGAAACAATTGTCTGTCCAATTTGCCTGTTTCTAAAAATGAAGATGCATAATCCGAATTAACGCTCTCAAATGATTATTTCTTAGGCTTCGGGATGAAAAATATTTTATTCGACTCGAGGAACCCACCCATCAAAACTCAGAGTGATCAGATATAGATTTTTGACTTTTTTTATTTCTCGAAATGATTAATTGTTTGTGGCCCAGAAAAGAGCGGACAAATAGATGCCCCCGGACAAAATCAAGTGGTGATACGTTCAAATTTCGTAAATAACACGTTTTGGGAAATGTTATACCATAGTTGACATTGGTTAGTATTATTTTGTTCAAATTAATCGATTCTGATAGCAAATATTGAAAAAAAATGTTGTTGTTGTTGCTGTTGTTGTAACGATGATATGGGGGACCGTATGATCGGATTGAGCACCTTTAATGTACATGATCTATTTGCCATTAGCATTACTCACGAGACTAATTACTGTAATAGGGCAAACAAACATTTACTTCGTTTGAAAAAGTTTAATATAACTTTTTTCCAATGGTTGTGGAATTAAAAGCCGAATATATATATACAAAACGTGTATATACGCAAGTGCAATGTGAATAACTATAGTACGATGTCAACATACAAAACATACAAAATACAATTTAACATCACTTCATTCACTTGCAAACTCCGTTTAATCTGAAACATGCGTACACGTACATGCCAGAACAGTAATACAATGTCTTTGTAAGAACTGCACGTGTGTCATTTATGTGTCATTTAACACCGATTAAAAAAAAAAGCCTCTACGGTGTTTTATGTTCGCCGCTTGAAGAAATATAACATCGAATATCTGTGCATTTTCTTCATTTAATTACAATAAATGTGACTAAATCATGATTAGCAACATGAAATAACAACAACATTGAACAAAACACGAGTTCCAATTTCCAAACATGTAGCCTATAGCTATATAATTATAGTCTATAGATATGTAAATAATTGGAGTAGGACACCATGTTTTGCTCCATTATCAGTATTAATAGCCATGTTTTCGGAATATGGTGTAGTAATACTCACTCAGTTCTTGTTGTTTGATCTAAAGTTGTTTCTCTAATGCAACGAATTAACAACTTACTTTAATCCGCGAGTGCTTACGGTGAGCTGGCAGACGTTCAGCAATGCGCACCCAGGAGCTAATTAATGCATTTTTTTTGTAACGTGGCGGTAAAGAGTACGTTGTCACCAGTGACGTCACGACGTGAAGACAAGTTTGTGTGGCGCATGACGTCCATTTAGTTTCCACCGTTTCGAGAACCTAAATTATATCTTCCCCAATATTCCAATAAGAGGTCAAAGTTGTGAGATTGGTGATCATTGGTGTATGACTAGTCTATAATCAATAGTCCGAGGGTTCGGCAGTCCGACTGTTCGATAGTTCGGCAGTCCGACTGTTCAAGGGTTCCAAAGCCCCATATAGTCGGAGGGTTCATTAATTAGTCAAATTAAGGGTTCGATAATTAGGCGGTTCTAAAATATTCATTATGCCAACAACGAATGGTGCAATTCATTACGTCAGTAAACGTATTCTTACAAAAGGTTAGGAACCTCGTGGACATGGAGAATCGGAACCGACCAGTTGTATGAATTAATAAGATATCGAACCCTCGGACTAGTTTAACCCATTGTGGCGAGAAGACCATTCGTAATACTGCTGATGCTGGTGTCCTTGTCGCCACATTCTGATGTGTTGGGTACCCAGCTTTACGGAAATGTGTTTTGGGTACTCATGCAGCTTGACATTTGCTGTTTTTATGTTATATATATAATTATGTTATCGTAAATCACAATTCAAGTTATATATATGATGTCGCCGAGAAAAAACAATTAGTCACAAATGTCAATTTTTAAGATTAGCTTGTAGTACACATGCGCCATTTGATAGCATGCTATATTTCTTCAACAATTGTGTGCTCAAAACATTACAAAGCTTAAGGTTAAGCTGGGTACCCAAGGCACCTTTTCCTATGAAGCTGAGCACCCATGCAGCTTGCACACTAAAATGTGGCGACAATGACCCCTTAATTCATTCACTGAGCATATATACCCCTTAATTCATTCACTGAGCATATATACCCCATAATTCATTCACTGAGCATATATACCCCTTAATTCATTCACTGAGCATATATACCGGTGCATATTATATCAGAGTTATGGAGGCACGGACTCGGTATATGAGTGTTCATAATTTCAAATGTGCTTGATCCAGTGAGCGTGAACCAATTCTCATTTCTTATCGAAATGGCCATGTAAATCTATCTGAATGGCACATTGAGTTCTCACTCAACTCAGATCAAGCTTGAAAATCGGTCCTGATTTTCGCCAATTTCTGGGTTAGAACCCGGCCGTGCCAACCTCATAGCAGATAGTCCTGATTGTCAATGTGATCCCGAGGGAGGATGCTAGTCATTTCTTCTCCACTGTCCATTGTTCACCAACCAGAGAAAAATATTTTACCACAAACTTGAAACGAATAACTTTCGTATAGAAAATACTAAGCATCTTTGTGGAATCTCTGAAAATGAGCACATACGAAATATATTGCTATATTTCATATTACACAGTCATATATACATTACTGCAACCAAACGTTTTAGGTAACATCATTTATTTTTCTCCCTGGCATTTTAAATTTAAAATGTAAATGCCCGGCCTTTTTAGACAGAAGTGATGACAACGTGGGAGAAAAACTGGACCAAATAAAAACAAACACTCATAGCATGCTCTGTACAAGTATTCACATCTATTCCCTGCTTAAATACACAAATTTCATCCTGCCATCTTGTTTAAATGTTATGTTGCACCTTTTGTGCTGGAGAAGGATGTCACTAAGTTGACAAAACTTGTGCCCAATGGGCCATGTCCACATTAATTGCGATCTCAGAGATGAACTTTTCCAAATTGTTGGTAGATATCAAAATAGTTTTACAAGCATGCCAAACGATCAGAAATTCAATGTTATAATGAAAAATGATAACCCTGAAATAAGCAGCAAAATCAGCAACATGGTCCGGCGCTTCTTTGAGAAGCGTTCTGAATGAATAGTATGCTTGCCATCACACAACAAGAAAACCATAGTCAGAAATGGTAACGCCACCAAGATTATAGTATTACATATAAATAGAAATTATAAAAAATACATAAAATATTTTGATAACAATTGCGTTTAAATAAGTAATCCTTCAAATTATTACTAACAAAGTAAACGACTGTGGGGTCACTCAACAGATTATAAAGATTTGGGCATAGTATACTGTAAATACTAAAATTTAAATGAAATAATTAAAAGATAAAATTTAGCAAGTTGTAAAAGTTAATTTTCTCATTTAATTTTTTTTTTTTTTTTAAATAAAGCAATAATTTAAATGTAACATTTGGTTTAAAAAAAATGATTGACCGTGGCTCTTCCAATAATTGCGCGACTGACCTGGTCAATTGTTCTTAAGAAGTTGTTTTGAGAATTACTATGGAGGGAAATAGTTATGGCTGTGGCTTCGCAAGTAATTAACTTGGTGACGTGATGTTAACAAATCTGAACTCCAGTTAACCAAGGACGCTTCATACCAAATATAAGAAGAATTAATAATTCTTTAGAAGTTGTTTTAAGATTTACTATGGAGGGAAAGAATTGTGGTGCTGGCTTCGCAACTATTTGACCTCGTTGTAACAAATATAAATATTAGTCACTCAGGCAATAGATGTATCTATTCTGTATATTAAGTTATTGGGTCTTACGTGTCTTGAGATGTCTAAATAGTTTTCGATGGACAGATCGCGCAAGGGACCCACGCCAATCTTCTCTGTTGGGATTCCAATTGTTGGCTTATTAAATATGCACATATGCTTAAGATACAGTCGCACGATCCCGTAAGTCGGGTTTTGGATCCCAGTTAATGAAAATATCATTGAAATAATCGGTTTCCCCCAATAAACATCCATATATTCAATATACATGTTTTGGAGCAGAATTAGGCAGTCCATATTGGACGCCATCATGGAATTTATTTTGTTTTGTTTTAATTTTCACACATAATTATTAGTTATGTGGATGGAGTTCTCATTAAACCTCACATCCTTGTATTGGTTACAGTAATGCCCAAAGTAATTGACCACTTAACCACATCAGAATTATTGGTAATTTTTCAGGATTTGAAATCCTGAAAATTTACCAATAATTTTGCTGTGGTCAAGTGGTCAATTACTTTGAACATTACTGTATGAGGATAGAGTTATCATTGAACCTCAAATCCTTATATTGGTTACAGTAATGCCCAAAGTAATTCACCACTTAACCACAGCAGAATTATGGGTATTTTTTCAGCATTTACAATCCTGACAAATTACCCATTATTCTGCTGTGGTCAATTGTTTTGAACATTACTGTATGATGATTGAGTTATCATTAAACCTCAAATCCTTATATTGGTTACAGTAATGCCCAAAGTAATTGACCCTTTAACCACAGCATAATTATGGGTAATTTTTCAGGATTTAGAATCATGAAAAAATACACACAAATTTGCTGTGATTAAGTGATCAATTACTTTGGACATTACTGTATGTAGATGGAGTTAAACCTCACACCAGTGTGTTGGTGATTTGGACCTTGACTTGGGACCTTTGGTTTTTAACGCAACAAATGCGCGTACACCTTATACACAAATTTCTTATGTAACCAGAGTTTTTCTTGGATAAGATGAGTTTGAAGACTGCTTACATTTCAAAATGTTGTTAGTTTTGTATTGTCTGCAGCGAACTCGACGCGTTGAAGCAAAAGTTACAAAAGATAAAATGTGTATGTGACGAGACTATAATACAAATGAAAAAATAAATTGAGGGAGGGGTGGGCGATACAGGGAACTAAGGGTTGAACCGATATAAATTTGTAGTGAGAGCGATAACGACCAATGTTGACATATTATGCATATCAACTCTACTGTTGCAACAAGGCTATAAAATAGGGGGTGTCAGAATCTTAGTCATCTCTATATAGTGCCAGAATAGTCATTTATGGAGTTCTATAAGATGTTGGGTTGGTTATATGGACTCGGAGAAAAGGGGTTTGTACCGATGAACTGACATAAATTAGTGGATCAATGTTGCCATGTAATGCATCGCGACTGTACTAAAGCAGCAATGATATAAAATTGAGGGGGGGGTCTGAAATTTTCTCTATAGATGGCACCAGTATTATATAGAAAGGAAAAGCAATTGATATACATATACAGTATACTATAGTAATACCATAGACATATAAGTACAAGTATCACGAAATAAAATATTACGTAACATGACTATATACCGATGAAAGAAATAAATAAATAAATTGGACCGGGATTAGAGGTTGGGTTGGTTATATGTGGATAATTGGATATGGAATTCATACCGATGAAACGATACAAACTAGTGGAGCGATAAAGACCAATGTTGACACTTAGTCAGGCTACGCGGGGGAAATAGGGGTTGATACGATAGACCGAAATAAATTTGTCGAGTGATAATGACCAATGTTGACGTATAAAGTGACGCGACTGTACTGTCACACAATTATCAGTGTGAACCGGTCAAATATGGACTCTAGTGCTCAATATCGAACAGCTCAGAAAACATTTGCAGGGCCATAAAATTTATTTAACATGGCATCTGCCATATACAAATCCATTTATGTCGATAAATCTCTTATTTTTCAAAAATTTAAGCTCAGACTTGGTGTCTGTGTTTGGGATACTTATATATTTCTAAAATGACACGGTACAGCACGTAATTATTTTTTAGATTGAAGAAATGATTTTTTTTTCGATGATAAAATTTAACAAAGGATTTCCCATTAAAATCGATTTATGTCTATAAAACTGTCATTTTTCAAAATTTTGAGCTGAAACTTGGTGTATATGTGTGTAATACTACTATATTCTTAAAATGACAGAGTTCAGCGCGTAATTATGTTTTAGATGGAAGAAATTGAATTTGTTTTCGATAATAAATTTGCAGCGTGGACGGGTCATCGAGTGCGCTCAATTTGTAAACAAAGTTTTGTCAATAGTCGTTTTGGTCAAACTATCCATTTTTAGACCGGGACAGCAGATCCGAATAGTAGCTAAGATGTATTTAGATAGAATTATCAAAAGAATTTGACCGATCAGGGTAGATTTTAAGAGAATCGAGTGGAGAAATCTTGGTGATAATTCCAGAAAATAAAAATGGAGGAGAAACACAATTAAACTACCACAATGCACTTCACTAAACTAGGGGTTCCCAATGGGTTACACATTACTTTCAGTCTATCAGATTATTTATATTTTCAACAACAAGTGACTTTAAGTTTACAATTTCAGCCTGTCCTGAATCTATCGATACGATTTATCACATTTTCAAAAACATATTGTACACCGGTGGCGTTAACTTTACAATTTAAGCATCTACGTGATTCTATCGGTACGATTGAGTAAGGTACAAATAAAAATATAAAAAAATACACCAGGGGCTCCCAATAGGTGATATATTATTTTCAGGCTATCAGAATATTTATATTTTCAACAACATATTATTACACCGGTGACTTTAAGTTTACAATTTCAGGCTGTCCTGACCCTATGGATACGATTTATCATATTTTCAAAAACGTATTATACACCAGTGCCGTTAACTTTACAATTTCAGCATATACGTGATTCTATTGGTACGATTGAGTAAGGTACAAAAAATCTCCAAGAATACATTCGCCCTGTCCACCACACAATATCAAAATCACAGAAACTAGATACACCACATGTGGCGTAATAAAATACATATAGATAGAGATGCCATGTTCACATAATTGTTTATTAATTGTTTTATTATGAATTGTATTGTTAGCATACTGCCTTTATTAGTGTAAACATATTTTATTCCAATCAAAATAATAACATATATAAACATTTAACAGACATTTTACAGGAGAATAGAATAATATATAAATTCGATTGATTGGAAAGGGGATTAAACAACAAGCCCAATGGCTTTTATTAAGTTTGCTCCCCTTTTGTTTCGCGCCCGCTCTTCATTAAGTGTAGAGAGGGGATCGGACGGGAAGGAATTAAAATATCATAATTATAGTAATGATGATGTCGTTAGAAGCAGGGAGAGAAATTGTGAACGAGAAAGAGGTAGAGAGGACGAGAGAGAGAAAGAGAGAGCGAGAGAGATAGAGATATAAAAGGGATGAGATGCTGGGAGAGGGGGTAGTTTTCAATAGTTGAGTTGATTTATTGCGTATTAGTAATGATGCTCGTCTATAGTATTCTTCGTGCGTCAGGCGCCATGGGAGGGGGTCAAGCCCAGATATTTATTGGTTGCATTTGTCAATTTGTAATTAGGCATAAACAGTGGGGAATATCATGCATGATGCCGCATATCTAACTAAACGTGATAATAACTCAACAACTCTATAACGCAAATAAAGCTATATCGCAGACAACTCCGTCTTTCTCCATCAGACAGATACTTTATCCAGGTGAAGTGTTCCGCGAAATTATAAATACACGAGGCCAACAGTTGCAATGCACATATCTCATTGAATTTGTATTGCGCATATTTTGTGTATAAAACCATGTGATAAATTGATGTTTATTTTTGTCAAACTCTAAACTTGTGTATGATGTATAATGTTAAACTCTCCGTTGCGGAGGAAATAAAGGTATATATATAACTCGACCAGAATCCAAAGCAATTCGTTGTCCGTATGTATACAGGTGATAGAATCGTGGGAATCTTTTTGTTCTCATGATATATGTCTGAACTGCATTAAATATTTCTTTGTTTTCGCGAAGGCTAAGCTCCCTTGATCCCCGCAGTAGAGTGTTTTCAGCCGGATAGGGCAACATTGGGTAGGGAGTCATATATATAGTTCTCTTCTGGGCTCTTGATAAAGTGTACATTCAAAGAGATAGTGGTAAGTGGTCTCAAATTCCCCACATAGACAAAAGGGGAAATTTTTAACATGATTATCTGTCAGGTCTCCACTCAGGTGGCTACAGTTCAGTCTTAACCGGGTATGAAGGATGTGTGATTTACGGCATTTACTATGATAAAAATGGGCAGGTGGACGCATATTGTCATTGTTGAGTTCCTTTTTGAATTCGTCGATTGTTCTGCTCCCCTTTGTAGATTCCGGCAGTTTGTTCCATTCAGTAATTGCCGCTGGTAAGAACGAATCCATATATTAGTCATAGTTAATATTCGAGGGTAGTCTTATATGTTCAAATCTGAAGTTATATCTAGAGTTATTTGGTCGAGAGATTGGTCGAACATAATTTCTTAAAATTGACGAGGCAGTTCCGCGTATCATTTAAAAAAACTGGCATAGTTTGTGTTTTCTACGACGTGAGGAGAGGAGTTCCCAGCCAGTTTCTGATAAAAGACGCGCGTTACTCGCACTGATGGTTGCGCCTGTTACTATTCGGGCCATTTCATACTGAACCTTTTCAATGTCATCACTAAGATAATCAGGGCAGTTATCCCATACGGGGGAGGCGTATTCCAGTATTGGTCGGATAAATGTATAATGTATTTTTTCAAGCGTTACTCTGCTTAGCCTGTATCTGTGCTTACGTACTAGATTTACTCGACTCCATGCTTTGTCAAGCATAGATCTGATATGGATACCCCATGACCCCGTGTTGTCGAAAGTGAGCCCCAGATGTTTATGGCTGTCAACCTCAACAATTGTCGCGGTTCCCATGGTCGAGTGTGGATGATATACTGGCGTTTCTTTCCTGGAGATTAAGAGAGCTTCCGTTTTCAGGGGATTGAATTTTACAAGCCATTCTGATGCCCAACACATGAGAGTTTCGAGGTCATCGTTGATTAGTTTTGCGGCCATGGTGGGGTCTTCGATAGTAAGAAATAGAGAGGTGTCATCAGCAAATAGACGAATGTTGCACCGTATATTTTCGGTTATATCATTAATATAAATTAAAAACAGAAGTGGGCCTAATACTTACCCATGTGGGACACCGGCTGTTACATCTTGCAATTCTGAGTGTGTGCCGTCAATGACAACTTGTTGTTGTCTGCATTCAAGATACGATTTCATTAAGTTATACAAGTTTCCTCTTATACCAATTTTTGTCAGTTTGTTCAAGAGGCCACGGTGCCAGACCTTATCGAATGCTTTACTTATGTCGCAGAATATACACCGGACCTCTTTTCCGTCGTCTAGTTATCGACATATATTGTCATATATTTCGGTAAGTTGGAAAACTGTTGAGTCGGTGCGCATAAAACCAGCTTGGTAAAATGATAGGAGTTTGTTTTCATCGAGAAATTCCCATAGATATTTATAAATGCATTTTTCATAGACATTCGATATGCAGCTTAGTAGGGAAATTGGTCGATAGTTTGACATAAGACTGGGATCACCGCTCTTGAATATGGGTGTAACATGGGAACGCTTCCACTGGGGTGGATGTAAAGTAAATTGCCTTTGCATGCATTTATATAGGTCGATTTGAGTTCAGGTTGTTCACTCAAGGTACAAACATGCTTATATCGTTCACTCACGGAACTAACATACACTAACGACGTACCGGTGATAACTATGAGTTATTGTCAGCGTTAATAAAGCTCACCTGAATACCAAAAACTAGCCCCACATATCACCACAAATCACTAACAGCGGTACTCGTTAGAAGTAACCAATTATTCACACCTCCGTTCACACCTTCCAAAACAATAGCGACTGGCATTCGGAGACGACCCCGACTAAATAGATCTGGGGTTCCCACGAGTATACCTTACGTGGATCTGCCGGAGGTCCCTGCAGTCGTCGTCGAGGCAAGCGGAAGAAGGGAGCAGGAAACCACCCCTGCTGTTCCTGCCGCCTGCTTCGAGGTGGAACTGGACAGCTTGCCACCACGGACACCTGAGTACCATCACATCCCGGTGTCCTCCAGCTCCACCGCCAGCAACAACAACAACATCAGCGCAGGCTCCACCCGCTCTATAGAAGAGACTGTCGCCTCTGCAGAAAGTCAGATGGAATTGATGCAAGAGGAACACAAGAAACACCTCGCACAAATTGAACGCCTTATGGAAATGGCATCTCATCCACCTCCTCCATCAACAGAAAAACCAAATTCTAAGAAGAAAAGAAAAAAGATAAAATAATCACCATCACAAAATGCTTACCTTCTTTTTTTTTATTCTTTTTTTGTATGATTCACCAATAAAGGCAACAACATGAGGGATTAAGGGGAGGACCATTCGGTCCTTCCAACAATCCCGGGCTAGCCCCCCGAACCACTCATTCTCTCTCTCTTTACTTCAACTTCAGTGATATTCTCACAATCTTTGGTTTAAACAATATTTTATTTCTTCCCAAAATTATATAATTATAAAACATGACGCATGAATAGAAGACTAGAAGGGAGGAAGAGGATTTGACAACAAGCATCAGATGCTTATATAGAGCCATCTCCTCAGACAGGAATAGATTACATATAGTGTTCAGTGAGAAGTGGAAGTCAAGATTAAGTGAGAGGAAGAGATACAGAGCATGATAAGAAGATTAATGAACTGATGGATTACAGTTGGGTGAGAAGTTGAGAACAGAGGGGGGGGAGCAATTAACACATATATTTACAATGATCACTACCCTTATGCATGTTATTGTTTTACATAGGAAAATTTTAAACTATTTGTGTCGAGTGGAGTCAATAGTTTGCCAGTACCTTAATATGGCTTTTTTATAATTTTATTTATTTGTTTTTGGGTCGAGTTATTGAAATTATTGCTACGTTGTTAGCTATATACATGTATATGATTTGTTGCTATATCATTTTTTGTTTGTGTGTCTGAAGACTATCAAATTCGAGCAGCTACTTATTGTGAATATCAGAAATACAATTGGCGACTAACGAAATCGTTTGCTTGTTAGTATAAATGTTTGAGTTGCCTCAAATATGGCCTTATTAAGTCTTTTGGGAAATGAAATACATCCCTTAAGTAAAATATCAGATCTCCACAAATTTTGTGCTAATATTGAGAAAATTTCTATTCGTATTGTCGAGTATCTGGGACAATATAGTAAAAAGTGGTCGGCAGTCTCGACTTCCCCACATGAGCATTTATCAGATTCGTTTAAATGGTTGCGACTGAGATCATCATTGAGGTTACTGCATCCTAGTCGAAATTTGCTTCTTTGAGAAGAAGATGGTTCTTCGCGAAGAACCAAATCCTATTGAGGTGGTTCTTCACAAAGAACCAAATGGTTCTTCTCGATTGGTAGCCTGTAGAAGGCTTAAACTTTGGCAACAAGTATGGATTACCTAAGGTGTTGAAGTCCCGCTTAGATCCCAGATCACATCTTATAAAAACAAATGCCATATTATATACCATTTGAAAGAGGAATCTCCAAAACATTGTATTATCAACTAATCCGGTGTAATAAACTGAAAAATGTTGTTTTTGTTGAGGTACCGACGTGAGTGTTGTGATGTGTGACCCCCCCCCCCCCCGGTGCGATATGAGTGTGGTGTGTTTTTACTGGGTATTTGGGGCCGACCACCCACCCGTGCCATCAAATTGGCCAAAACCTCACCTTCTTGAAAATGGTCCATACCCCATGTTCACCCCCCCCCCCCCCGGCGCTACCAATCAGGTGTACGGGGTAAAAGATGTGGTGTTTTTAGTGGGTATTTGGGGCGGGCCACCCACCTCTAGTCGTCAAATTAACCGAAAGAGACATTTTTGCGAGTACGGAATAAGTTATATATATAGGAAATAAGTTCCAAAAGTTACAGTTGTACATCGAATTCACCTTCGTATAGTTAGTGTTGGTTCTGCATATAATATATACCTTTGGTTAAAGAACCAAACTAGTTTTATATATCTGTTCTATGGAATGTATACAACCACCAAGAACCAACGTAACCTATTGATTCTTCAACTGGTTCTTTGGTCATAATTATAAGAGAGTATAATATTGGAAAAATCTGCTCAATTCCACGCAGGGTTTATACATCCGTTGATTACTCGACATAGCACCCATGACAAATAGGCCTTACTTAAAAAAATGAAATGGTACAACACCGAGCTGTCAGAAACATCTTTAATATCTACAACTATACCCAAGCAGCCCCACAAACATGCTAAGCATTCTCAAATGGCCTACTCTTAGCAGAAGAAGAGACTTCTCCTCTCTTATTCTCTTCCATAAAATCCGATATAACCATGTCACAGTAAACATCACTGACTCTGCTCCTATATAACACCCACATGAGACCACAAACTTCTCCGCCCCTTCTATCGACCAAAATACCTCAGCACTTCCTTCTATCCTCGAACAATTTCTCTCTGGAACAAAATCCCAACCAACAGTCCAACACTGCCTATATTCAGGACGCATCAATGTTTAAGGATGCCCTCCACAGTCATTTCTATGAACCCGATAAAGGCAAGCAGGGCTAGCTCCTCCACAAAATCATGCACCACCAGCCCGATCACCATAGTGCCAAAAGAATGGTACATAGAACTCAAATGCTCTTATTTTAATAATAAACACAAAACAAAAAAATTATTTTACCCATGTAAATATCCCTTATTCATGGTATGGGGTATACTGTACATAGATGAGAGCGTCGCCGTTCATAGGTCGATGTGTCCATAATGAGCATATGACTGGTATGGGTCCATAATGAGCATATTGAAATCTGCTATCGGCTCTCAGATCCACCCTGGCCACCACCCACCCGCGGACCTTGCATCATGGAATAAACAAAAATCAACTTCGAGGTGGAACATAGAATGGGACATCCATGCAGGAGTTGTTCAGTGCATGGTATCATGGGCGATCTGCAACTGGTTGTAAATGAAAGCGTTTCTCAGCTCGTTTCTGTCATATTTTTGACACATTGCGTTATCTAAAATGTTTACTATTCTCTTAAAGGCCCACAAAGAAGGTTAATCTCTCAAGGGCCCATTTTTTCTGCCCCCCCCCCCCCCCGACCCATGCACTAGCGGCAACTGATAAGGGAAAATTAGCTAAAGAGACCGGATGGATTCAATTTGAAATAGAAACTCATCAATCATGCTTCCCACATCGGACGACGGACCTGACAAGTTCGTGTAAACCCAACTTTCAGAAAAGTTGTAATATATTCATATTATCTCCCCTGATAACAGCTGCATTGTGGGATGCAAATTATTTACACGGAAGAGACAGGTGGCAAACTAATGACATTTCGTCTGTCATTCCTTCAATTTTACATAAATCCAGTCCGTGTATCAAGATTTTGTAGCTCTATCATTCGATTATGTCTGAAAACCCGATATCATGACCTGGCGTTGCACTTTTAGTGTGTTTTTCTGCAACCGTATGAGAGGCGGATTCTATCGACATCGAAAATAGGTGAGACAAATTTTGCTCCTTGAGTTGTCTCGGTGGACATCTACCGTCGAAGGAAGTAGCAACTGTGCTGCTTGTACGGTTAAAAAGGATAAACTCTTCATACTAAATTGCAATTCAGTAAAAAAAACATAAACCAACATCTTTTTTTTTACCATCTAGTTTGTGGCTTCAAGTTCAATGTTGTTGCAATGTTGTCTTTGACTCGTTTGAGTTGTCGCAATGTTGGCATCTGTGGATCTTTTAACGAGATCCTTTATATTTTCAACTTTTGGTGTGATGACCGCTAATAGACCGCACCTAATATCATAACCTCATGGTACCATAGCTCCACCAGGTCGGGCACAGGTGCCAAATGAGCTAAATAGCTCATTTGAGCTCACATAGCTAAATCGAGCTAAATTTTTAATGTGATTTAAGTCCATTTCCTCAGTTCAACACATGCATCAAATTATCGCATTGCGAATTTACATTCATTAGTTAGACCCCATGTCAAGCTTCTCAGAAACTCCTTCCGTACAAGTAATTAAAACAGCAGTGGCGTGATCAAAGGCAATTTGATTAACACTTTTAGGAGAATGATTAAACTTCTTTTTGAACATACAAATTGTGTTTATAAAACTGCCGCTTCTGCATATTAATTTACCTGGAATATATTTCTGAAGGTTAAGGTTACAATGTTTTGTCCGACTGGATAAACCATGGGCATAGATTTACGATATATCATTTGCCGAACGTACACTGATCTGCCATTAAGAGAAGAAAAAATACGGAAGCGCGAGTGGTCAGTACATTCATATTTTACACATCGGTTACTGTGTCTTCTATTGTGTCGATGTGGTAAAAGCGCGTGGCTTTCCGTATCTTCCAACCAGTGAAATTCAATTAAAATCATGCTTATAAACACATAGACGGAGCCTGTTTTGAGCAGCCAATCAGAACGTTTGTTTCATTTTATCTTAGGATAAGCTTAGACACAGCGGAGCGAATCTGACACAGCACGATTTGCCGACTGAAAAGTCAATTTAAAACTATTTTCTCTCACGAATTTTAATGAAAACATATGGATAAATCCTTAAGCAAATGTCACTTAAAAGATATCAAGACTGTTGTGAGTAGATGAGCACACGATGTATTTGTGAAGCTCAATACTAGGTTGGTCCAGTAGAAATAAATTCGCAATGCGATAATTTGATGCACGCGTTGAACTGAGGAAATGGACTTAAATCACATTAAAAATTTAGCTCGATTTAGCTATTTGAGCTCAAATGAGCTATTTAGCTCATTTGGCACCTGTGCCTGACCTGTCCACTGCAGTGACCGTCTCGATACTGCGATTGATATACTACCGTTAATACCACGGCCATTACGGGGGTATTACCGATAATGTTTTTTTTCAGGTCAATTACTTTGACGATAGTGGTACATGGTACAAAACGACAAAAAAATATGGTATGAAACGTCCAAAACCAAAAATATGGTACGACACGACCAGATTGGGCCCAAA
The DNA here is from genome assembly GCA_032622095.1 of Siphonodentalium dalli. NCBI lineage: Eukaryota > Metazoa > Mollusca > Scaphopoda > Gadilida > Siphonodentaliidae > Siphonodentalium > Siphonodentalium dalli. The sequence continues at coordinate 286,632,440 of CP136064.1, read as the reverse complement.
TAAAAAAGACCTGTGATTCTGGTGACCCGCCCGCCCCTATTCCGAATTTCCGGCGGTCCCGACCATTTTCGTTTTATTGATTTTGCAAAATTGGTACCCATCCGATTTTATTTTCCTTGTAAACTGATTCATTTCCGAAAAAATGGACACATCGCATGCACTATTAAACCGGAAATTATACCACACTTCAATTAGGTCACAGCTGTTCAAATCAAATTAGTTTTATTCACTAAAACAATAAATTACACTACATGTACAGGTATATTCTACTACGGTATGTACTTTGTTTTATTTTTTTTATAGTATGTTACAAACAAGGAGAAGAAGTCTGGGAGGGGGGGGGGGGGTATTCATATTTATTTTGAGCAAAGTTGAAAATAAAATGAAAAAATAAAAAGAAAAGCCACCAGCCTGCCCCTATTTTTTCTTGCATGTCACCAGAAACACAGGTATATATTTTGTTGGCCTTGTATGAAATATCCAGATACAAAACGACAACAGTACGAAATGTCCTGTACCAGTTTACATTAGTGATGTAACGATACGGGGGTTATCGGTAAAAGCCGATAGCCGATATTTTCAGTAGAATTATCGGCCGATCCGATACAGATGACGATAAGTCTTGTACGTGAACCAAACTCCATATCAATTTGTCTTTTAAATTACAAAATATTGTCGGCAAAGAACCGATATTGCGATAACCTGGTTGCAAAAAAGTTTAGTTTACGTTCCCCAAAAACCCTGGCAAAACGATTTAATATTTCGTTGCATTCATAAGATTTCCTCAATATTTGTTTGATTCCGTTACCGTGCCTTACGGAATCAGTCCATAATCCATTTGAGTCAATGACTTCAATTTCAATTTGCCAAACTCAATCTTTTTCAGAAGTTGAACTTGCGTTTAATAACACCTACAATGTCCCGCATAAATTGTTGACATTTTCTCTGCCCATGACAGCAGATACAAATCCCGCCCATAGAGCACTCTGATTGGTTCAGATGGTTCTATCAAACAAGTTAGTCACCTCCTCCTTCTTCAGTCATCGTATACCAGAATGTCAATCAATTTCAATCAAAAGCACTTTAAACACACACACTGAACTGTTGTTAACACGTGATGTTTCTATATATTGAGGAACAGCGAGTCACGACTGCGGCGACTTTAATGCAAACTGGTCAAGTGTGACTCGTCTATTTATAAACACTGTGATTTTTAGTTTACTGTGTCATCTGTCAACACGTGGCTTGTTAGTGATTCCTACTCGATGACATCAAATGCATGCAAATAATCGTTTGATCTTACCGCCCGGCATCCGCCTCGGGAAGATAATAACAATGTGACAACTTACTGTCGCACGTGATGCAGAATTAATTCCACACCCCCATGAATACATCACTAAGTGATACCGGTACATCAGTCTGATTCACTCATAGCCCGATAGGAAGATTCCATTCTCACGCTAATGCCAGGGGCGTCAGTTATTCACTTTCAACATGTGCTACTCGGCACTCACAAGTAATTTTAATTGTATACAGTTTATGTTTTAACTTTAATTATTGAACGTACCGAACTACGGTACCTTTGGAAATGTTTATTTGGGTCATGAGTATACCAACAGTCTCATATCGATGTTGTCATCATGATCATGGTATATCACTGTATGTGATGGAGGGCTGACCAGTGCGTAAAATAGTCGCTATTTTTTCTGGAAATTCCCGGCATTTATTTAATATTAAAGTCGGAATTGGTGTAACAACGTTCACAAAGGACACAACATGTATCGGTTGACGATATCGGTCGGGAGACTAAATTTTACCGATACCGATATCTTGCCGATACCACATATATCGGCCCGATCTGATAGTCGATACCGATAATCGGTATATCACTAGTTTACATGTACCTACATGTACATCGCGTTTTACATCACCTGAACATTTGCCAATTGTAACATTCAATTTCAGCATTTCATACTATTTGACCTAAATCCTCCCTGGTGGAAATTAGTATGCAACATTCTTGACCTTTCCGATAATTAGGCATTCAAATTTATTATGGTAGTTCAATGAGTTGCCCATCTGTAGTGTAGTTAATAATACCATATGAGTTGTAGTTTGTCTTCATTAAAGTAATCTTCATGCTAGGGCCCGACGAAGCTTCAAGATTCGATTCGATTTCGAATCTTACGTTCCGATTAGATTCGATTCAAAAGCGGTCGGGTGATTCGGGATATTTCGAATCGTTATATACAAGTTCTTTATCACTGGGAATAGACTGCATTATCTATAAAAATTATTCATATTATTATCCCCAATACTTAACACAAGTCTCCTTCCGCGACCATGTGTGACCACCATGGTCCAATGTGTATAGGGTAAGTTGCCCAAAAGCTAACTGCTCGTATATATTGCCCCACCAGTCCCAGTGCTGGTTACTCGTGGAAGGTCGGTGCAACTCGTGCAGCATACAGGTATAGGTCTGTGATGGTTTGCGTGTTCATCGCGGTTGTACCATAATCGTAACGCACATGGTTTCCTCCACCACATAAAACCAGAAATGTCGCGATACTGAAGTTAGTGAATTTCTTGTGGGACATATTTGTATGTCGGTATCTGACATTCTTACCAGAAAAGCCTATATTGCGTTACTCAGATCAATCAAATAATATCATATTTTTTTTAACTCAAAATTAAAACGATATAAATATATTAAATAAACATTTTGGGCTCCATCATGCCATCTCCAAATCCGACCAACATCTTTATCCGGGAAATGGAATATAATTTGTTAACCATTCAGCTTTCCGACAGACAGGCCCAAGTTGGGATACTATATATAGTTCTCTGTAATCCCGTTTGCGTATGCGCTATTCCCAATTAAGTCACGATGCGCAATTTTGATATCGCGCGTGCCTGCTGTGCGCGACAGGGTGAAGCGTACATGCGCAGAAGAGTTCCCGTTTGCAATGACTCGAATCAGATTCCATTAACTCCAAAGTTCCAAACTGCTTTCTTTTGCATACTGGCAGCACTTGGCACAAATTATGAAATGGTGTCGTGCCATTCTCATATATTAAACTGTTTTAAACTGTGATTAAATATTGTATTTATATATATCATGTCATAGAAATTAAGTTCAATGAACCTTCTTCGTAATCTGAGTTATCTCACTGACGTTATAAAATCATCTGCACCCATTTTTGCTCGTACCTTCCACCGATCGGTACCGCGAATCTACTAAAGTGTTTGAAAAAGATTCGATTCGAGATTCGATTAAATTTCAAATCATTATCCTGATTCTATTCGATGTTGAAATTGCCGATTCGTCGGGCCCTACTTCATGCTTAGTGCCCCACAATGTAGCACGCCATTAGCATTACACGATTTTGAAGTTGTCAACATTATTTTGACTGTCAAATTATAAACTCCACCTATCTCCTGGTGTCAGGCCGCATTAATTGGCTAAATTTGGCTTTACACATTTACACATGAGGGTAACTTGGGAGACATCTTCTTCTTCAAATGTGCCACTTCTCACTATTTTTGTCTCGGGGGGGAAAAGAGCCACTTTTCTCTCATATATAACAGTATGCATAATTTCCCAACAGCAAAAACAGGGTTTCCGCTAGGGGTTGGGGGAATGTGGCCGTATTTGGAAAGCACATAACCAGCGCCCTGTCGGGAGTGCATTTTGGTGTTGATCACTGAAAAGTAGCCATTTCCTTGCACTTGAGACAACAAGCAGGAACATTGAAGCTTCGTAAAGAAACCAAATTAAAACAGATCGTCTTTCTTTTTTCTCAAGTTAATGAACTAAAAGCATGTAACCACCACAACATACATGTACAGTGGATACAACGACTTTTATAACAGTAGCAATATTAAAACCCGACATCAAAGAAATTACTGGGGTTGGAAAGACACATTGTCACACTCAGTGTCAAGCGTTTTCTAGCAGTAATAAGGCCAAAACAAAATGAATGCGTGTTTCCAATAACCCGACCGACCGTCTTCAAAACCTCCCGACCCAAGTTAATTTTATTGGTTTTAAATAAAAAAAATCAATCTATAAACCGACCGACCCCGCTGATAACCAAACTATGTACACGTGGTTCCATTTTATCTGATTCACCTCGTGAGATAAATTATATCTTTGATATATTTATATATTTTTCGCAAAGCCACATTCGTCACTCTTCAAACAGAAAGTCAAATTACGACCGGACGCAATACCGGAAGATTACAGGTTATCGTTCCTCTTCGCTGACCGGAAGCACGTGTTTGTGTTTATATGGAGTATTGTTGAGTGTATTTGAGCAAAAAAGTTGTAGCCAGCTGTAGCCGGCTGTGACTTATAAGACATGCGCAGCAGGAAGCTACAGTGGCCAGGGAAATGAATGGCAACTACAATGTATCACTAAAGTAAACATTGTACCCCGGCTCTGATGGGAGAATTTCTTATCGGGGAGATATTTTTTTTAATACTGCTCCCTGGGGACACATGATTGTCATTCCCATTTTGTTGGCATCAAACTAGATATGTTATATCTACGATATATTTACTGTTTGGTTAATAATTAAACTTATTTCGTAAAAATATATATAAGGTCATATAATTATATCTTGTTAGCATATATCAGTTTTATCAACAATTTGTTGTTTGCTCGGGTCATTGTATGGTGTTTGATGGTGGTTAGGCATGGCCCACACGAGACCATACAAAAATAAAATGAAAAACTCAAATAAATTGAAAAGCCTACCGCCCGCCCCTATTTGTTTTGGGCTAGTTACGGGAAACACGCATTCATTTTGTTTTGGCCTAAGTGTTATGTCAGAGCCCATGTCACGTGCTTTTTTGCACACGTTCTGCATGCCTGCTTTCTTTGTAAGCCCCCCCCCCCCCCCCCCCCCCCCCCCCCCCGCTGGACGACTGGTCTGCGTAGTAGCGGAAACCCTGGCATACATGTACATGTACTCATACATCTAAGTACATGTATGTTTACTGATTATAATGGTCTTATTATTATCTCCTGTGATTATATAAATGGGCTCTGTTGTTGCTGTTGTTGCATAATACTTACTGGATCATACATGTATAAGGGTGATGTGGGGGTGTTCATGTACATGTACCGGTAAATTGAAATTCAGCCAATGTTACTTCTCCCAGATAATATATTATTATTATTATTATTCTCCCAGAAGTGACTTCTTCCAATTTGAAACATCTAGGCTAGTCCTTGCCTCATGGTCGTATTCTTTTTTCAACTTTTGTTGTGACGACCCGCTAATAGACTGCAGGATCATAACTGTACGGTACCGCAACTTGACTGTAATGACCGTCTCTATACCGCGGTGGATACCATGTACTACCGATAATACCAGTCATTACTGGGGTATCACCGCTGTTATTTACTTTGAGGATAGCGGTAACTCCGTGTGAAAAAAAATAATAATTTCCTTGGCTGGCTGGATTTTTTTGGCAAACAAATCGGAAAATTACTGGTAGTTGTTGGAAAGATCAAGGCAATGAAATCAATTTCTCTCTTAATTTGTCACTGCAAACAACTGCCCACAATTAATAATTGTGAGTGCTAATTAGTTATCTTTGGTCAGCTACTGTTACATCTGTTTTGGTTATAAACTGTCTTTATGCCGAATATTTATTTTTTCTAGACTTCTAATAGCTTATTTTATGTTAACTTTAATATGTGTGCGAATATTTTTTAATATTATACTGGTATTACTCTGCATTTTTTTCAAAGTCAGTTGACATTTATCTGTTGTAGGCACAGAAGTCCAGGGAAAATGTCTGGATTTATACCGATGATATCTGATTCTCCACCGCCACTCGATCATGATGGTGGTTTTGATGATGATTGGGATGATGATGAATTCGGAAATTTCACTGGACCTGATACAACTACCGGGACTGATGCATTTTCTCCCCAAAACCAGTCGACTTCTGCAGCTTTCCCATCCAACGATGACAATCAAATGAGCAGCCCTGTCACAAGAGCAGCTAAACCTGCAATCACAAACATTCCTTCCGTCATTAATGCTGAGAATGATAACAACATGAATCGTTTGCATGAAAATCAGCCTGAAAGGACAGGTTTTATGCCATTGGACCTAGATTATGAAAATTCCAGAAGCAATTCTCCAGGTATAGGACAGCTGGATGTCGAAATTCCAAGTACCAGCAAAATTTCCATGAATGGTTCTCCAAATTTTGTGAGTCATGAATCTGTAAGTGATTCAGGGATCATGTGCTCAACTGACTTGTCACCCGTACCAATGACTGATAACACAAATAGTGATCACAGTGAAAAGATCGTGAGTTCTGATTTGGAGGAGCCGATTTCCGATTCCCATTCGAGAAACTCATGTGACAGCATCAACATGTTGCCTGAGAACGATTGCGTTGATACGGCGGCTGCTGTTAATACTGTTTGTGAGAACGACTGCGCTGATACGGCTGTTAATACTATTTGTGAAATGGACTGTGTTGATACGACTGCTCATGTTGATGCAGTTCATGATGAGAACAGGTCTGTTGATGATGAGAACAGGTCTGTTGATGATGAGAACAGGTCTGTTGATGATGAGAACAGGTCTGTTGATGATGAGAACAGGTCTGTTGATGATGAGAACAGGTCTGTTGATGCCTCTGCTGTTGACGACGTACCTGTTGATAAGAGTGATATGATTTCAGAGGATAACTGTGATAAAGCGCCATCAGCAGCAGCATCAAATGAAGATGTGCGAAAACCGCCTGACTTCATTGATCCATCAACGAAAACTGTTGATAGCTCAGATGGAGGCCTTGATATAACTGAAATGTCAAATGTATGCAAAATGTTAGGTAATTTAGGGACTGGTGCAATTAATGATGAGTGTGATGAAAAATGTACATGTGATAGAAACTCATGTTCCGGTCTTTCATCAAAACATAGTTCTGACAAAGTTTCAAAAAATTTGGATTCAGTTGATGATGCCAGTACTTCTGACAAAGTTTCACAAAATTCGGTTTCAGTTGATGATACCGGTACTTCTGACAAAGTTTCACAAAATTCGGTTTCAGTTGATGATACCGGTACTTCTGACAAAGTTTCACTAAATTCTGTTTCAGTTGATGATTCTTCTGATAAAGTTTCGCAGAATTCTGTTGTGACTTGTGATAACGAGTGGGAATTTGTGGAACGTTCTACATCATCGAATACCGTGGCTGACGAAGGTCCTTGTGATAAAACTTATTCTGGGGATTCAGATGAACTGGAGCATTCACAGTCAAATGGTAATAGTGCACAATCAACTGGAAATAGTGCACAATCAACTGGAAATAGTGCTGCTTTAAATGCTGTAGTTTCTGACCTTGACGAACCTGTTCATGACGTCAATTTGAAATGTGATTCCCCACCTGATGTTGTCGAATCGACACTGACTCGTAGTGTTGTTACTGATGAGACTTCGAGTAATCAATCTGTGTCTGAAAGTTCATATACGACTGATTCTCTTGAAAAGAACAACGAAAATGTTTCTGACTCTGGGAAAGTAGATGCTTTTGCAACAACAGGAGATGACGACTTTGACGACTTCTCCGCGTTTTCATCTTCTGCTTCACCTGATGAAAACCTTTGTGTGACGGAGTCTAACTCTGAGATAAATGCTGATGCAGCAGATTTGCCACACGTCTCAGCGATTTCATCTTTTAATTTATCTGATAAAAACCTCTGTGTGGCGGAATCTAACTCAGAGTCGGAGATAAATGCTGATTTGCCTCAAGTCTGTGATTCTCATGCTCAAAATTCCAACACAACTGTTCCATCCACAGAGACTGAAGCAGATGGCTTCGGAGATTTTTCTTCCAACTGTTTTGAGAAATTTGAAACAGCATTCCCAGAGGAGACTGAAAGCTCAGGTGGTTGGGCTAGTTTTGCGTCGGGACCAGCTGATACCGTTGAAGCAGAGAGTGCCCAACAATCTACAGAAGCACAAGGTTGGGCTGATTTGAACACTGACAGTCAGTTGACTACTCATATTAGTGACGATGACTTTGAAGACTTTGGTGCCTTCGATGCTGTTGATAAGCCAGAGTCAACTCCTCAAATTAGTCTCCAAGTAAGTTAACCCTCTGATTAGTGAATGTATTCAGCCATGTTACTAGGCCTGGATTAACCCATAGAGAGCCCCACATAGACTGGAGCAGACGACACTCCATAGTGCATGATTCCATCTGAGTGAGGCTCCCTGCGGTTTAAACATTAAACTTTATCAGTGAGGTTTGAGATGGATGTCTTACATTAGTAATCAAGTCTGGATTTTGCCTTAATATAATATGGTTGGTGTCATAGTTATGGAGTGTACACTTCATTTAAATAAGCGGAGACATACAAATTATGCCAATTCAACTTCACGTATGCACAGTTCATCAAGATTCACACAGTTGTTGAAACATACGGATTTGACAATTAAATTACATGAATCAAATTGAAAATAGGGAGATGGATCATATAGTGTATCATATGTGTGACGAAATTGGACGTGGATCAAATCGTGAAGAATGAATCATGATCCAATGAAATTACGATTAATCGTTACAGGCTCGTAGATTCTATAGTTTGCTACTGGTTTATAATGACAGTATAATGACTGTATAATGACTGTGATGTCGGTAAATGTCGATGAAATGCAATATAACTACCATAACTACATGTAACCATACCAGACTCTTTTCTTTGCAGTTTAGACCAGATGCCTTTGGTAATATGGTGTTACAGTGCTTCACTCGACAATCTTTGGATGATTCCCTGCCATCAATGACATTAACTCATTCTCTCGCTCCTCTACTGGATACAATGCCTCATACCGACTCAAATTCCGATGAGGCTCAAGAACAGTAAGTTTACATAGATATTGTTCACTGAATTGAGAAAGTGCAGGGATTATTCTACCCAAGCCTGGATTAGCCCATAGAGAGTCCCACATAGGCTGGAGCAGACAACATTCCGTAGTGCTGCTTCCATCTGTGTCAGACCCCCTATGGGTTAACCCTTTGAGTGCCACGGGCCGATCTCATCGGCCCTAATTTACATTCTGTAAAATTGGCCCTAAAAACAAATAAAAAATTAAAAAAAACTTCTTTTTTTTGATTTTTTTTTTTTTCTGGTTGAATTATTTTTGAGTATGCTTAATCATGCTATAGGGCATGTTATAACTCAAAACTATCACCAAGTATTCATAGTAATAATTTTGATGCCCATGAAAAACGTAAGATTCCCTGGCCCTAAACCTACAAAATAAGCCTGTTAAAGAATATAAGAAAAAATTATTAAAATTGTAAAAAATAATAACAAATGATGAAAAATTGTTAGGCCAATGCATTCTCTTATATATGCGAGGCGACCTATGGTCGACCCGCATATATAAGAGAATGCATTGGCCCAGGGTATATGGGTTGATACAAAAATCGGACCTGGCACTGAAAGGGTTAAACATTAAATGTTAACAGTGAGGTTTGAGATGGATGTCCTACATTGGAAATCAAGTCCGGTTATAGTGTGTCTGACATTTGACAGACAAAAACATCACCAACTTCAACTGGGGAACTTCAATATGAGCCTATGTCTCCAGTAGCAGTTGAGGCCTCAGCAGAATGAGGTTCCCAGAGGGTGAATTTAGTGACTACGGTTGGATCAGAATCAAGTTCCCCAGTTGAAGTTGGTGATTTTAACCATTGACACCTCAATTTAATAATGTTAATTTGAGACTATACTATAGATAATTCCAGAAGATGAGGCCTAAGCAGAATTAGGTCCCAGAGGGTGAATTTGGTGATGCTAGCCCACTTTGGTCTGTGAATAATTTGCTCATTGACTGCATGATAATATTAATCTAACTTTTGTTCGTATAGGTCTGAATTTTTGATCATTTACATATATGGACTTCGTGACTATATTAATATTATAATTTTTGTTATCTTCGCATAGGTCTGTGAATTTTTGCTCAGTTTGGAAGGGATTACACGATGAAGATGATGGTGATGCTCTGACTTACCAGTGGATTGATTCCTCTGGCAACCAAAAATTCTTCAGAACTATCAGAGTAGACACTCAAAACATGGTTTGTATTCATTTTATATCACATGAAATTGTAGAAACCCCTATTATATCATTAAAAAATCTATTATATATTTCCTTATCTCTCACTAGTTATGAATAGGCGCGTGCTTCCCGGGGGATCACTTGGCACCGCACCAAAAAAAATGAATGCGCGTATTTACATTGATTCAGGAGGATTAATACTATTTTTTTTAAAAGCCGCACATGACACTAGCACCAGACAATGCAAAATGAATGCTTTGTTCATTACAGTTAAATTCTTGTCAAACTTTGTTGCACTATTTTTTAAACGAAAATAGACACAAAAACAAAGAGGCAAATTGGGGGACTATATTTTTTGTTGCCAGTCAGAACACTCAATTCTGTCATATACAGTTGTGAAGTGTTTCAGCCAATGTAAATGTAAGCATTTTGCAGCTACTTTTAATGATTTTGATTTGTTAAAAAGCCATAAAACTCTAGTTATTTCCATGTGATATACACGCCAGAGCCAAACAATCTGAGTTAAGAAAACTGCATTGGATGCTTTTAAATATAATTATCCTGAGATGCAAGTCTGCAAATAGCGTGTCTGTCATTTTCAGAATGAGGTCCCCAGAGGGTGAATTTAGTGATCCTATCCTGCACAGCCGGCTAGCATAACTAAATTTACCCTCTGGGGACCTCATTCTGCTTAGGCCCTCAACTGCTATGGTAGATCTAGGATCAGATTGAAGTTCCCCAGTTGAAATTCTTGATGATCACAAATTAGGGGATATAGAAACTTCCCAGATGGGAAAACGTAACTAAAAACAATGTTAGTTTGATACTATAGATACTTCCCAGAAGATGAGGCCTAAGCAGAATGAAGTCTCCAGAGGGTGAATTTGGTGATGCTAGCCTGCTGTGCGGGATACCATCACTAAATTCACCCTCCGGGGACCTCATTCTGCAAATGACAGACACGCTATTTGCAGGCTTGCCGAGATGTTACTAGACTATGTTAACCCTTTACCCAACAAAACGGCCAAAACCGGCCAAATAAAGCTTCAACAGCCTAAAATATCTTCGGTCTGTCTCAATAGAACCATACAAATATGGATATCATTGGAACCGGCTCCTTGACCACATTGTGATAGTTACAGTTATGCCCTGTGCCAATGCATTCTCTTATATATGCGAGTCGACCATAGGTCGCCTCGCATAAATAAGAGAATGCATTGGCCTAAAAAAAATCTTTTTTTATCATTTTTTTTTAACATTTTTTAACAATTTTTATAATATTTTTCTACATTCTTTAACAATTTTATAATTTTTAATGTGTTAAGCCAATGCATTCTCTTATATATGCGAGGCGACCTATGGTCGACTCGCATATAGAAGAGAATGCATTGGCACAGGGCCGTTCTGTTGGGTAAAGGGTTAAATGAAATCTTATAGGTATGTTATGGATTCAGGAAGCTCCAGTCATGAAAGGGTTAAACTTTAATTTGTGAGCATAAACACCTGTTTATTTTTATATTTCCGTTTTAAAAACACAGGATGTATTATGTTATTGGTGTGTCCGTCCGTCTGTCGAGCCATCCGTTCACTTTTGGTTTCCGGATGATAACTTTAGTCTCAAACGAATGGAGTAAAATTTGGTATGTGAGTTTACTAGCCCAAGTTTGAATTTGTGTTTCGCCTGCCAATTTTCACCAGAGTTATGGCCCTTATTTGGAATTACCACGGCCATACCCTAGCGATGCTCTTGTTATAATTTCAATTAATATTTTGTTAAAAAAGATCTTGTGAAATTTATTTTGATTGTTGGGGTTGTGATGAATTATATACTTTTTCCATCGAGATGTTAGTACACCAGGCTATAATATCTGTGTGGCCTTAGTTTTAAACAAATTTGATTCTTTTCAGTTATTTGGTCACAAGAAGAATGCTGTGCCCATATTTGCTACATCGTTGGGCATGTTGGAACCAACAAAAGGTCCTGTTGATAGCAAAGTCCAAATATTATCAAATGTGCAGCACAGAAGTCCAAGAAAAAACATGCCTCCTCCAACAACTGATGCTAACGTGAGCTATTAACCATTTCTATTCTCTATCACGCTTGTTACTGGAAGTACAGTGTTTTTCTGTTCCATATTTACAAATCTCTATGGAACTTATGAATCTCATTGATGTCAAATGACGAACATGACGTTTGCCTCAACCATAAAAGCATCATCACAATGACAAAACAAACCCTGTATGCAACTAAACATTGTGTTTATGGGTTGATAGGCATTTTTGCCATCACGGAAAGATAGAAGTTGAGGCTGCACCTCTCTTTCTATCCTTCCGCACTCGTGTCGTATCAACAAACCTAAAACACACTCATGTTGGTTTGTGTATGAATTGATTCTCCCATTAAGTTATAAAAGTCGATATTGGAACGGTCAATATTCATTTGAAGGGGTGTTCAGGTAATAATAGCAGACGTCAAGACAGGGGAAAAGATAATATAAGTGCAGAATGATGCATTTTCATTGGTGGGAAATGTTCAGATCATAAGTTAGTTGAACTCATTATCTGAACATTTCCTTAGGGAATAGGTTAGGTATTTGAGAAAATGAATTCTCCCGCAAATTCATCCAACACTTTGTAGCACGCGGCTATAACAAAACCACGATTGTTCAAGCGGCGATCGAGGCAGGTAAACTTAACAGGAAAGACCTGCTTATAGATAAACCCAAAAATGATGACAATACAGTCATACCATTTGTCACGGACTACCACCCGGAATCTGGAATCTTCACAGACATTTCATTTAATCAGAGCACACTGGCCTATACTTCAGACATCGATACGATACCGACATCTATTTTCAAAACCACCTCTCCTAGCGAGACGCAGACCACCCAACCTCAAAGACATATTGACTAAAGCCAAACTCCCACAATCGAGAGGCACCACAGGAAGACACTTTTCCAACCCATTCACACCCTGTGAACGGAAATATTGCTCAATATGCAAGGACATCCCACACCAAAAATGGTTCAAAAGCAAAATCACCAAAAAGTGATTCAAGGGACCCTCACGATATAATTGCCTCACGAAAAATTGTATCTATCTACTCACATGCAACAAATGCAACTCCCAATACGTAGGGGAGACCAAGCGCAAATTTAGAACATGCCTAACAGAACACCTGGCCGACATTAGACATAACAGAGATACTCCGGTAGCGTTCCACTTCAATCTACCAGACCACGATACAAGCGACCTTCTACATGTGCATCGGGTCATTGAGATCTTGAACTATGACCCAGAGAGCGAATCGGGAACCCAACCCCGTAAAAAAAGCAAGCCCTGACCCCACTCGGTTTGAACAGGAAGGACTTCTAGTCATATACCTTTTTATTATTTCCTTAGGGAACTACCCATCAGTAAGTATTTAGTATAACAGGGTTAATTAGATATCACATTTTTGCAATCTATTGTCGACCTCGGCTGATATTACTCCAGACTCTCTGATAACACACTAAACTCGACTGATAACCCACCAAACTCTCTGATAACACACTAAACTCGACTGATAACCCACCAAACTCTCTGATAACAAACTAAACTCGGCTGATAACCCACCAAACTCGGCTGATAACCCACCAAACTCGGCTGATATAAGTTGTGACGTCACCAAGCAAAGCATAGTAGTGTTTACGTCCAACGTAACAGCCACTCGGGGGGACTCTGTCCTTGTGATCGTCAATACTTATTTATCCCTTCCATGACTGGAGGTTTGTGGAATTGCGTCACCAAATTCACCCTCTGGGGACCTCATTCTGCAAATGTCAGACATACTATATCCAGGATTGTTACTTATACTGGCTCAACTTGTTCCCATTACACAATTCACAACTCTTTTCCTGGAGAAAGCTATTTTAACCTAATAATATCTTTTGAATTCCTTTGTACTAGTATACATACACTTCCATACTATCAGGGAAAGATATTTATTCAAAAACATATACGATCATCCCAAACATTTTACAATTCAGTTCTGATGATGGGTGACATTATGGTGTTTGTGGACAACATTTTATAAACATACAGACCCAAATAAGGACCATACAGGGTCGAAATGGTTCAATTTGCATTAAATTTCAACCCTCAATGTTTATTATTTCAAGTAATTTCTTGCATCTCAATGCATGAATTAACTAACTATCTTTGGTGTGTTCTTTGAATTTCCAACTTTTAATATATTGAGTTATGTGCATCGATTGCATGAGATAACATATCTTGTTTGGCACCATACCAAACCTTATATCTTTGCATGATTAACTGACTGAAGAATACACATTTATTAAGGCCATTATCCCTTTTTGTACTTAATAGATTATCCCATTCAGTTAAAAAGTATACATTGGAATGGTCTATTATTGATTTGGAGGGATGTCCGGTGATAAAAGCGGAAGACAAATAAATAAACTGCAGAAAGAGTCCTATTATGCACTGGCACAGTATCTTTATTGCTGCACCAGCACAGCTCCCATCATGAAAGAGTTAAAAGAAGTTGATAGATAAATAAAAGTGTGGAAAGAGTCCTATTTAGATAAATGATAATGGATTTCGGATTTCATCGAGAACTGATGATAATTTGAGAGGCAATTTTTGAGTATAGCCTTGAAACTTTTTGGCGTGAACCCTGTTCTATTGGATATCTTTAGTAATATTTTAAATCTTCTAGGGTCACAACTATTCACAAGATTTGAACTGCATATAACTGCAGTCACACTCTGTTTCACTCGAAACATAGCCACTGTTATAAAGCTCATCAATCTTCTGGCTCGACTCGAACTCATTTCATTGTCAACAGAGCAGCTACAAGTCAAGCACCATAACCATTGAGGTACTGAGCTCCACAATCGTGTTTTGCCAATTTTCACCAGAGTTATGACCCTTTTTTCACTCAATTTTCGTTTCCAGATGATAACTTCAGTAAGTTTGAACTGAATGGAATGAAATCTGGTCTGTCAGTTTACTAGCCAAAAATACAGGTCAAGTCTGAATTTGTGTTACGCTCGCTAATTTTCACCAGAGTTGAGTTATGGCCTTTTTTTGGAATTACCATGGGCGTATTTTGCCCTATCGATGTTCTTTTTGCATTATGTGTATAGGATATATGTGTGAATCTGGGCAACTAGAGAAACAAGGTTTTGTCTTTTTACAGGGTAATGTGTCAGTAGAATTTGACTGGAATGGTAGTGGCCTCGTCAACCCTCTATCAGGTATATATCTCATTTAGACACAGGTCTTATACCTCTATCAGGTATATACATGTATCTCAATTAGATTCAGGTATTAAATAATGAGATTTATTCCCAGATTCGCAATTATGCTGTGTCCATTAATGTTTGGAGTACTAAAAATCTACAATTTTGTTGGTAAATCTGGAAATTATTCAGCCTTTTAATGGTTAAAGGCTATTGATGTATCTGCAGTGTGAGGGTTAAAATGTTTAGAGCCACATGCCATAAAGAACAGAGATGACGATAAAGTAGACAGACTTATATTTTATTACCCTACAGATATTCTGAAAAGAAGTGTCACTTTCAACCCTGTGGAAAACTGCTGTATAACCGCTTTGAACAATGACCATCGACGCGGTTCTGTCTTAACACAATGCAGTTTCAACATGGTGGAAATGTTCCTCAATGTGCTGGAGATAACCACCAATGCAACATAACGCGGTGGAGATAACTGACAATGAAATTGAACGAATGATCAATTGGTGTTAAACGGTTTACATGTTTAACTCGTGCTTTGAAATGTCTCAAAAAAAGTAAAACGAATTGGTTAATACGTGAGTTGGTTAATACGTTAAGTCACATGGTTGCATTGTCTGAATTAAGAGATATACAATTCCATCAAAAAAAGCTTGAGTCAAGTAGCACTCTCACCTCATTAACCCTTTACCCAACAGAACGGCCCTGTGCCAATGCATTCTCTTATATATGCGAGTCGACCATAGGTCGCCTTGCATATATAAGAGAATGCATTGGTTTAACACATATTAAAAATGATAAAATTGTCAAAGAATGTTGAAAAATATAATAAAAAATGTAAGAAAAAATTATAAAATTGTTAAAGAATGTAAGAAAAAATGGTAAAAAGTGTTAAAAAAGATTTTTTTTAGGCCAATGCATTCTCTTATATATGCGAGGCGACCTATGGTCGACTCGCATATATAAGAGAATGCATTGGCACAGGGCATAACTGTAACCACCACAATGTTGTCAATGAACCGGTTCCAATGATATCCATATTTGTATGGTGTTATTGTGACAGACGGAAGATATTTTAGGCTGTTGAAGCTTTATTTGGGCGTTTTTGGCCGTTTTGTTGGGTAAAGGGTTAAGAAATAACATTGGTTCAAGCTTTCATTTTCAAAATCGAGGGTTGAATCTAATAAAGATAACACGGTGTAGACTAGTTGAGGGATTTGTATGGGAGCTCTCGATCGACTTTCACAAATTTGATCGGGGACTCCTGTGGGAATTATTTGACTGGTCTATATGGTTAATATAAAATTGTTTTTACAGTCAATATTTGTATGCACATTACTGCGACACTGTACACTGCGTATATATCTTAATCCGTGTGTTGTGACTTACAATTATAAGACAATAGGTTAATCAGTCCAATGTGAATGGGGAGCGAGGGATTAATTGGTGGGTCGGCTTTATTTGCGAACGTTGACACAGGACAAAATAATATGTATGCTATGATTACTGTGATGACAGATACATGTACTTAAAGTTTGATGACTGTCTTAGAAACACTAAACGTAATTTCTGGTGTTGCTTAGATATTTATTGTTACTTTGAGAAACAATAAACGTAATTTCTGGTGTTGCTTAGATATTTATTGTTACTTTGAGAAACAATAAACGTAATTTCTGGTGTTGCTTAGATATTTATTGTTACTTTGAGAAACAATAAACGTAATTTCTGGTGTTGCTTAGATATTTATTGTTACTTTGATATATATTAATAAATATTGATTGTACCAATATTGTACCGGTATGTGGTTAGGTTTTAGATTATACAACAACAATAAAACAAATGAGAATTTCCTTCAATCTCCCCAATTATATATCCTCAATTAAATATGGCAAATCATTTTGAAATTTGTCGAAAAAAAAAAAACATTTGGCAAGAGAAAATTTGGATCCAGCGCCAACCCTGCTAACATTTATACTATGCCCGACTATGAGGATCAGAGAGGGGTAGAGTAGGCTAACATTTATACATTGCTCGACTATGAGGATCAGAGAGGGGTAGAGTAGGCTAACATTTATACATTGCCCGACTATGAGGATCAGAGTGGGGTAGAGTAGGCTAACATTTATACATTGCTCGACTATGAGGATCAGAGTGTGGGGGGGGGGGGGGGGCAGAGTGTGGGGGGGGGGGGGCAGAGTGGGGGGGGGGCAGAGTGGGGGGGGCAGTTTTCTTTACTCAATATTGTAAGCTAAGTGTGCTTTGACTATCATTAACCCTTTCACGGCGGGAGCTAATCTGGCATACATAAGAGAATGCACTGGCTTACAAGGTCACGGTAAAAGTTGTTAGGCCAATGTATTCTCTCATATATGCGAGGCTGTCTATGGGAGATTCGCATATATAAGAGAATGTATTGGCACAGGGTTTTTACAAAATTTGAGGAAGCTCCTGTCATGGAAGGGTCAATTATCTTGTCTATTTTTACATTGATATTTGTTTGATAATTAATATATAATAAAATTTTCTTTCTTCTGTTGCATCGGACAGGTTTTTTCTGAAACCTTTCTATGCTAATTTCACCAAACTGGGCCTATTTTGTTTTAATTCTTGGAACTACCAGTACTTTTGGGATGTTAATAACCATATCCTGTGGAATATGAGGGGGGGGGGGGGGCTACCATGTGACCAGTACAACGGGGTACAGTATGTCAAGCACTCTTGGTGCAATTTTTTGTAGTATTAATTATTGTTACATATGCTTAGCTTGAAACGTTATGCAAATCTCTTACTAATCCAATAATCTCTTACTAATCCAACAGCATAATGTCTCGCAATACCTTGCTTTATTTTTGGTTTTGCATATAGGAAGCGGCGGAAAGCTAAACCTTGATTTCCTCGCCATTAATGTGGCAAACAGATCCGGAAAGAATGCAGGTGAGTAAACAGTAATAGTCCCTCAATTCGTTTAGCCGTTATCAGGTCGTAGTAAACAATAATATAGTTCCTTCAGTTCATTTATCCATTATCAGGTCGTAGTAAACAGTAATATAGTTCCCTCAGGTTGTACTAAAAAGAAATTACTCTTAGGCACCAGCAGTTTAATAGCCTGGTTTACGAACCCCACTTACAACTTTTTCCTGAATATTGCAAAAAAAATTAACTTTTTTATATGATTGGTTTATGTTCCCGCTTATCAAAATATGAAGCATGCGGTCACGAGTTTAGAAGAAAATATTTTAATGGCAGAGTCACCTTCTTGTCCATTATTTATACAGTTTTATGGGAAGAAATACATCAATTTATAATAAATTTGAGTAAAACTTATCTTATTCAAAAATCTGGTAAAAGTTTTTGGACAATTTTGCTGCCGTATTTGTCAATTGTTTGTGGTATAATTTGAGTTTTATTATTTTCCCTCCTGCATCTACTTTTTTTCAACCCAAATGTTTGTAAACCAGACTATTTTATTGTTGTGGCTGCGGTATAAATGTTGTCTCCTTCTTTAGATATGGGTCTGAATAAATAAAATTGCTTGGGAATTTTTGTTCGATATTGACATTTCATGCTTGTATTTCATACAGTTTCGATGTTTTAGAGGAGCACCAAACATTATTTAGTTAATTTTTCAATAATTTAATGATATTCTTCGGTATTTATTGGTCCATCTTAGGCCAAACAAAAAAGGATATTTGATTCTCAGGCAATTTGTTTTTAAAAACATTGAGGGTGCGAGGTTTTTTTTTATTTTTAATTTTGTTCTGACTGTAGACTGGCATAGTAAGCATTGGTTATTATACCTTCCCAGGTCCAGAAAAATATAGGGATATCTTTGTAATGGATATTTTAACTAATTTAATCTATTATCTGATATAATGAATGACAATTATGACATTGTACTACCCGCACATCATATAGGGATTACCTAGAATCATATATATATTGATATGATTTTAACATCGGCACTATCATTTTTAACAACACGCAGAACTACATATCCGACTCATATAAAAATACGGAATGTAAATACAGTCAAAACGAAAGGTAAAATGATCTTCCAAACTATCATAGAAAGTCTTGATTCACTTATTCCGTTGACTAATAAGAGACTGTATATGTACCACAATGGATGATAGACAATAACACTTCAAATAACCATAATAAACATGGCCAAAATACACAGCTTGCCAAACTGTATTGCGCTCTGATTTGAGTAACTTCTGTTGGAATAGTGTAGCAATGGGGGAAACTATATCTTGCAGGGCTACTTACATGTACTTAGTATGCAAAGGTCGCAAAGGTCAAATATCTAATCTCCTGCCGATTTCAATGCATTTGACCTATAAACTTGGTTGTTTGGACAGCCTGTGGTGACAATATACCTGATAGTTATCATTGCCTATGGTCTTTTGTTGAATAATACCCATACATATACCGTTGTATTTAGCTCCTATTCGATATTTGAAACATAACTAATTTCTTGGTGACAATTTCCTATTTTCGTGTTACCGATTTACAACTACGGTGAAATCCAAAATCGAAATATAATGCCCAATGAGGGCCATTTTTTTCGATGAGGCTATGCCTCAGAATCAAAACACTTTTTTTTTTGGCTTCACATGTCATAATTTGTTTTTAACATATTTTGAACAGAACAAAGCCGAACATATATTAAATAAGATTTGTTTATGTTGTTGTTGTTGCAACTGGAGGTCTGGAATTCTGAATGCAGCTTGAATCTCTTCATTACCTTCATTTCAATCATTGAGTGTTCACCTTAAGTTTCACCTAAAATTAGGAGCCCTAGTTTATAAGTTGGTATATCTCTTCCTATAATTGTTTTTATTTAGTTTCCTGGGTATTAAATAAAGAGTAATCTGTTGATTGAACTGATGATGTGAAATAATTCATGAGAGGCAGGGAGTTGTACAAAATAGTCCCTGCCTCGAATGAATTATTTCACCAGTTCAATCAAGTGATTATTCTGTTTGTTATAATTATTCAATTATAACATTTGATTTACCAGAAATCTAACTAATATCGCCTTTATAATCATGATGTTGAGAGAGTGTACAAATACATAATGTACTAGTTATAGAGACATATATCATTGGTGAAATAATTTATAATCTCTCGAGAAATCAAGGTAAATCACACATAGGAATGTAATATGTGACCCGCCATATCAAATCCAGTCGTAAGTCGGAATTTTTTTACCCTGTGCCAATGCATTCTCTTATATATGCGAGTCGACCATAGGTCGCCTCGCATTTATAAGAGAATGCATTGGCCTAACAATTTTAATAATTTGTTCTTGTATTCTTTAACAATTTTATAATTTCACCCATACAGAGCCCCAGACAAACATGAGCAGACAACACTCTTCTATATGCTTCTATATATGTGTGGGGCTCCCTGCAGGGTAATGGATGTTTTTTTTATTTTATGTCCTAAAAATTGTAAGAAACATTTATTTTAAAAAAATGATAAAAAATTGTTAGGCCAATGCATTCTCTTATATATGCGAGGCGACCTATGGTCGACTCGCATATATAAGAGAATGCATTGGCACAGGGTAAAAAAATCCCAACTTACGACTGGATTTGATATGGCGGGTCACAAATAATAAATGTGAATCGAAGTCCTGTCAGGAAACGCTTCTATCAATTAAATTTATTTTATTTTGTATTTTCTGGTATAATACATACAATCAAATTCAGAATTTTATGGCTAGTGAAACCAAAAAAAAAAAAAATTACCTAAATTGAGAACCTATATATTATTTAAACACACATACTACCTAGAAAGATATGTCACTCTTAACATCAGCAAAGCTGAAAGATCGATTATGGCACAATTTCGATGCGGTGTTCTCCCCTTGAATATTGAGACTGGGAGGTATAATAAGGAAGATTCCGACAAGAGATATTGTTCTCTGTGTGATTGTAGCCAAGTTGAAGATGAGACACATTTTCTGCTTAACTGTCGAGCATATAAACACTTGCGATCAAAACTGATGTCATATATCGCGATTGAACATGGCAGGCCTGGCATTCTCAGAAATCTAGGAGAGCTAAAAATCGCCCTCCTGAAAAGGTCTAGGAGGGCTATTATTTGTGCCGAGCACAGGAGGGCGAAAATGTTTGCCAAATGATTAAATCAGACATAGTAAATATTCCACTCCACATGTACAGTATCGCTCGCCTCAGAATGCCAGGCCTGACATGGACAGACACAATTTAGTGACGTCTGCTTGCTTACGCGGCTAATGAATCGGTATCCCCTTCAAGAAGCTAAATTTCTTTATAGTGCTTATCAAAAAAGACAAGATCTTCTTAGCAAAACATTTTCTATCCCATGAATGTGCACAACAATTTTCTTTATTACTTTGTTTAAAGTGACTTATAGGCCTTATTGGCCGGGTGTGTTGTTATTTTGTAACTCGACATTGTTATCACCTGTATGTGATGTTTTGTATACACTATACACACATGTCACTATAATAAAATAAAAAATATTTAAAAAAAAAAATGAAACATAGCAAGCGGTCAACTCTATCTGTTATCACATGAATGCTTCACTGTTGATTATCGCATTATATCAGAAAATATTGATATAAAATCAATATTGTTTGTTTCCGGACAGGGTTCTTCGACTCATATTTATTATTTTATACCCAGGAAACTATATAAAACGTATTTACGAAGAGTTAATCCATATTTAATGTTTTATGTAACATTGCACTGTAGCTTGTAATTTGGGTGTTTTGTTTTATAATTGATTTTGAGTGTTCCTAACTGGTTAACTAACCCAAGCGTGATCAATTCATTTTAACTTGTGTTATAACAGAGTCATATCAGAATAAATGTTTTTATTAACATAGGTGTTCATAATTCTCACAGGGACATACATGCAGTGGAAAAATGTGAAAAATCATAAAAGTTTGAAAAACCATCATTACTAAGAATAACATAATATATTTACATACATGTAGCTCGTCTGTGTTACACTAAATACTGTTTGGTGATTGGTCAACTATCAATTGGATCACCTGTTTCATAACCCAGTAACACACAGACCATAACACGAACTCGACATCACAAATTGTTGATCTAATCTGATTAATCATAAAAAGTGGTCAGCAGAATAAATGAGTGTTTTTCATAGTTCAGCTGAATTCCATCTGAAGTCTTTTATTTATATCGATCACGTTATCATTGCTAAGTGCTTGGAAATCTTATATTGGGCTGACTTAATGTACTGGAGAGTTATAAACATTTATAATAAGAACAAAGTCAAACTATTTTCCATGTTATTCTTAGTTCATAGTAGTGATTGATATCCAAACCTTTAAGGTTTTTCACATTTAATAACTGCGAGCGCCTTACGTCCCTTTAATTTATGTGTTTCATTTGTTCTTGGTTTTATCTTATAATTATTTTAGGCATTTCTGGTATTTCTGTTTGGGGCTACTGGCCCCATCACTCACATTTAAGACACTTTTAGTGTACACATAGTCAGTGTATCCAGAAATAAAACACATTTATTTATAGCCAAACATAATGTTACAGTAATGCCCTAATTAATCAACTCCTTTAACCACAGCAGAATTATGGGTAACTTTTCAGGATTTAGTCGGAAATATGGCTTGTTGCCATTCATCGGAAAGCTCTCCCCGAGAGCTTTCCGATGAATGGCAACAAGCCATATTTCCGACTAAATCCTGAAAAGTTACCCATAATTCTGCTGTGGTTAAAGGAGTCGATTACTTAGGGCATTACTGTATGTTACTATTTGGTTTAGAAACAGTCATAGCCTTTTGTTTTTTACCTTCTATACCGGTATGCTTCTTGACAGTTTTGTCATACTTCGTACATCTAAACTTGTATAGGACGGCCATTAGATGATACAATATCTTTCTTTAATATCATTGTAATTACATGAGAAGCAGAAGATTGACTTTATTTGACATTATGATGGTGATCACACGGCTGGTTTTTCCAAACAAAACATCACTTAATGATTCCCTGTTTGGATTCATACCCTTAACCCTTTACCCAACAAACCGGCCAAAACCGGCCAAAACCGGCCAAATAAAGCTTCAACAGCCTAAAATATCTTCGGTCTGTCTCATTAGAACCATACAAATATGGATATCATTGGAACCGGCTCCTTGACCACATTGTGATAGTTACAGTTATGCCCTGTGCCAATGCATTCTCTTATATATGCGAGTCAACCATAGGTCGCCTCGCATATATAAGAGAATGCATTGGCCTAAAAAAAATCTTTTTTTAACACTTTTTACCATTTTTTCTTACATTCTTTAACAATTTTATAATTTTTAATGTGTTAAGCCAATGCATTCTCTTATATATGCGAGGCGACCTATGGTCGACTCGCATATATAAGAGAATGCATTGGCACAGGGCCGTTCTGTTGGGTAAAGGGTTAAAAGTTATCGGATGATATGCGTGGACAAATATTTGAAGTGTATGAAATTTTGTTAGGTATTGATTATTTTTAGAATAAAGTATATTTTATCTATAAAAGTGGCTAAAAAAACAAAAATTATAGAATATAAAAACTATAGACAGATATTTCCAAACATAATATGAAAATGTGTATAATTTTTTGTTTGAATTCAAATATATTCGGGAAGTTCGGCGATAACAAAATTGGAATAGGCTATGGTATCTCTATATCCCGATCGCTGTACATCATAACTGTGAAATGGGGAGGGGTTACTCTACATCATAAGTGAGAATGGAGAGGGGGTAATGTACTTCATAAGTGAGATGGGAGGGGGTATTGTACACCATAAATAAAATGGGGAGGGGTAATATACATCATAACCATATATTTAGGAATTTACAAACAATATTCATCATATGGACTATGATAACCTTTAACCCTTTACCCAACAGAAGGGCCCTGTGCCAATGCATTCTCTTATATATGCGAGTCGACCATAGGTCGCCTCGCATATATAAGAGAATGCATTGGCTTAACACATTAAAAATTATAAAATTGTTAAAGAATGTAAGAACAAATGGTAAAAAGTGTTAAAAAAAGATTTTTTTTAGGCCAATGCATTCTCTTATATATGCGAGGCGACCTATGGTCGACTCGCATATATAAGAGAATGCATTGGCACAGGGCATAACTGTAACTATCACAATGTGGTCAAGGAGCCGGTTCCAATGATATCCATATTTGTATGGTTCTATTGAGACAGACCAAAGATATTTTAGGCTGTTGAAGCTTTATTTGGCCGGTTTTGGCCGGTTTGTTGGGTAAAGGGTTAACATACTATTTCTTTGACATCAGGGTTAAACATTTTATATTTGAGCCGAGGAACCCACCCTTCAAAGCTCAGAGCTATTATATTTCAATTTTTGAAATCTATTTATTTTCTCCACCTTGAATATATTGTCAGCCAATCAAAAATTCCACCAGAAATATATATGGACATACACAGATGCCGCAACGAGAGTTTGGGAGGTTATGTAAGATCACAATTTGTTGTGACTTGACAGTATCTTGTATATATAGTTGGCATGTTGATACATAGGTACATGTATACTCATTCTGATTCAGTAATCATGTTTTATTCAGGAACATTGACAAGTTATAATACTATGCCAATCACTCATGAAAGAAAGATCTTTATTTATATTTATATTTTGCTGCATATACATATACGTGCTGCAGAATTCCAGTTTGACACATTTTTATTGGGGCAGTCTTTGTAAACATACACTCAGATACATGCGGATACTGAGTATCGTACTCCCGCCAACTTTTCATTTTCTCGGAAAGCTTGTGGTATTCCCGCGAATTACGTCACATCGTGCT
Source organism: Siphonodentalium dalli (assembly GCA_032622095.1). NCBI lineage: Eukaryota > Metazoa > Mollusca > Scaphopoda > Gadilida > Siphonodentaliidae > Siphonodentalium > Siphonodentalium dalli. Next base: position 286,607,224 of record CP136064.1, on the reverse strand, counting down.
ATGTTAATCATTTTGATTGGACTCCTTTATGATGATGCTACTAATAGAGAGTTCTGATTGGCGCTACTAACATGGAATCACATGGTTTGGGAAATAGAAAAGTCTATGACAAGTAATCAGACCCACTCTTTATGTGTTGATCAGACTGTGAACATCATCATAACATTGTTAGTTTGAGTTACTTACGGAACTAATCTTAAATTGAGACTTTCGTGTGAACACCATCATAACATTGTTAGTTTGAGTTACTAACTGGACTAACCTTTCATTAAATATAGATTTCCACACAGAATGGAACTGGGGTAAGATTGTTACGGTCCAGCGCACACAGTCTTCTTCACAATGTTTCAGTTTTCATTTGGAAATGGCCTCATTTTATTTTCTGCTCTTATCTTTATTATCGGTTGTGAGAATATATCAACACTTATTCTATATTAAATTTCTCTATTTTATTGTGTTTTATTCTGATATTTTCGTTTTATTAGACTGTATTTAGTTCTGGTCCTTATGCTTTTAATTTCATAATACATCATCTGAATACATTGGAACAGGGTCATCGCTGCAAATTCTGGTATAATCAGGAAATAACTTTTATTATATGCTTGCCTATACAATAGCGGAAAATTACCGTAACGTAGATCTTCATATGTACATATCTCCTAGAAGCCACAGTGAAATACGATTTTGTTATTTCACTGTTGCTTTCGTTATTTCAATGTAGCTTGCCAGGGGATATGCCCAGTACATACAGGATATAAACAATGACACACACTCTTCAATTAAGTAGAGTTAATAATTTAATTAACCCTTTACCCAACAGAACGGCCCCTGTGCCAATGCATTCTCTTATATATGTGAGTCGACCATAGGTCGCCTCGCATATATAAGAGAATGCATTGGCTTAACACTTTAAAAATTATAAAATTGTTAAAGAATGTAAGAAAAAATGGTAAAAAGTGTTAAAAAAAAGTTTTTTTTAGGCCAATGCATTCTCTTATATATGCGAGGCGACCTATGGTCGACTCGCATATATAAGAGAATGCATTGGCACAGGGCATAACTGTAACTATCACAATGTGGTCAAGGAGCCGGTTCCCATGATATCCATATTTGTATGGTTCTATTGAGACAGACCGAAGATATTTTAGGCTGTTGAAGCTTGTTTTGGCCGGTTTGTTGGGTAAAGGGTTAAGAAAGAGTTAATTTAGCAACTTTGAACATAAATAAGGAGCACATAATAAAAAGAATACATGTACCTACAATTTTTTGTTTGATTACCTGAAACATCTCATTTGTGCACGGAAAGAAATATCAAATTTTCACAAGCAGCTTGCAGGCTTGACCACTTTTCAAGTTATGCTGCAACAATTCATTCTTAGCTCAACTTTGCTTGTAAAGTTTGAACTATTGACATGGTATCCATCGTCCGAGTATGCGTGGAGACGTCCGTCAACAATTTCCATTAGCCTGGGCTACAGGTCGTACCTTTGGTCAGATCTTTATGAAATTTGTCATGGCTGTTGAAATTGACATGGGAACGAATCATTTTGGGGTCATCGGCCAAAAAACATGGCCGCCGGTGGCCATTTTGGATTTCAAAATGCAATCCATTGGCACGTGCTACAGGCCGTACTGTTCGTCTGATCATTATGAAATTTGTCATGGATGTTAACATTGACGTGTAGATGGGAACAAGTCCTTTTGGGGTCATTCAGCCAAAAAACATGGCCGCTAGTAGCCATTTTAATCTTTGCATGACCAAATCATTTGGCATGGGCTACAGGTCGTACCTTTGGTCTGATCATCATGAAATTTTTCATGTATATTTCCCAGTATTGAATGAGGAAGAGACGGTGGATTAATTTACACTTCCTAATTACAGCTATCAGATTGAAGTTGCCATGTGGGCAGCGAAGAACTTGATTCCTGCAACGAATGCTGAATTAATTAATCACATTGCACCATGAAGTTTAATATCTATGCAGCCTGACGATGGCTCAAAAGGATTTTGATATAGTTCCGTATCTTTGCAGCCTGCGATGGCAATAAAGGATATTGATTTTCTATTTTAATCCACTGCTCCGCTAGTTATGCATGTTTTTCATCAGGGCTGGCTGCATGTACAAACCATATTTTACTTCTTTTTCAAACTTTCTTTTAATCTCATGTCGTGGTTGAGAGCATATCATGTTGTGGTTGAGAGCATATCATGTTGTGGTTGAGAGCATATCATGTTGTGGTTGAGAGCATATCATGTTTTGTTGCATGTTTTACATTACATCGTTGAATCTATACATTATACGATTATATGAATCTCAATGGTCAATGATATCAATTTTTTCAAATTTTAATCTGGTTCTATAATCAATACAGCGCAGTTTGTTGACTACAAACATAGTATGGCTTGGTGCCATTCATCGGAAAGCTCTCAGCGAGAGCTTTCCGATGAATGGCAACAAGCCATATTTCCGACTAAATCCTGAAAAGTTACCCATAATTCTGCTGTGGTTAAAGAGTCGATTAATTTGGACATTACTGTATTCCTTGTTCAACAATCAGGAGTCTTTCTGAACAATTGTAGTACTTGCGTACTTCGCTAATATTTTAACACATTCCCTCTTTCTATTACAGACTCTTATCATTTCACCATTGTGTCTAAACTTGATATGTATTATATTCAATTTCAATTTAAGATTATTAGCCCAACTTGACAAAGTCAAGTTTGAGCTATTGTCATGGGTTGTTATCCATCACCCGTCGGGCATGTGTGCTTTCACCAATATTTTCCTTTGGCACACCCTATAAATTCTCATCCGTTCATCATCAAACTTCATATGGATCTTTGGGGTGATCAAGAGAGCTATAAATGTTTACCAAAATTTGTAAAAGAATAACATGGACGCCAGCAGCCGTCTTGGAATTTATATACTCTTAGCATGACTAAATTTTTTGGCACACCCAACAGACATTACTCATCCGATTGTGGATCTTTTGAGTGACAAAACTACATGTAGATGGGAGCCATAACATTTTTCAGAATTTCTTTAAAAACATGGCTGCCAGCAACAATCTTGGATTTTACTCTTCACATGACTAAATCCTTCAGCACACCCCATAGGCCACATACCTCAAACCCAAACATTAAACTGATATTGGGTGTGACCTCTAAATGGGGCCATCCCAGATTTCCCATATTTGATAAGAAACATGGCCGCCAGTGGCCATCTTGGATTCCACATTTGAATCCATCGGCAGTTCCTGCAGCTCACATTTACTGGGTTTTTTTTGTTGAAAATTTACAGGCATGTTTGGGATCAATCCTAGATGGCGGCTATCAAATTTAAATGATTTTATATTAAAAACATGGCTACCGTCAGCCATCTTGGATTTTACTCTTTGCATGACTAAATTCTTCAGAACACCCTGTAACCAACATTTTTATCCAATTGATCCCAAACTTCATATGGCTTTTTGGGTTGACCTCTGGTATTACTTAAACATTTGAATTTTCTGCATTCCTTATCTCTCCATGGACTGTAAAGTATGACATTATCCCCTCTCCAAGTTGAGCTACACACTTACATTTTGTGGTGTTTACATCTCTTTATATGGATTGCTATTGTTTTTAGGATCATCATAAACTCTTAGTTATATGATGACCTTCCCAGAATTCTGGCCCTTTTGTTTGGCTGATTCTCGATACAGCTCTTTGACATTGGCCCTGCGAATCGATTCAATTTGATTGAAAATATTTCGTTCTATTCGTTTCTAACTCAGCTGTGCTGATTCCAAATTTAACGAATATTTGCTATCAGTTGCAGATATATGCTGTCTAATAAAGTGTTTATGTAAATGTATATTGCAGTATTTTTATTCAACAAGACTTCGACTTCGGAAACTAACAAAAAATCATGTAAAATGTTTAACATATAAATAGACCACCAATTTCTGTAATGTACTATACCTACTGAGGTATAAGAAATATAATCTGGTTTTCCACATCTATTCTAATAAATTGCTACATCCTATTTTCAGTTTTTGATCCAAAAGTGCCTAAGATGAGTGAATGTGATATAAAGACATCACCGCAGCTCGAGAACATTCTGTCTAACGTGAAGCCGACGTGTGTCGAGTCTGTGAAACAGTCGCAGAATCTGTCGAAGGAATCTAATGAAATTATCTTGTCTCTACCAGATCTCTCATTCATGAAATCTAGAGTTTTAATGTTTCCATTTCTGAAGAAAGCAGACTCATGAAAGCTTAATGTTTCTTTCCTGATGAGAATCGAGACTCGTAGAACAGGACACTTCAGGGAAAGACAAGTCACAGCACCGCGATCTTTATTGAAGGAAGGAGGTTAAGAGAATCGGAATGGGTAGTTACATGTATAGCACCCAGGTCGGGGAATTTACGTCTTAATTTGCTCGAAAAGGTGGCACGTTAAGTCATAAAAAAAAATATAGTGGAATAGTCTTTTTGGCGAGTGGTTGAAACCACTTTAACCACAATTCCATAGAGAATTTCATGACTTATATTAAGTACATTTCAGCAAATTTAGTGTGAAGTATATTCACATACCTTATAGAGCCAACACCCTTAATGAATGCAGCTTTAACTATGATATAATTAATCGCCTCCCCCCCCCCCCCCCCCCCCCCCCCCCCTTAATGAGGTTGATCTGTTGTATTACCTGAATTTAGTGTGTCTGAAATGTGCTGAATGAGGTCTCCAGAGGGTGAATTTATTTACATTATCTGCATAGTGGGATAGCATCACCAAATTTACCCTCTGTGGACCTCATGATCTGCATAGTGGGATAGCATCACCAAATTTACCCTCTGGTAACATCATTCTGCTTAGGCCTCATCTTCTGGGAAGTATCTATAGTCTCAAATTAAAATTGTGTAGTTGCTTATTCCCTTCTGTCCAGTTTCTTTTCCCCCTAATTTGCAGGAGATAAGTTGCAAAATTGAGGGGACTAATGGGTGAACATGACCAATTTCAACTGGGGAACTACAATCTGATCCTAAGTTTCCCATAGCAGTTGAGGCCCAAGCAGAATGAGGTTCCCAGAGGGTGAATTTGGTAGCGCTAGCTCCCTATGCAGGTTAGCGTCACTAAATTCACCCTCTGGGGACCTCATTCTGCAAATGTCAGACAAACTAAATTCAGGCTTGTTGTGGTGAGATTGGTTGACTGCAGTGGACTTATGGTATTATCTGGGTCCTGACTGGCCTAAAACCTCGTTAAGGGGGTAAATTAGTTAGTGCATAGCTGACTGCTTTTGTGAATAGATCTTGTGAAACACCATCTATTGCAAATATTTAAAGTGATCCAAAGCACTCCGCTGAGGTGTACAGAATGGAATAACAAAGATGTTAAGAAGGCAGAAAACGGCATCATTGTTACAAACAAATTACATGCAGTGACTATTGTTAATGAAATCGTTGCCGTTAAGCTTATGCCCAATAATTCTTCCCGAATAAATTAGTAAATATTTGCATTTGTGAGTAGTTATGTAATGTTGTGTTCTCTGAAATGATATTGTTGATGTGGTTGGAACTTTCAATAATTTTAGTTGATTGCAACATTCTTTCTATTATTCATGGGCGTCAAGCCTGCAAATAGCATGTCTAACCCATAGAGAGCCCCACATAGACTGGAGCAGACAACACTCTGTAGTGCATTCTTCCATCTGTGTGAGGCTCCCTGTGGGTTACATATAAAACATTCTTGAGTTATTGCACTTACTGGAGTAGGAGCAAGCCTGCAAATAGCGTGTCTGTCATTTGCAGAATGAGGTCCCCAGAGGGTGAATTTAGTGATGCTATCCCACATAGCGGGCTAGCATCACCAAATTCACCCTATGGAGACCTCATTCTGCTTATGCCTCCTCTTCTGGGAAGTATCTATGGTATCAAATTAACATTGTTTTTAGTTACGTTTTCCAATCTGGGAAGTTTCTATATCCCCTAATTTGCAGAAGATAAAATGCATAATCGAGGTGCCCAATGGGTCAACATCACCAACTTCAACTGGGAAACTTCTATCTGATCCTAGGTCTACCATAGCAGTTGATGGCCTAAGCAGAATGAGGTCCCCAGAGGGTGAATCTAGTGATGCTAGCCCGCTATGCGGGGTAGCGTCACTAAATTCACCCTCTGGGGACCTCATTCTGCAAATGACAAACACGCTATTTGCAGGCTTGATGGACGTTCAAATTTACCAGCACCTTTCCTGTCGAAAGCACTCGTGTGAATTTTTAACCATTGTAACACTATGTTGATAGTCAATATTTATTTAAAAACACACTTCATGTATGCAAGAGTTTTTGAGTGGGAATGGTACAACAAGGGTATTAACCCTTTACCCAACAGAACGGCCCTGTGCCAATGCATTCTCTTATATATGCGAGTCGACCATAGGTCGCCTCGCATATATAAGAGAATGCATTGGCTTAACACATTAAAAATTATAAAATTGTTAAAGAATACAAGAAGAAATGATAAAAAGTGTTAAAAAAAGATTTTTTTTAGGCCAATGCATTCTCTTATATATGCGAGGTGACCTATGGTCGACTCGCATATATAAGAGAATGCATTGGCACAGGGCATAACTAACTATCACAATGTGGTCAAGGAGCCGGTTCCAATGATATCCATATTTGTATGGTTCTATTGAGACAGACCGAAGATATTTTAGGCTGTTGAAGCTTTATTTGGCCTGTTTTGGCCGGTTTGTTGGGTAAAGGGTTAACTGGTTTACATATATAGTAAACAAATTTCATTGGTATTTATTGGTTATAGTGAAAACAAATTTCATTAAAAAAGAAAAAGAAACAACTTTCACTTGTTTATGTATTTGATTGCAATATGCCAGTCTATTTGAATTGTAATGCACTAAAGGTATAAAGTCATAGCATAATGGTGTAAAATCAACCCGTCTGTTTATTTATTTGTACTCAAATTTGCTCCCATCGAAATTGATATGCATAAAATACATTCATTGTTAAAATTAATGATTTAGCAAACACAGATGGAAGCATGCACTACAGTGTGTCGTCTGTCTGCTCCAGTCTATGTGGGGCTCTCTATGGGTTAGACACACTATTGTATATTCAGATGGAAGCATGCACTACAGAGTGTTGTCTGGGGACCTCATTCTGCCTAGGCCTCATTTTCTCTGGAAAGTTTCTTTATTAAATTTCTATAGAAACTTCTTCACATAGATTCTATTTCTTTTTCAGTTTAGTTTCCCCAAATTGGCAGACGACACATTCATAATTGTAGTTCCCAATGGGTGTACATCACAATATTCACCATTTAGGAACTTCAATCTGATTATATGTCTCCCATAGCAGATCAGGCCATACAGAATATGGTCTATAGAGGGTGAAGTTGGTGATGCTAGCCCACTGTGTGGGATGTCACTAAATTCACCCTTTGGGGACCTCATTCTTCAAATGACAGGCTTGCCTATACATTAACACCATATCTGACACCATATTTCCTGGCCTGTTACAGTCTGTACATGAACTTGCTCAAACCACTACTATTTATTTAATTATGGTGAATAGTCATTCCAATTATGTTATGTTTACAAACTAATTAGTGCTTATTATTTTTGTACTTGTATTAAAAATGGGAATTGTGCAAGACAGTTTAAAATCAAAGATATTAGAAATGGAGCCAATAATATAGACAGAATGTATTGCACATCTTAATCGAAAATCTTTTAATAAATTAGTTACATATATGCTAACAGACACGTTTTGCATAGTGAACTACGACAGATAATTATTACGAATAGGGTACTATGTTACTAGAATTTGTTTGTTGATTTTCCCCAATTCGTTGTTACGATTATGGTTTCAGATTTTCAACAAATACATCATACAGTAATAAGTTTGTGATTGTTTTTTCTCAGCTCCTCAATGTTGGAGATGATTCTGAGATTATGTCCTTAACCCTTTCACTGCCAGGTTGATTTTTTTTATCAACCCATATACCCTGTGCCAATGCATTCTCTTATATATGCGAGTCGACCATAGGTCGCCTCGCATATATAAGAGAATGCATTGGCCTAACAATTTTAATAATTTTTTCTTGTATTCTTCAACAATTTTATAATTTCACCCATACAGAGCCCCAGACAAACATGAGCAGACGACACTCTTCTATATGCTTCTATATATGTGTGGGGCTCCCTGCAGGATAATGGATGTTTTTTATTTTATGTCCTAAAAATTGTCAAACATTTATTTAAAAAAAAATGATAAAAAATTGTTAGGCCAATGCATTCTCTTATATATGCGAGGCGACCCGCATATATAAGAGAATGCATTGGCACAGGGTAAAAAAACCCGACTTCCGACTGGATTTGATATGGCGGGTTAAATCATGATCGCCATGCAACCTTAAATTTGACCTATTAGTGGTAATCAAATTGTTTGACGTAGTGAACGCAAAAATTTTGCCAAACATTAACGCTAAACTATGATAACAATTTCTGTGAGTGGCAAGCACAATTGTCTCGTAGACTTCAATTCTGCGAAAATGTTTGTGGACTGTCTGAAAATTTATTCATAATTTTTATCTGTCGTAGTTAATTGTGCAAAAGGCGTCTAAATAATTTACCACCCACAACAAGTCGATAAAAGATTTTCCATATATAATTACCTGGGATCACATATATTTGTTTTTAGCCTTGTATTTGTCACAAGAATTTGTGGTTTAATGAAATACGACTCCACAAGTTATAAATGTGGTATTTGTATTATTTTCGATGCACATATTCCTCGATTTTAGTTTTCAGGCTCTTTATTCTTTTCGTGAAATTTTATTTGAATTTGTTGCAAAATAGAAAAATCAAAAGTAAAATGATTTTCATTTGATGTATTTGACCCGCCATATCAAATCCAGTCGTAAGTCGTGATTTTATTTACCCTGTGCCCATGCATTCTCTTATATATGCGAGTCGACCATAGGTCGCCTCGCATATATAAGAGAATGTATTGGCCTAACAATTTGTTATCATTTTTTTTAAATATATGTTTCTTACAATTTTTAGGACATAAAATAAAAAACATCCATTACCCTGCAGGGAGCCCCACACATATATAGAAGCATATAGAAGAGTGTCGTCTGCTCATGTTTGCCTGGGGCTCTGTATGGGTGAAATTATAAAATTGTTAAAAAATACAAGAAAAAATTATTAAAATTGTAAAAAATTGTTAGGCCAATGCATTCTCTTATATATGCGAGGCGACCTATGGTCGACTCGCATATATAAGAGAATGCATTGGCACAGGGTAAAAAAAATCCCGACTTACGACTGGATTTGATATGGCGGGTCACATATTTATGTTATCGTATCTTCCAATGTTTAAATATCTTTAATTATTTGCTGAATTACGCTGCTTTTATGTGAACACTACCCCCATGTAGTCCCGAGGTGAGCATGATGGCACATGTTTATAGTCTATAAGACTTGGGACATGTTTCAGCGTGGAGTAAAGAAAAGAGGAGTAATAAATGAAAGTCGTAGTCTTAGTTCTCGTCTTATGTCACGATATGACCATACTACGCTGTTGAAAGTGACATTAAACCCCAATTAACCCGTTCTATACTAAATACTCATTGGTGAGTAGTTGTCCCATAGAAAATGTTCAGATAATAAGTTCAGCAAACAACCGTATGTCTCTGTTGAACTTTCTATTTAATCATTTCCCGCCAATGAATACGATTAATTCTTCACTGACACTTGAACTCGCTTTTCACCATAGTGTCGTCTACTCATTTTACCTGAACATCCCTCCAAATAAATAATGGAATATTTCGATGAATACTTTTATAACTGAGTGGAGAATCCATTGGTATAGAAATATCTGGTGACATGATTTGACGTATTTTGCATATACCTGGACCGTTTTATAATTAGTACGTCAAAATACGTCACCAGGTATCTTATCGACATTTGATATTAGGTGGTAAAGAGTAAAACCCAAGTAACTGAAAACTGAAAATGTTCAGATAAAAACATAGGCCATTTGTTAAACTTAATTTTTAAACATTTCCCGCCAATAAATATGAATCCTTCTACAGTGGTATGTTTGTCGTCTGCTTATATTTCCTGAACATCCCTTTAGATGAATAATAGACCATTCGATTATATATTTTATAACTGATGGGAGAATCCATTTAGTAATTAAAGGGTTAACTATGTGAAAGTTATGTCGGGTTTAGAATATTCTGAAAACATTTATATCGGGGGAATAATGTAGATAGTTCACATGATATCACATGTGCTTTAAGTACAAACAATGTATTCTGTTCATTTTAATTATTTATGCTTCATGGACAATCAGTTTCGTTCTTTATATATTTTTTAATTTTTAGTTATCACCACACCTCATTGAATTCACTTGCGTGTAGTCTATTAGAAGAGTGTAATCACATGATCACAATTAGTTCATGTCTACAACAGAAAATCATCACACAACAAAAAACCACTTATGACCAATTGTTCCACTACAAAAATCTGTTCCTTTGTGATACAATTCTGGGATTAAAATATGTGGGGGGGGGGGGATATATACTCTCCCTAGCAGCCTAGCCATATATAGAGTTCAGGACCGGAAAAGTACACCTGTTATATTTGGTTTTGTTCAAGCCTCAAACAATGGGTTGGACATCTATTTGCACCTGTCATCTTGACCGGCAATGTTTGTGTTTTTTAAAATTGTGCTAGTTTTCAAACTAGTAACACGTGTGTGATTATTTTTTTTTGTAATCAAATTTAGCAAGTAGCAACTGTGCATGCTCGACTGCTCGTTCTAATTTGGCGACTTCTGTCCTGCTGTAGATATCTACCACCGGACGTGAGTCAACTGATGCCATTACATACTGCACTCATCAAAACTCAGCCTACTGAGGTGTGCAAATGAACATACTGTTAAAAAAAATGCAGACTTGGTTTTGTTGCTGTAATAATCAGTTTAATTTGTATTCTGACATAAGGCGACAATCACATGACCAATGAATGCAGTTTCAGTACCAGGTGTACCCTTCCCCTCATGAACTACATGTACCTAGACAGCATTTATCTCTCACCTAGTCATCCCTGAATTTTACCCTATCACAAACAGGTCATTCTAACATCGTTATCAATGATTGAGTGCGAGATGAATTAATCACATGTCAGTAACAGTATTACCCTTACTTTCCTGAACTAGACAGAGCTTTAACCCTTTACCCAACAAACCGGCCAAAACCGGCCAAAATAAAGCTTCAACAGCCTAAAATATCTTCGGTCTGTCTCAATAAAACCATACAAATATGGATATCATTGGAATCGGCTCCTTGACCACATTGTGATAGTTACAGTTATTCCCTGTGCCAATGCATTCTCTTATATATGCGAGTCGATCATAGGTCGCCTCGCATATATAAGAGAATGCATTGGCCTAAAAAAAATCTTTTTTTAACACTTTTTACCATTTTTTCTTACATTCTTTAACAATTTTATAATTTTTAATGTGTTAAGCCAATGCATTCTCTTATATATGCGAGGCGACCTATGGTCGACTCGCATATATAAGAGAATGCATTGGCACAGGGCCCTTCTGTTGGGTAAAGGGTTAACATATATCCCACCTATATTCATCCCCAAAATTTATGGTATCACAAAAACATAGTCATTGTAACATAGTTATCATTGATTATAAATATATGACTCAATAATTCCTAACAGTTGTACACTTCCATATATACTGTATATTACCTATCAGCATTGTAGAATTGTATCACAAATAGGGTCATTCTAACATAGTTACAATGAATGTTATTTCACAACAATGATATAGGAGTTTTATACCCCCAGGCAATGACCCTCTAGGCATGTTCTTGGTGACAGTATATTCGCCTACCTACATTGTATCATCATTGTATAATTTTATTTGATCACAAACACGGTCATTATAACATAGTTACCAAATGATTGAGTGCAAAATGAATTAACCTCATGTCAGTAACAGGTGTACATGTACCTCTCCTTTCCACATGTACATATATACCTTGACATAGCTTTATAATATAGCTCCCACCAAGCCTGAGTTTAGTGTGCCTGTAATTTACATATAGAAACGTCTTCACAAAGATTCTATTTCTTTTTTGGTTTAGTTTCTCTATATCCCCAATTGAGATTCCCAATGGGTGTACATCACAATATTCACCATTTGAGAACCTCAATCTTTTTCCAATAGTAAATGAGGCCATGCAGAATGAGGTCCCCAGATGGTGAATTTGGTGATGCTAATCCGCTATGCAGCAGGCCTTCGATTCTGTAAAATGCAGGAGTGTGGTTGGTCACTCGCCTAACCTGAAACCCAGGCGTGTGATTTTGGTGGATATTTAGAACGCAACACAATCATGGTACCAAAATTACGTTGCATTGGTGTTGGGGTGCACGGTGGGATTAATTTAAATATGTCATGTTGGTAACACTATCTAGCCGAGAATTACTCAGACCTACATACGAATGCGACGACATCGCTTAACGCACCTGACTATAATAATGTTCTAGCGCATGCGCAAAACTTAAAACAATTACTTCCGTCGTATACGGCATGTCTGTCAGTCTTCTCCAGCAAACAAGGTTGATCGTTATTATAAACCCTTTTTCAATCGTGCGCCGAATATCGCCGAGGAGTGTGATTAATTACTCGCCAAGATTTAATTTCAGGCGTGCTATGGTGCGCGAGCGCGAGCGCGATCGCACGCCTCATAATCGAAGGCCTTCTATGCAGGATAGTTTCACTAAATTCACCCTCTGGGGACCTCATTCTGCTAATGACAGGCACACTAATTCAAGGCTTGCCGATATTCATCCAGAATTGTATCACAAAGACACAAACAAGGTTCAAGTCATTCACACATATTTATCCATGATTGAGTGCTAAATGAATGAACCTCATTTCAAAACAATTGTTTATCCGTCTCCCGGGGCACATTGTGGTCGAGATGGTAGTAACCAGCGTCTCCCGAGGCACATTGTGGTCGAGATGGTAGTAAACAGATGACAAATTGCACACTTTGAATCTTTGATCTTACATGTGACGGATAGGTGACATGTATATTATAACAAGTGGGTCTTTATAATGTCACATTGCCATTATCTTATTGATTAATGTCTTATTATTATTCATAATTGGTATATTTCATGTCTGACCGGGTGGTATCTGACCGGGCATGTCCCTCATGACTGACTGTGTGTTGTCCCTCATGTCTGACCAGGTGATGTCCCTAACAAGTTTACCAAACCCAGTTATATCTAACAGGCTCTGAAAGGTCTGACACTTTCTGATTTTCCCATTATCTTATTGATTAATGTCTTATTATTATTCATAATTGGTATATTTCATGTCTGACCGGGTGGTATCTGACCGGGCCTGTCCCTCATGACTGACTGTGTTGTCCCTCATGTCTGACCGGGTATGTCCCTCATGACTGACCAGGTGATATCCCTAACAAGTTTACCAAACCCAGTTATATCTAACAGGCTCTGAAAGGTCTGACACTTTCTGATTTTCAAAACAAGATATTTTTCATGCCATCAATATATTCTCATTCACCCTTTGATAACTGGATTCCTACTGATTCCTATTGATTTATTTTAGTCAGCCCTGGGAATTAGCCCAAGCAATAGGCAATGCCTAGTTAAAATCAGATGCAGAATCATTTTGCCCAGGCAATACAACTGCTTAGGTAAAATAAGTTCCTTGGGTTACTAAATTTCATTCATGTCAATCAGAAATACAACCTCTTTAGCCAAAATGACTTCCTTTCTTCTTTACATATATTGTCCTACAATAGCATCCATGGCACCGGGGCATCCATGGCATCGTCTCTCGCTGTCCTGCTTTTTTCATGACGTCTTTTATGTTTAACCCTTTACCCAACAGAAGGGCCCTGTGCCAATGCATTCTCTTATATATGCGAGTCGACCATAGGTCGCCTCGCATATATAAGAGAATGCATTGGCTTAACACATTAAAAATTATAAAATTGTTAAAGAATGTAAGAAAAAATGGTAAAAAGTGTTAAAAAAAGATTTTTTTTAGGCCAATGCATTCTCTTATATATGCGAGGCGACCTATGGTCGACTCGCATATATAAGAGAATGCATTGGCACAGGGCATAACTGTAACTATCACAATGTGGTCAAGGAGCCGGTTCCAATGATATCCATATGTGTATGGTTCTATTGAGACAGTCCGAAGATATTTTAGGCTGTTGACGCTTTATTTGGCCGGTTTTGGCCGGTTTGTTGGGTAAAGGGTTAACAACGTTATGGCGAGAGAGATACAAGATATTGACATTTTCTGCTGATCTTCGGATATAAATGACAAAATTCTAAGATTGACCAGGACTGTCGGCAGAACATATACATTATTGTGGTGGATTGACGGTAACATGGTGTGACATTGATGGCTAGGAGCTTATGTTCAACCTCCGTCAATTTCAAACCATGTTACCGTCAATCCACCACAATAACTTATAGTATCTCTACACTAATGTGTGTCTGTCAATCAACAATAGCCCAATGTAAACATATAATGTCTACCATCTGAGTGTACCTTAAATTATAACGTCTACTGTAACAGTATACCTTAAAGGGCCACTTAAGTTTCAAACCCCCAGATTACATTATATAAAATATATGCCATATTATATACCATTTGAATGAGGAACCCCCAGATCACATATAAAATATATGCAATATTATATACCATTTGAAAGAGGAAGCTTCAAAACATTGTATTTTCAACTTAATCGATGTAATAAACTGGGAACTTGTTGTTTTTGTTGAGAAACCAACGTAGGTTCTGTGCTCAAGATTCTTTACAAAGTATATTTTGTTCAATTGAAGGGGAATAACTCTATATAGTTGGATATAGAGTTATTCCCCTTCCATTGAAAATAAACTAATTTGAATTATGTTGCATTCTGGGAGCCATAACATGGAAAATTATTTTATGATTTCAGCTGTTTTCTATTTCTCTATGTGCATTTTATGAGACACAGATGTTCCAAATGGTAATGAATTATAGCAATTTAATCATATTCTATGGCATAGATTGTTATTAAAACCGTACATCAAGGCACCATAAAAAATAAATCAGTGACTCGAAAATTAAGTGGGCCTTTAAATTATGGAGAACCTAATATATTTTCAATCACCTATTTCTGTCATTGTTTTTAAAATGTAAAGAGAGTATGCGATTCACTGAATGTTATTATTTCTACGGTGTTGGATATTTAAGAGAGTATGTGATTCACTGAATGTTACCATTGCTAAGGCCCTTTTTTGGATATTTTTCATCATGTGGAATTAGAAGATGCCCAATTTTATTTGACAACAGAGTTAACCAAAATTCGTAAAAAGAAAATGAACCCTTTCATGACGCGAGTTGTGCTGGAGCACCATTAAAGATCATGTGCCAGTGCATTCTCTTATATATGCGGGTCTCTCATAGGGAGCCTCGCATATATATCAGAGAATGCACTAGCTTACACGATCAAAGTAAATATTGTTAGGCCAATGTATGCCTTGATATATGCGAGGCTCCGTATAGGAGACTCTCACATATAAGGGAATGCATTGGCACAGGGTTTTCACAAACTTTCAAGAAGCTCCAGTCATAGAAAGGTTAGTAACTGAAAATCAGCATCTTTGGTAATGTACTGCAAAATCATCATGAAAATAATAAAAGCATTGTAATTAACATGGAAAGAATGCCCTAAATAATCGACTCCTTAACCGCAGCAGAATTATGAGTAACTTTTCAGAATTTAGTCGGAAATATGGCTTGTTGCCATTCATCGGAAAACTCTGTGAGATTCAGATAAGTTACCCATAATTCTTCTGTGGTTAAGGAGTTGATTATTTAGGGCATTACTGTAGCTTAAAATAAACATTTTGAGTAACAAAAACAAAAATAATTAATAGCTCGACTGGACGAAGTCAAGTTTGTGTTATTGTTTGTGTTATTGGGTTGGCGTCCATCAACAATTTCCTTTGGCACACCGTACAGGTGTCTCATCCAATCGTCTCCAAACTTCATATGGATCTTCGGGGTCACCTCTAGATGGGATTCATAATTATTTTTTACCTGAAATTTGTTAAATAAATGCTGCCAACAGACATCTTGTATTTTACTCTTTGCATCACTTAAATTCTTAAACATTTAAACTTTATGCATTCCTATCGCTTCATTGACTCTAATGTATGACATTATCCCCTCTCCAAGTTGATCTACAGTGTCATTGACACTTTCATAATGAGAGTTTATTATTGGCGCGTACATAAAACCTGCATGTTAAAATCCCACGAAGGGTTACTGGTATTTTTTGCATACTAGTAGTAATGTTGTTAAATCAGACTGGGCATCTTTAATGGTTGCGGTATCCTTGTGTTATGTGCAGCCTCAAAATATGGTGCTGGTCATTTGCAGAATGAGGTCCCCAGAGGGTGAATATAGTGGGCTAGCGTCACTAAATTCACCCCTTCTGCTTAGGTCTCATCTTCTCTGGAAACTATCTTTATTATCAAATTAACAAGTTTTTTAGTTTCTTTAGACAGTTTTCTTTTTAGTTTAGTTTCACTATATGTGACCCGCCATATCAAATCCAGTCGGAAGTCGGGATTTTTTTTACCCTGTGCCAATGCATTCTCTTATATATGCGAGTCGCCTCGCATATATAAGAGAATGCATTGGCCTAACAATTTTTTTCAATTTTAATAATTTTTTCTTGTATTCTTTTAACAATTTTATAATTTCACCCATACAGAGCCCCAGACAAACATGAGCAGACGACACTCTTCTATATGCTTCTATATATGTGTGGGGCTCCCTGCAGGGTAATGGATGTTTTTTATTTTATGTCCTAAAAATTGTCAGAAACATTTATTTAAAAAAAATGATAAAAAATTGTTAGGCCAATGCATTCTCTTATATATGCGAGGCGACCTATGGTCAACTCGCATATATAAGAGATTGCATTGGCACAGGGTAAAAAAAAATCCCGACTTCCGACTGGATTTGATATGGAGGGTCACATATCCCCAAATTGGCAGACGGCACATTGCATAATCAAGGTTCCCAATGGGTACACAACAATATTCACCATCTGGGAACATAAATCAGAGAATAGGTCTCCCATAGCAGATGAGGCCATGCAGAATCAGGTCCACAGATGATGATATTGGTGATGCTAGCCTGCTGTGCGTGGTAGCATCACTAAATTCACCCTCTGGGGAGCTCATTCTGTGAATGTCCGGCACCATATTGACTAACTCTACAGAATAAATGTCAGCACCCACTGTAGGGTGTTTATATGTATGTATGTGGTATGTCAGCACCCACTGTAGGCATGGGTGTTTATATGTTTGTATGTGGTATGGAATTGTATAAACAGGTGTGTATATAGAGGATCTACAACGAGTCCACATATAGTGAAATTTACAAAACGAGTCTAGTAAATTAGGTCCAGACCTACAGTAATGCCCTAAATAATCGACTCCTTAACCAAAGCAGAATTATGGGTAATTATTCAGGATTTAGTCGGAAATATGGCTTGTTGCCATTCATCGGAAAGCTCTGTGAGAGCTTTCCGAAGAATGGCAACAAGCCATATTTCCGACTAAATCCTGAAAAATTTCCCATATTTCTGCTTTGGTTAACCCTTTACCCAACAGAACGGCCCTGTGCCAATGCATTCTCTTATATATGCGAGTCGACCATAGGTCGCCTCGCATATATAATAGAATGCATTGGCTTAACATATTAAAAATGATAAAATTGTCAAAGAATGTAGAAAAATATTATAAAAATTGTTAAAAAATGTAAGAAAAAATTATAAAATTGTTAAAGAATGTAAGAAAAAATGGTAAAATGTGTTAAAGGTTTTAGGCCAATGCATTCTCTTATATATGGTCGACTCGCATATATAAGAGAATGCATTGGCACAGGGCATAACTGTAACCATCACAATGTGGTCAATGAACCGGTTCCAATGATATCCTTATTTGTATGGTGTTATTGTGACAGACCGAAGATATTTTAGGCTGTTGAAGCTTTATTTGGGCGTTTTTGGCCGTTTTGTTGGGTAAAGGGTTAAGGAGTCGATTATTTAGGGCATTACTGTAATTAATTAGACAAGTAAAGAGCACTGGACGAGTTGTTGATTCCATTTATTACTTGATCCAAAACCTCCATAAAACATCTAACTCAGTAAATGGGACGTGAAACTAACAGCGGCTTCTACAAGGCCCGTGATGATGTTTCAAGTAACTTTGTATTGTTTGCCTGCATAAATAGTCCCAGATAAATAGGACTCTTTGACGCATTTAATGGCCCATTTAGGATATCTGTGAATTGCTCACTGGAATGGTTTGATTATAAACATGTGGATTCACTTTGAAGAGAAGCCTTATATTTAGGATTAGGGTACACCTGGTACTATTTCCTGTTATACAATGACTGTTGTATATCATTATTTTAGAATTGGTTTAATGAATGGAATAAGGGTCGTATCACGTAATAAATCTATGTATGTATGTCATGGAATTGTATAAACAGGTTTTGTGTATATCTACATGTATGTATGTGATGTAATTGTATAAACTGATGCATTGAGCATAATAAATTATTGCATATCAAAATGTTACCTTGATAATTTGTTGTAATTCAGTGTATATATGTATTGTACTAAATTATGTGACCAAAAACTGTTGAATAAAATATGTTAACAAGAATCACTTTCCTGGTCAGTCAAACCTGCAAATAGTGTCTGTCATTTGTAGAATGAGGTACCCAGAGGGTGAATTTAGTGATCACCAAATTCACGCTCTGGGGACCTCATTCTGCTTAGGCCTCATCTTCTGGGAAGTATATATATATATATTTGTGGAAGATAAAATGCATAATTGAGGTGACTAATAGGTGAACATCACCAATTTCAACTGGGGAACTTCAAACTGATCCTAGGTCTCCCATAGCAGTTGAGGCTTAAGTAGAATGAGGTTCCCAGAGGGTGAATGTAACAATATTTACATTGATCTTGTAAGCCAGTACATTCTCTTATATATGTGAGGCTCCCTATGGGAGGATCTTTAATGCTGCACCGCTCCCATCTTGAAAGGGTTAAAGGAACTGTCTTGTTTCAACTTAAAGGGACATATATGAAACAGTCGCCCAATTAAAAGGGGTCATTGTAATACTCGTACATTTGTCAACTACCGTCGGATACTTTCAATTTGTCACATGTTCCTGCATATTGCACCATGAAGAATTTGGCAGTTTCCAAATCGGGTGGCCTTTTTGAAGAGAGACAAAAAATAAATGTTGGAATGGAAAGTTATATTTAAAGGACATTGTAATACAATTGAGTATTTGTCACTAAAAACAAGCATTCTGATTGGCCGAGAGCGGCTAACTTTCGTTTTCGATTCACCGACATCGGCCGCTTCAGCGTGCATCAAATCTGAATGTAGCACGGTCAATTTGCATCGGCGCAGAACGAGTAGCGAAACGAACACACCCGCGCGTTGTTGTCTATAGATACCGTTCATCGGCCGCTTCAGCGTGCATCAAATCTGAATGTCGCACGGTACAATTTTATCGGCGCAGAACGGAGTAGCGAAACGAGACAACCCGCCCCGCAGGAAATGGTTACGGAGCACTGTTCCGAGTAACGCAATGAACAAACCCAAGATTTGTGCACGGTGACAACGGCGAAATGAAAGTCTCGATTCGTGTCATGAAAATGACTAAATGATACTTTTTATACAGTTTTTTTGAAAATTCCTTGCTAGATTGAATTACAATGGAGATAAACATACCCTGTTTCGTTGTACATTCTGGGATTCGAGCATGAAAACAGTTTGTGAACTCGCCGGCAAGCCGGCTCGTTCACAAACTGTTTTCATGCTCGAATCCCAGAATGTACAACTCAACAGGGTATGTTTATCTCCTAAATAGAGTTTGTTTAGCGACAATGCTTGGTACAAAGAAGTCCGCAGTTATTGCATTTACTTGATACCAGAAAATATCATCCTCAAACTTAATTCAGGAAGGGGTCTAAAATTGGTATTGTTTCCTGTAGTATGTGGTAATCCTCGATTAAAGATACGGGCAGCCTTCGCTTTGGGTATAGCTGCTAAAGTAGTCACATCCGCTTAAACTGCCATAAACAGAAAGAATATTATATAATAGAGAGATGTTAATCTTATACCAATCCTAAATATCGTGTACATCAGTGTACATTGCATGTTATTGTCACATTTGTATGCTCTGTTATGTAAACAAACACTTAGAACTATGAAAATGAAATGAAAATGTTCCGTTGTGCTGTGGGAGGCTAAGATAAAATTATAGGCTCCATCAACAATTGCATTCAAATCACACCCATTCTACCCGCTGTCAGTTCAAAACCCAGCTAATCCATGTTACTTCATGATTGGGAAATGATCAGGCAGAAAACGTGTGCATAATATAATTGTTCTGTGGCAAAGAGATGAATATTTTTCAATCCAGTTGGTATTTTCTCCTAACCTATACATGGTAATACATACCAAATAAGGAATTCCTGTATGGTATATTGTAAGAGGAAGACGCACCAAATTAGGGGTTTTACAACCGAAGTACAATGCACGCGAATCTAAATAAGGAAATGATGCAATATTGTGACTCTGCAAATGAACAATTCACTGCGCTTTTTGTGAGAAAATAAACAACACTTGACCTGAATTTTTTGAAGCATGTTTTGTGAATAATATCGCATTCATATATATACTATTAGTATATTCTTGAGGAAATTATCATAATTTGATAAATTTTAATTCTAAATTATAACCTACAATGAAGGTCGCCCATCCCTTTAAATGCATGCATTAAAAAAAGTAAATAACAGTCCATCTGAGGTGGGCAATGTCTGGCTCCCATATGTTTTATGGTTTATGCCAATATGGCAAAGGGGATGTCAGACCTGATAACTTAGGCCAAGATACACAAGCACCACACCGACACACCGAGCAGGCAGATAACAACCAGCATGATGAGCCGACTGGAAACCGGAAGGCGTGAACCCACGGCTATCTAGAAGTCAACAAAAATGATTACGATAGTAGAACGGTTAATTATTCATCGGTTATGTACATTGTAAATGTTTTAATCACGCGATAACAGTATAAGGCATATACATGTATATATTAAGTATATAGAATAGTTATACACCCATGTGGTTACATAAATGTATAGACCAAGGTTATCGTAGTACATTCGATGAGTAGTTACTCACAAATATAGTTAACCCTTTACCCAACAAACCGGCCAAAACCGGCCAAATAAAGCTTCAACAGCCTAACATATCTTCGGTCTGTCTCAATAGAACCATACAAATATGGATATCATTGGAACCGGCTCATTGACCACATTGTGATGGTTACAGTTATGCCCTGTGCCAATGCATTCTCTTATATATGCGAGTCGACCATAGGTCGCCTCGCATATATAAGAGAATGCATTGGTCTAAAAATAAAAAAATTTTAACACTTTTTACCATTTTTTCTTACATTCTTTAACAATTTTATAATTTTTAATGTGTTAAGCCAATGCATTCTCTTATATATGCGAGGCGACCTATGGTCGACTCGCATATATAAGAGAATGCATTGGCACAGGGCCCTTCTGTTGGGTAAAGGGTTAAAGGTTATCATAGTCCATGAATATTGTTTGTAAATTCCTAAATATATGGTTATGATGTATATTACCCCTCCCCATTTCATTTATGGTGTACAATACCCCCTCCCATCTCACTTATGAAGTACATTACCCCCTCTCCATCCCAGTTATAATGTACAGTACCCCCTCCATTCTCACTTATGATGTAGAGTAACCCCTCCCCATTTCACAGTTATGATGTACATTACTCCCTCCCCATATCAGTTATGGTGTACATGACCCCCTCCCCATCTCAGTTATGATGTATATTACCCCCTCCCCATCTCACAGTTATGATGTACATTACCCCCTACCCATCTCAGTTATGTTTTGTGCCAATATGGCAAAGGGGGTGTCAGACCTAATTAGGGCAACTATAGTTAAAGGTTATCGTCTCCCACTTGACGAGTAGTTACTCACAAAAATAGCTAAAGGTTATCGTAGTACATAGGATAAATATCGTTAGTAAATTCCTAAATATATGGAAAGAGTTAAATGGTTTCATACAGCATAAGTTATATCGCTGTCAGATATCGTATATTTAAATTTAAAAACCTTATTATAAATGGCACACCTTTTCTGGTGGTACGTTTAGGTATATGTTTATTGTTATGCAGTGTTTGACTATCGGTATATCTTGATGGTTTTGGAGGAAAAATAATTAACCCGTTTTGGAAAATGTTTACTAAGACCATGTCCAAAAGATGTTATTTATAAAGTTGGGATAGAAAAAACTATACCAGCATGAGGTCGTCATGAGCGTAACTCTGGCATAACCGACATCAAATACAGCCTGTTGGATAATAGTCTGGTCGGGCAATGTTTGGCACTCGTATCATATGTAGAAAGTGGGGAAATGTCTGCTTTGTCAATTTTAAAGCAGGTGGGGAAATGCCCGGATTCATAATCTATACAGGAAACATAATTAAATTAAATTAAATTTTCAAATTCAGTTGACCCTATTTTGGAAGGTGTATGACATAGAAACATCAATGAACTGTCAATAACTTATTTATTGTCATATTTATAATAAATCAGTATCTGTAATATGAACTGTCAATAACTTATTTATTGTCATATTTATAATAAATCAATATCTGTAATAAAAACATAAGTACAGAACTCAACCAGAGAATCCTCATGACTCTTTCTAAAGAAAGTTGAGATTCTTGATCTGGATTTTGAGTAAAAAATTCTCACAAGATTATCAAGATGATATTTCATAAATATCTTTAAAACAGAAAATATTCTAATAACAGGTCAACAATAATAAAGTTTTATTAGATTTTTAAAATACAAAATTCTTTTGTATGGTAACTTTCTTTTTATTTTTAAACGGATATGGTTCGTTCAAACCATGTTGACATAATATGGTAAGAGGTATCTCAAAACATACCTACGTGGAAGATTTACAAACAAATTTGTTGATATAGCGCTGAAAGTATGTTTTATATCTTATATTTTTTTATAAATTTGAGATTGTTTTGTTTGTGCTGGTTCATATTTCTTAGTCAGCGGCCATGTAAAAATTGCAACTGTAGACCATGAGAAGAAAATCGGGAGTTTTTGTTACTCTGTAACATTTCCATGACTGAAGCTTCCTGAAATTATGCGAAAACCATGTGCCAATGCATTATCTTATTTTATCACATAATTTGGCCATAAAAGCAGTTTCATAATTATCGGTAATAGACACGTTTAATATCAGCGCGTGCGATGACGTCACAGCGTTCTTCAAATAACTTGCGATCGCTGTAGTTTATGATTGTTGTTTTCGATGAATATTTCGCTAAGCTTCGAGTTTATTTGATCATGTGATAAAAGGTATCTCACACTCGTCCTATTTTATACGTAATTTATCAACCTCGTCCTCTAAATTCTATTTGAGCCTCGGTAAACCTCGGCTCAAATCGAATTTAGTGAACTCGGTTGATAAATTCCGTATAAAATAGAGACTCATGTGAGATCCTCTATATATGCGAGTCTCCCATAGGGAGCCTCGTATGTATTGTAAGAGAATAAATTGGCCTAACAAAATATACCCTGACCATGTAATTCAGTGCATTCTCTTACATATACGATGCTCCATATGGGAGACTCGGATAGTGAAGAGAATGTACTGGCACATGATCTTTAATGCTGCACCAGCGCAGCTCCCGTCATCAAAGGGTTAAGATAACGCAATATACTTTACCGGACATTCCGTATCCGATTTAAGAATTCCGATGAATACAAATGGCACCTTTTTTGTACGGGGCCCATACTATACATATATTGTAAACAAATATAACAACCTAAGTAATATTGCACAACAATAACAACCTAATGAGAACATTGGTTTGTCTCCTGGCTCACAAGTGTACTAAGAGAGATAACTCTAAATATTACATTTATAATACAGACCAGTCAAATGATTGTCTAGCATCTTCACTTATATGTCCATATAAATGAGCAAATGAGTGACTAGCTTTAGGGTTATTGTCATGAAGATGAGTATTTAAACAAGGTTTGATAATATTTATCTGACTAGAAATTAACTGCGAAATGACACTATAATAAAACATATTTGAGCACAAGTCAGAGAACCATTAGCGTGAGTCAATACCTCATCAACATCACAACATATCTCTGGATGTAAGGAGTTCCAGAATATTGCACATGCCCCTATGAAACTTCTGCATAGTTACACATGTCTGACTTTCATAATTTAAGTATGAGTTTCACATAATAACACAATATAAATCTGCATAGCCACACATTTCGGTGATCCGATCTGTCCGAGTTCACACTCAATCGCACAGTTTAAAACTGTGTAGCCACATATTCCTGCTTCCAGTCTGTCCAAATTTACACTCAATTATACAGTATAGAATTGAGTAGCCACACATGTCTGCATTTCGATCTGTCCAAGTTTACACTCGATCCGTTTGAGCCAGGACAGAAGGGTAGCTGATCCAAATGTCGTCTCATTTTTCATCGGATGAGGTGGGTTCCAATTCTGACAGGTCTGCAGCCTCACCTGGAGGTGACCTGGAAGCTATAAATTCAACTCATTCATTAGCCTGACCAAAATTAGTGCTCACCCATTAGCGTGACCTTAAATACAACTCAACTATTAGCCTGACCTATAACACATCCCTGTTACAAGGAAATAAAGTAGGAGAAAAAATTATTACTATAGAACATGACAATATTATCGATTGAAAATCTATATGTTGTCGCTGTTAAGATGGAGATATGAGTTGGAAGCTGGCTGGCAGAATGATCAGCTTCCTAGCAGTCGCTAGCTATTGAATTGACTAGTTAACCCTTTATGGAGCCCCAGACAGATAGAACAATGCACTGATGACTGCCGTCTGCTTGGGTCCATGTGAGGCCCCATAGGGGTATGTATCATGATAATCTTACCTTATAGTTGTAGGAAAATATCAGTGTCCTCCACATTGGGAAGAGCTGAAAGATAAACATTAAGCCAAAATTAATTATAAAAATTGGATAACAGACAACAACACCAATACGTTCAGACAGCTGCGATGCATCTGTTACATTGGATGCGTTAACACACACAATGGAGAGATTCTATTTCCAACGCAACATAAACCATAATGCATGTCTTATATGGAGCGCGTCATGACATTTCTTGTTTTCAATCGATAAAACATGGCAGCTGTATTTGAAGCGAAGGAAAATCGACTTGTATTTATGTCAATAATCAGTGTTATTTATTTGGATTTGACAGGTTTGACACCATCATACAATTAATTTATTACAGATAGATTTATTTGCAATATTGCATTTATTCCAATTTCAAACTTATTAGCTCCAATTATTAGTTTGATGCTCCACGTTATAATACACTGTATGCTCTCATGTGAACATTGGATCGTTTCAATGCAATGTAAGGACCAATGCAACCTATGCAATGGACTCGTCTGAACACTGTGTTTTGTACAATAAATTAAGATGGAAAGATTTGAAATTAATTTATTAAACTAACACATTGAAATTTGAGTGCTGAACAACATTATAAGAGTTATAAACTTGAGACTGGACTCACCTTCGCTAGCACGACTGAGTTACATTCTTGTAGAGCCTCAATGAGACTGATGAAATGTAAGTTGACCGTTTCAGCCATCTAAAACATAAAAAAACATATAAAAACATCTAAACATAAAAAAAACATACAGGGAAAGACAAAGATAAATCATGCCACTAATCAATTGCAATGGATATAGTGTGGCTGAAGGGGTCACTCTCACCAAAACAAGTGCTGAAGGGTACACATGTTTTGAAATGTCGTTCCAAAGGACGTTCAGTTCAGTTTTCTTATCTGCCATGCTTTCTATTAGAGAATAATTGTTTACGTTCCAATGAATATTAAAATGTACTGAAAACAAACTGCTAATGGGCGCCAGACTTTCATAAAGACAATTTAAGTAACGGGTTCGTGCCAATCACAAACCCTGTGTACCCTTCAGCACATTTTCAAACCATGTGTACCCTTCATCACTTTTTTTGGTGAGAGAGACCCCTTCAGCTATAGTTTGTCTCATCAGCCTGGATGGATGGAAAAATATCTGGTCGGACCTATGAAGTATGAAGGAGGTCAATCCAGTATATGCCTCATTCTCTTCGAGAGTGTAAATCATACTATAAAGTACTTACGACTTTAGAATGTGACAGAAGCTGGAGGATACCAGGAGTGACACGAGCCCAGAAATCCATGATCGTCATCGACGCTTCCAGTCTCATGTCACTGTCCGCGGAATGAAGCGCGGCCGCAGACTCACAGTACATCGTCCACAACTAAAAATAGAAATCAGTTTAAAGAGAGACCACAGACCGACAGAACATCATCCACAGCTAATAAAAAATATAAATCAGAGTAGAGAGAGGCCACAGACCCAGTACATCTAAAATCTGGTATACAAGTGTGTTATGGAATTCCCATGATTCCTAGAAGGACACTAGCACAAAGCCTTGTATGGCAATTTTGATGTTCACTTATGTCATGTCCTGCCATCTGACATAACGGTACATGCATACGTCTAAGTCATTTACTATGTTATTATAGGGAATTTTCTTTTCTGGTAAGAGCATTGTGGTCTGTAGAATACACGGAAATGAACATGTCACCAAAGATTCGATGAACTCTGAATCATGGTAGCCAATTTTGAATCAAATCGAATCAGACGAACGATTTTGAATTGCATCGAATCGAATCAATTCGCAAGGCCCTATTATGGAGCCCGATACAGAGAGAACGATGCACTGATGATTGTTGTCTGCTTGGGTCTGTGTGAGGCTCCATATGGGAGTGTTATATAAAGGAACCTTTCTATACTAAATACCCTTATGGAGCCCCAGACTGAGAGAACGATGCACTGATGACTGTTGTCTGCTTGGGTCTGTGTGAGGCTCCATATGGGAGTGTTAAATAAAGGAACCTTTCTATACTAAATACTCATAGACGAGAAGTTCTCTCAGGAAATGTTCAGTCGTTTGTTGAACTTATTATTGGAACATTGCCCAACAAAGAAAATGAATCATTCTGCTTTTGGATTATCTTTTTTTGTCTCTGTCGCAGTCTGTCATCTTCTTTTATTATCTGAACAACCCTCAAAATGAATAATATACCATTCCAATGTATACTTTTATAACTGAATGGGAGAATCCATTTAGTATGGAAAGGGTTAATGGCTCAAATTCATTGTTTTGAATAAGAAGACTTAATGGTTTAAGAAAGGGAGTCAAGCAAAAAAGAAAACTTAACCCTTCCATGACGGAGCTTCCTGAAAATAACGAAAAACCATGATTACATTGGCCTAACAATAATTGCCTTGACCATGTAAGCCAGTGAATTCTCTTATATAAATGCGAGGCTCCCTATGGGAGACTCACATATATATTAGAGAATGCACTGGTACAGGATCTTTAATGCTGCACCATCGCAGCTTCCATCATGATAGGGTTAATGGTTAATGAAAAAGTCTGAATGAAGCCGTTCTTCTGGTTTGGAGAGGAATATTTTGTAGAGGGTGTTGCTTTGCACAAGGTCTGGTTGGGGAATGATTCATTTTGAAGAGGCTTTACTGTACAAATTATATTCTGACACCAAGCTGTTTGTCTAATTGAGAGATACGATGCAGAAGTGTCCAGTTTTAAGAACCGATCGATTATAGGAAGTTTTACCCAAGAGAATAATCAGTTGATCGAACTGGTGATGTGAAATTTCATGAGAGGCAGGGACATTGTACAAACATGAGAGTGCATTGAGCTCGAGTGTTTTACAAAATAATCCCTGCATTGAATGAATTTATTATATTCCACTATAAACATCTAATTTACCAGAAAACTGTATAATACCGCCATTATACCCATGACACATAAATTGCGATATCGCTTATGAATACATAATGCGCTAGTTAAAGTGACATAATTCAGTAGTGAAATTATCATTTATAATCACTAGAGAAATCAGGAAAATCACACATACATGTAGGTATGAAATAATTATAATTACCTGACACATGATGAAGCAGTGGAACAGGGAAGACATATGTAACACTGACACCTGTAAATAAATAATATATATTAATCTGATGGTAACTACCACCAGAGCAGACGACAGGGAGGGGAGGACATGTGTAACACTGAGGGCTGTATATATAATATAAATTAATCTGATGCTAACTCACACAAGAGCAGACTCCAGACATGTGTAACACTGACGCCCGTAAATAAAATCATATAAATTAATCTCCTCCGTAGGCCCTATCCATATTTGCATATATTATTTTGGCAATAAAAATATGTTTAACTAACTATACATATACATGATAGTCACTCTACACTTATTACAGAGAAATGTTAAGAGTTCATGTATTTTGCAATTAATGCTCAATACATATGCCATATGGACATGTTGGTAAAGACATAACAGCATAATAACGTAAATAAAACCATATAAATTAATCTCCTCCGTAAGCCCTATCCATATTGTCACATATATTATTTGGCAATAAAAATGTTTAACTACATGTAACTATACATATACATGATAGTCACTCTACACTTATTACAGAGAAATGTTAAGAGTTCATGTATTTTGCAATTAATGCTCAATACATATGCCATATGGACATGTTGGTAAAGACATAACAGCATAATAACGTAAATAAAACCATATAAATTAATCTCCTCCGTAAGCCCTATCCATATTGTCACATATATTATTTGGCAATAAAAATGTTTAACTACATGTAACTATACATATACATGATAGTCACTCTACACTTATTACAGAGAAATGTTAAGAGTTCATGTATTTTGCAATTAATGCTCAATATACATATGGACATGTTGGTAAAGACATAACGGCACAATATACAAATTGAGAGAAAAAACAAAAACGTTTTTTTGTTTTTACAGATTTCCTTCTTTTTTTTAACCTTTTTTTGGTCATAATATCAAAAATCGAAATAAATGTCCAATGCAGGCATTAATTTCAAAGCAGCAGGGCTTGAGATACAAATATTTCATTTTGAAATATAGAATACACTGGTAGCGTACGTTTGATTGCTCGACGAATCCAGCTAGGATGACCTGGACATGATCAGCGATGTGACAGCTTGCGTCGAGGGGAACAGGCTGGCATAAAACAGGCGACGAGTTCTCAGTCACGGCCGCATGTGTCAGAGAGCCAATCATAAGCCACGATAGCAACCGGATGTGTTCAACGCAGTCAACAAATTCCTTTGGTCTGAAATACAGAATAGTTATTTTTTATGTTGGAATATCAAATAGAGAACAGTGAGGCTGGACTGTTATCAGGGAGAAGTGGACTGTTATCAAGGAGAAGTGGACTGTTGTCAGGGAGAAGTGGACTGTTGTCAGGGAGAAGTGGACTGTTCTCAGGGAGAAGTGGACTGTTATCATGGAGAAGTGGACTGTTATCAGGGAGAAGTGGACTGTTATCATGGAGAAGTGGACTGTTATCAGGGAGAAGTGGACTGTTATCGGGGAGAATTTGACTGTTATCAGGGAGAAGTTGACTGTTATCAGGGAGAATTTGACTGTTATCAGGGAGAAGTTGACTGTTATCAGGGAGAAGTTGACTGTTATGAGGGAGAAGTTGAATGTTATCAGGGAGAAGTGGACTGTTATCAGGGAGAAGTGGGCTGTTATCAGGGAGAAGTGGACTGTTATCAAGGAGAAGTGGACTGTTATCAGGGAGAAGTGGACTGTTATCAGGGAGAAGTGGACTGTTATCAGGGAGAAGTGGACTGTTATCAGAGAGAAGTGGACTGTTATCAGGGAGAAGTGGACTGTTATCAGGGAGAAGTGGACTGTTATCAGGGAGAAGTGAACTGTTATCAGGGAGAAGTGGACTGTTATCACGGAGAAGTGGACTGTTATCAGGGAGAAGTGGACTGTTATCAGGGAGAAGTTGACTGTTGTCAGGGAGAAGTGGACTGTTGTCAGGGAGAAGTGGACTGTTGTCAGGGAGAAGTGGACTGTTATCAGGGAGAAATGGACTGTTATCAGGGAGAAGTGTACTGTTATCAGGCAGAAGTGGACTGTTATCAGGGAGAAGTGGACTGTTATCAGGGAGAAGTGGACTGTTGTCAGGGAGAAGTGGACTGTTATCAGGGAGAAGTGGGCTGTTATCAGGGAGAAGTGGACTGTTATCAGGGAGAAGTGGACTGTTAACAGGGAGAAGTGGACTGTTATCAGGGAGAAGTGGGCTGTTATCAGGGAGAAGGGGGCTGTTATCAGGGAGAAGTGGACTGTTATCAGGGATAAGTGGGCTGTTAACAGGGAGAAGTGGACTGTTATCAGGGAGAAGTGGACTGTTATCGGGGAGAAGTGGACTGTTATCAAGGAGCAGTGGACTGTTATCAGGGAGAAGAGGGCTGTTATCAGGGAGAAGTGGACTGTTATCAGAGAGAAGTGGACTGTTACCAGGGAGAAGTGGACTGTTGTCAGGGAGAAGTGGACTGTTATCAGGGAGAAGTGGACTGTTGTCAGGGAGAAGTGGACTGTTGTCAGGGAGAAGTGGACTGTTGTCAGGGAGAAGTGGACTGTTATCAGGGAGAAATGGACTGTTATCAGTGAGAAGTGGACTGTTATCAGGCAGAAGTGGACTGTTATCAGGGAGAAGTGAGAAGTGGACTGTTATCAGGGAGAAGTGGACTGTTATCAAGGAGAAGTGGACTGTTGTCAGGGAGAAGTGGACTGTTGTCAGGGAGAAGTGGACTGTTGTCAGGGAGAAGTGGACTGTTCTCAGGGAGAAGTGGACTGTTATCATGGAGAAGTGGACTGTTATCAGGGAGAAGTGGACTGTTATCGGGGAGAATTTGACTGTTATCAGGGAGAAGTTGACTGTTATCAGGGAGAATTTGACTGTTATCAGGGAGAAGTTGACTGTTATCAGGGAGAAGTTGACTGTTATCAGGGAGAAGTTGAATGTTATCAGGGAGAAGTGGACAGTTATCAGGGAGAAGTGGGCTGTTATCAGGGAGAAGTGGACTGTTATCAAGGAGAAGTGGACTGTTATCGGGAGAAGTGGACTGTTATCAGGGAAAAGTGGACTGTTATCAGAGAGAAGTGGACTGTTATCAGGGTGAAGTGGACTGTTATCAGGGAGAAGTGGACTGTTATCAGGGAGAAGTGGACTGTTATCAGGGAGAAGTGAACTGTTATCAAGGAGAAGTGGACTGTTATCATGGAGAAGTGGACTGTTCAGGGAGAAGTGTACTGTTGTCAGGGAGAAGTGTACTGTTGTCAGGGAGAAGTGGACTGTTGTCAGGGAGAAGTGGACTGTTATCAGGGAGAAGTGGGCTGTTATCAGGGAGAAGTGGACTGTTGTCAGGGAGAAGTGGACTGTTATCAGGGAGAAGTGGACTGTTATCAGGGAGAAGTGGACTGTTATCAGGGAGAAGTGGACTGTTATCAGGGAGACGTAACAATGGCTGAAGATCAATTTTACACCCCACCATCACTCTTCTATGATCCATGTATTATGCAACACAAGAGCCAATTTATGAAACCATTATAGTGAGTAAGTACACCATTATAATCCAAAAATATACTCAAAATCTGCTGTTGGGACATATGCATACTAGTATATGAGGAAGAAGGCACTTCTCCCATGAGGGAAGTCCATGGGACAAAAATAGTGAGAAGTGGAACAAGGCAGGTCCCTGGTTGGTCGAGTCCATCTCCAACAAATTTTTATTTAATGTTTTTTACTCACCCTTGCTGAAGGGCAGATGGTGGATGTACGAGCCATGGAAGTGTTCGCGAAATGGCCTTATGATCTCTGCCGTTAGCCCGAGTTATCTCCAGTGCAATGAACTGAGAGATTCCTGACTTAAGGTGGCCGCCTAACGTATCCTCGTTCAAGCTGCAACCACCCTTCAAGTTATTCTGAAAACAAGTAGATAACATTTAAGGAAATATTTCCTTTTGAATGCAATGTAAATAAAGGTGTATTCGGGATGTGCTGGCTTCGTTTATTGGGAAATGAACAAGACATAAAATAGTGTGTGTCAGTCTTTGCAGAATGAGGTTCCCCGAGTGGGCTAGCATCACCAAATTCACTGTCTGGGAACCTCATGCTTAGGCCTCAACTACTATGGGAGACCTAGGATCAGATTGAAGTTCTCCACTTGAAGTTGGTGATGTTCACTAATTAGTCACCTCAATTATGTATTTTATCTTCTGCAAAATTATGGGAAACAGAACAGAAGTGGAAAAAGTAACTACAAACATTGTTTATTTGAGAGTATAGATACTTCCCAGAAGATGAGGCCTAAGCAAAATGAGGTCCACTGAGGGTTAACTTGGGGGACCTCATTCTGCAAATGTCAGAAACACTATATCCAGACTTGGACGAGTCTGTTGCATTGGTCCGTACGTTGTGTTGACATGATCCGTTGTCTGTGCGGACGAGTCTGTTGCATTGGTCCGTACGTTGTGTTGACATGATCCGTTGTCTGCACGGACGAGTCTGTTGCATTGGTCCGTACGTTGTGTTGACATGATCCGTTGTCTGTGCGGACGAGTCTGTTGCATTGGTCCGTACGTTGTGTTGACATGATCCGTTGTCTGCACGGACGAGTTCACTCAAGTGTCCCATAGCTAGTGGAGAATGGTAGATTGGCCGTGTCCGGGAACAAAATCACGAGTCCAGAAGTTTTGATAACTTTTATATTTTTGTATAAGTCTTTGCCGGTAAGCACTATGTATACAGGTTATGAAGAGGCGTTGCTGGTAGGAAGGTTCCAGGAGAAGTGCCGTTCTTGCTCTCAAGATCTAGAACGGGTAGTTATTTTCTAGTATCGTTGGTATCATGTGTCCATATTAGGTCTGAGGTATCATGATATCCATGTTATCTATACGTTTACTGTAGCGTATATCACACTATTGTTACTGGATTATTCTATTCTTCTAGTCATACATGTGTTGTACTATGAGTCAATGCAACCAGTCATCAGCAATTAAGGTATGCTCTTATTAATTATGTGTGTACGCTCGTATTCATTGTATTATATGTCTCTCCTGTCACACAGTGCTTACCACTACATAATAACCCTATCAATACAACAACAGGGAATGGAAGATTATCCCAGATCCGGGAACACATCTATTATACTATCTTGTGTACTATCGGACACAAGAGTGTATATTGCGTTATAATGCAGATCTTCCAATTAATAATTAGAGCTAATAAGTTCGATATTGGAATAAATGCAAATCAACCTATAATAAAAGTCTATAATAAATTAGTTCTACAATAATGTCAAACTTATCAAATCCCGACAACAAACACTTTATTTTCCTTTTTGCTTCGAAAACAGCCACCATTCTTTTATTGATTGAAAACAAGAAATGTCATGACACATGACACATGGCATATAATGTATGCATTAAGCCTAACATTGCATTGAAAATTAGAATCTCTCTGTTGTGTACATTAACGGATATAAAATAAACTTCGCATCGCAGCAGTTTCAATGCCGTGGTGTTATTGTCTGTAATCCAATTTCAATGCACCCCACACAACAGACTCATCTGAACACTACTTAACCCTTTACCCAACAAACCGGCCAAATAAAGCTTCAACAGCCTAAAATATCTTCGGTCTGTCTCAATAGAACCATACAAATATGGATATCATTGGAACCGGCTCATTGACCACATTGTGATGGTTACAGTTATGCCCTGTGCCAATGCATTCTCTTATATATGCGAGTCGACCATATGGTCGACTCGCATATATAAGAGAATGCATTGGCACAGGGCCGTTCTGTTGGGTAAAGGGTTAATACCTTGACTTTGTTGAGTGTATGTATGTCAGCGATGAACTCCATACAGAATGCATTGGCCTAAAAAAAATCTTTTTTTTAACACTTTTTACCATTTTTTCTTACATTCTTTAACAATTTTATAATTTTTAATGTGTTAAGCCAATGCATTCTCTTATATATGCGAGGCGACCTATGGTCGACTCGCATATATAAGAGAATGCATTGGCACAGGGCCGTTCTGTTGGGTAAAGGGTTAATACCTTGACTTTGTTGAGTGTATGTATGTCAGCGATGAACTCCATACAGAATGCATTGGCCTAAAAAAAATCTTTTTTTTAACACTTTTTACCATTTTTTCTTACATTCTTTAACAATTTTATAATTTTTAATGTGTTAAGCCAATGCATTCTCTTATATATGCGAGGCGACCTATGGTCGACTCGCATATATAAGAGAATGCATTGGCACAGGGCCGTTCTGATGGGTAAAGGGTTAATACCTTGACTTTGTTGAGTGTATGTATGTCAGCGATGAACTCCATACAGAATGCATTGGCCTAAAAAAAATCTTTTTTTTAACACTTTTTACCATTTTTTCTTACATTCTTTAACAATTTTATAATTTTTAATGTGTTAAGCCAATGCATTCTCTTATATATGCGAGGCGACCTATGGTCGACTCGCATATATAAGAGAATGCATTGGCACAGGGCCGTTCTGTTGGGTAAAGGGTTAATACCTTGACTTTGTTGAGTGTATGTATGTCAGCGATGAACTCCATACAGTCCGCGAGATGCTGTCGCATACACTCGGCAGCATTACTGCTGATAAGACTGTGTGACTGTGCTGCGTACATCGCTGCAACATCACCAATGATATGCGTTGATGCCAAAGTTCCACCAGCATCCAAAACCACAAACTGAAAAAAAGAAGATAATAGAACATATTCTATATTTTATAAACAGAGTTGTCTACACTACCATGTTCAAATTACCAATTGTTGTGGGGGGGGGGAGATGGTTATCATGGTACATGGAGATTTGATACCTGGTTATCTCCAGTAACATAGTGGGGTACATGGAGATTTGATACATGGTTATCTCCGGTAACATCGTGGGGTACATGGAGATTTGATACCTGGTTACTACAGTAACATCGTGGGGTACATGGAGATTTGATACATGGTTATCTCCGGTAACATCGTGGGGTACATGGAGATTTGATACCTGGTTATCTCCAGTAACATAGTGGGGTACATGGAGATTTGATACATGGTAATCTCCGGTAACATCGTGGGGTACATGGAGATTTGATACCTGGTTACTACAGTAACATAGTGGGGTACATGGAGATTTGATACCTGGTTATCTCCAGTAACATAGTGGGGTACATGGAGATTTGATACATGGTTATCTCCGGTAACATCGTGGGGTACATGGAGATTTGATACATGGTTATCTCCGGTAACATCGTGGGGTACATGGAGATTTGATACCTGGTTACTACGGTAACATCGTGGGGTACATGGAGATTTGATACCTGGTTATCTCCAGTAACATAGTGGGGTACATGGAGATTTGATACCTGGTTACTACGGTAACATCGTGGGGTACATGGAGATTTGATACCTGGTTATCTCCAGTAACATAGTGGGGTACATGGAGATTTGATACATGGTTATCTCCGGTAACATCGTGGGGTACATGGAGATTTGATACCCGGTGATCTCCGGTAACATCGTGGGGTACATGGAGATTTGATACCTGGTTACTACAGTAACATAGTGGGGTACATGGAGATTTGATACATGGTTATCTCCGGTAACATCGTGGGGTACATGGAGATTTGATACCTGGTTATCTCCGGTAACATCGTGGGGTACATGGAGATTTGATACCTGGTTATCTCCGGTAACATCGTGGGGTACATGGAGATTTGATACCTGGTTATCTCCGGTAACATCGTGGGGTACATGGAGATTTGATACATGGTTATCTCCGGTAACATCGTGGGGTACATGGAGATTTGATACCTGGTTATCTCCGGTAACATCGTGGGGTACATGGAGATTTGATACCTGGTTATCTCCGGTAACATCGTGGGGTACATGGAGATTTGATACCTGGTTATCTCCGGTAACATCGTGGGGTACATGGAGATTTGATACATGGTTATCTACGGTAACATCGTGGGGTACATGGAGATTTGATACCTGGTTATCTACGGTAACATCGTGGGGTACATGGAGATTTGATACCTGGTTATCTACGGTAACATCGTGGGGTACATGGAGATTTGATACATGGTTATCTCCGGTAATATCGTGGGGTACATGGAGATTTGATACATGGTTATCTCCGGTAATATCGTGGGGTACATGGAGATTTGATACATGGTTATCTACGGTAACATCGTGGGGTACATGGAGATTTGATACCAGGATGTCTCTGTTTGAACTCAGAGCCGGACACCATTCATTAAGGTGGACAAGAATGGTCCAATTATACATATATTTAACCCTTTACCCAACAGAAGGGCCCTGTGCCAATGCATTCTCTTATATATGCGAGTCGACCATAGGTCGCCTCGCATATATAAGAGAATGCATTGGCTTAACACATTAAAAATTATAAAATTGTTAAAGAATGCAAGAAAAAATGGTAAAAAAAGATTTTTTTTAGGCCAATGCATTCTCTTATATATGCGAGGTGACCTATGGTCGACTCGCATATATAAGAGAATGCATTGGCACAGGGCATAACTGTAACTATCACAATGTGGTCAAGGAGCCGGTTCCAATGATATCCATATTTGTATGGTTCTATTGAGACAGACCGAAGATATTTTAGGCTGTTGAAGCTTTATTTGGCCGGTTGTGGCCGGTTTGTTGGGTAAAGGGTTAAGGAATAATCTCCGCTCCCTAATATAATTACACAGTTTCAAGGCATCGTGTGATTTATAAATAAATTGTGATTCAACATGATGCACAGTCCTTCGATTTTGATAAATGCAGGTTTATTGCGCTCCTGATTTTGGATCCAGGCACGCAATTTTGCTTTTTGTGCACCTAATGGGAAATATAAGTTGTAACCGATGCTTGTGCATGTAAACATGTATATAATACACTCAAATAACATTGCTTTGTGCTATTTTAATAAAATAAAACTTCAAACAAAATAACAGTGGTTTACTTCACAACAAGTTCCTGCTGTGATCGTTTTGTACACTGCCGACTCTAGGTAATATATTCCCTCTATTTATTACCCACCTGTACGAGTGAGAGGAAGTTATCATCTGGTAAACAGGTATATTCTCTATTTATTACCCACCTGTACGAGTGAGAGGAAGTTATCATCTGGTAAACTTGATTTGAACTTCAAAGCCTGTATGAGCTCGATGACTACAGTCCTCGTCAGGAATAACTTATCTCGTTCCTATAAATACAAAGAGTAAGGGAAGTAACTCTAACTCTCGTCAGAAATAAATTATCTCTCACCTATAAATAGAGAATGTAAGGGAAGTAACTCTGATTCTCATCCAAAATAAAATATCTCTCGCCTATAAAAAGAAAGATTAAGGGAAGTAACTCTACTCCTAGTCAGGAATAACTTATCTCTTCTATAAATAGAGAATGTAAGAGAAGTAACTCTAAACCTAGTCCAGAATAACTTATCTTTCCGTTACAAATAGATATAAAGAATATGGAGGTAACATCAGTTCAAGTTTAGTTAGAACAACTAGTCTATGAGAGTTTAAAATAAGAAAAAGTCACTGGGCCAACTGTTTAGCCAAACAAAGAAGGCATGCATGTCATACAAAATATCCCCCCTGAGCATTTATCACCCACCTCCCCACCCCCGACTGCATTTACTGTTAATTTAAAGGTAAAGGCTATTCTGAAGGCAATTGAAATTTTCGATTCAAACAATGTCGACTTGTAACTGAAAGCCCAGATACTCGAAGGAAATTAAAGAGGTTTTAAAACACCAAACGTTTTAGAAAAACATGTATATCATTTTTCAAGGATCATTTTTACATGATGATACAAGCTTTCCAATGAGGTGATACCCAATGCAAAAGTATACGATGTGCAAAAGTATACGATGTGCAAAAGCACTCCCTTAATGAATAAGAGTGTGAACAATTTAAAAAGGTGAACAAATTAATTAGTTTAACTTTGTGACAAAAAAATAGATACTATAATAAGTGTGGTGCGAAATGAGTAATCGATTGTTAGTGAGCAAACTCCGCTCACAATCGATCACCTTGGATCAGCAGAAGAATTTACCATAAAAATCCATTCCAGGTAAGCCCCTGTGAATATTTAATATTCATTTTGTTATTCGATTCGACCTCGATTCGACTTTGAAACAACGAATGGTAAATTTGAATACACCATACCAGTGAAAGCAAACTTAATGCATTTATCGGTGATATTTGAAAATTTACAACTACTGCGAAGTATAAAGTTCCCTCAAATCTTACGTTTTAAGTTAAATTTAACTATTCTAACCCGCTTGTTTCGCGACAGCGAATATAATAGTTTATAATTTATTCAGTGGACATTCAATAGGAGATCGACAGAAAGATACTGCAGAATTATGTTGAAAAGTACATCACATGACTGTGCATACACGCTACTGGACGTATTATCTTTTCATTATTTTGATTGTTTGCTCAGTTTTGATGATTTTGTAAAGCCATTTGCGAAAGTGCAAATCAAACGCCCGTGTTATATTTGAGAGAGTCATGATAGCGAAATTCTGCAATGGTCAATCTCCTATTCCGCATTTTGAATCGATGTGGAATTCCCCACCAGTGACATAATTTAATTCTGGAAGCTTTTATCTACCGTGCATGGAAATTGTATTTTCCAAATTGTTTGTTTTTTTAGAAGAAATGATGTCTTTAATTGTCGATCTACCATTCACAAAAACAAATTACAACATGTTTTATTTAATAGACAACTATGCATACAGACGAAATCGGGAAACATATCTTTATCTTAATATTACAGCGATGAAGGTAATGAAATATTCAATTCGATATTTGATTCATTTCAATTTTTTGAGAGCTAATCGTTTCTAAATTTGATTCAATCAAATACCCACTATTCCCAGGGGCCTAATTCCAGGTATTTCTACCTTTGAAAGAAGCGTACTGAAGCCGCAGTGTGCCCTGGCATGATTAAGTATGCAGGTCATCGGAATATAGTTCCCCAAACAACTTCAAACATTGCGAGCAAAATTGATAGAAAGTATTATTCAAAACAAACAAAATTTAATTAATGATA
Organism: Siphonodentalium dalli; assembly: GCA_032622095.1. Taxonomy (NCBI): domain Eukaryota; kingdom Metazoa; phylum Mollusca; class Scaphopoda; order Gadilida; family Siphonodentaliidae; genus Siphonodentalium; species Siphonodentalium dalli. The sequence goes on along the minus strand of CP136064.1, from coordinate 286,567,837 downwards.
ATTGACGAATATAATAAATGTCATTAAATATGCATACTGAGGATAATAGACCATGGAAGTCTGTTATAAATTATTGCACGTAAACCTGTCATGTGTGCAGGGATGAAGTGACATCACGCAAAATACTGCTTTGGAAAAAGTTGCAAAAAGTGATTTTCTCTAAACACACAAAAACACACGAGTGTCACGAAATATGAATATATCGTGCTGGTAAATTTAAAGTGAATAACGATAATTATGGAGAATAAGGGTGAAATGGTGAGGCTGCAGCAAAATCAGAAGTTTGAAGCCCAAGTAAGCGATCACTAATCAGTAAAAATCTGAAAAATGCAATTCAATGTGGTCATAGGATTTTAACTTAACCCTTTCAGTGCCAGGGGCCGATCTCATCGGCCCTAATTTACGGTCTGTAAAATTGGCCCTAAAAAATATTTTTTTTTTTTTTTTTGGCTATGCTTAAGCATCATGCTATAGCGAATTTAAAAACAACTGGATAAAACCTTAGGGGCATGTTATAACTCAAAACTATCACCAAGTATTCATAGTAATAATTTTGATGCCCAGGTAAAACGTAAGATTCCCTGGCACTAAACCTACAAAATAAGTCTGTTAAAGAATATAAGAAAAAATTATTAAAATTGTAAAAAATTGTAAAAAAAAAAAATAATAACAAATGAAGAAAAACTGTTAGGCCAATGCATTCTCTTATATATGCGAGGCGACCTATGGTCGACTCGCATATATAAGAGAATGCATTGGCACAGGGTATATGGGTTGATACAAAATTCGGAACTGGCACTGAAAGAATAATGAAAGTGTCAATGACACTGTAGCTCAACTTAGGTAGGGGAATAATTTAATGGTCGACGGTAAATGGAGGAATAGGAAAAGTGCTAATTGAAATGTCTAAGTAAGACTAGATGTACATGTCAATATCAACATTCATAACAGGTTTCATATTGATCGGATCAGGGATGTGGTGATTATGGTGTGCCAAAGGATTTATTGATGCAAAGAGTAAATTCTAAAATGGCCACCGGCAGCCATGTTTTTTTCCGAATTACCCCAAAATGACTTGTTCCCATCTACAGCCTTTACAAATCTCATAATGATCTGATCAAAGGTATGACCTGTAGCCTGTGCCAATGGATTTAGTCATGCAAAGAGTATAATCCAAGATGGCTGCTGGCGGCCATGTTTTTTTCGGCTGAACGACCCCAAAATGACTCGTTTCCCATCTACATGTCATTGTTAACATACATGACAAATTTCATGAAGTTCCGACCAAAGCTACGACCTGTAGCCCGCACCAAAGGATTTATTCATGCAAAGAGTAAAATCAAATATGGCTGCTGGCGGACATGTTTTTTAGCCAAACGACCCCAAAATGACTCGTTCCCATCTACATGTTAATATTAACATCCATGATAAATATCATGATGATCAGACAAACAGTACGACCTGTAGCATGTGCCAATGGATTGAATTTTTAAATCCAAGATGGCTGCCAGCGGCCATGTTTTTTGGCCGTATGACCCCAAAATGACTCGTTCCAATATACATGTCAATGTCAATATTCATGACAAATTTCATAAAGGTCAGACCAAAGGTACGACCTGTAACCCGCGCCAAAGGATTTAGTCATTGAAAGAGTAAAATCCAAGATGGCTGCTGGCGGCCATGTTTTTTGGCCGAACGACCCCAAAATCACTCGTTCCCATCTACATGTCATTGTTAACATCCATGACAAATGTCATGAAGTTCTGACCAAAGCTACAACCTGTAGCCCGCGCCAAAGAATTTAGTCATGCAAAGAGTAAAATCCAAGATGGCTGCTGGCGGCCATGTTTTTTGGCTGAACGACCCCAAAATCACTCGTTCCCATCTACATGTCAATATTAACATCCATGACAAATTTCATGATGATCAAACAAACAGCACGACCTGTAGCCCGCGCCAATGGATTGAATTTTTAAATCCAAAATGGCCACCAGCGGCCATGTTTTTTGGCCGAATGACCCCAAAATGACCTGTTCCCATCTACATGTCAATGTCAACATTCATGACAAAATTCATAAAGATCAGACCATAGGTACGACCTGTAGCCCGCGCCAAAGGATTTAGTCATGCAAAGAGTAAAATCCATGATGGCTGCTGGCGGCCATGTTTTTTGGCCGAACAACCCCAAAATGACTCGTTCCCTTCTACATGTCATTGTTAACATCCATGACAAATTTCATGAAGTTCCGATCAAAACTACGACCTGTAGCCTGCGCCAAATGATTTAGTCATGCAAAGAGTAAAATCCAAGATGGCTGCTGACGGCCATGTTTTTTGGCCGAACGACCCCAAAATGACTCGTTCCCATCTACATGTCAATATTAACATCCATGACAATTTCATTATGATCAAACGAACAGTACGACCTGTAGCCCGCGCCATGGATTGAATTTTGAAATCCAAGATGGCCACCAGCGGCCATGTTTTTTGGCCGAATGACCCCAAAATGACTCGTTCCCATCTACATGTCAATGTCAACATTCATGCAAAATTTCATAAAGATCAGACCAAAGGTACGACCTGTAGCCCGCGCCAAAGGAAATTGTTGACGGACACACGGCCACACGGACGACGGACGCCAAGCCATGGCAATAGCTCAAACTTACAAAAGTAAGTTGAGCTAAAAATACGTTACGAATTAGAATTATTTTTCCCGTAATCTCTCAATTAAATCAAGTGTGACACATAATTTTTTCTTTTTGTTTTACTAATTTTTAATCAGATCATAGCCTATAAAGATAAGTTAAGTTATACTATGTATAGAGCAAAATATTAACGGTGTATAGCAGAAAAAAAAATTCAACATTTAGATGGATATATATAGTACATATACACCAAAAGTATGTAAAAACAAGACAGTCAAAGACTGTGGGGTCGCTCACCAGACTGCAAAGACTGATGAGACTGGGACTCTGGAGACCACAATAGTCAGAACTTTTCATAAGCACTTTGAAAAAAGTAGATCTAAACACGATATGTGGCTAGAGAGGCTTCAGTAGTGTACAGTGGGTAATTTCAAGGTGAATATCCACCATGAAATTGCCCACTGTTCACTACTGATCACCCCCCTCCTCCAGCTCAACAAGTCCCGTCCCGACCGGGTCCAGACTCCCAAGTCTTGGGTTGGAATTTCACAACCGACATCTCAAACTTTCTCAATTTTTTGAAATTTCCAATCTCACAAGCACATTTTTATAAAACCATGTAGACATGTTTGAAGCCCATTTATCCATGGACCCAAAACACCATACATGTATGTCAGATTAATCAGTTAGGTAGTTCCAAGGAAGATGTTTTAATGAATTTGGTATTTCAATGATTTTGTAAACACAAAATTGTTAACTCCCCATAGCCCCCGTCATTTCTTAACAGGTTGACCTGATGTTAACAAATCTTAATATCAGTCACTAAAGGATCATCCATACTATATGTAAGCTAAATAGTCCAACCTCTCTTGAGAAGACAATTTAAGAATGACTATAGAGACATACAGTTATGTCCCTGGTCCCACCCTATTTAACCTGGTGACCACATCTGAATAAATTTCAATACCAGACACCAAAGAACCCTTCATACTAAATATCAGCAAAATAGACCTGTTAACATTTGTGGCGATTTCGGTCGAACAGTTTAACCCGAAGTAGGAAAATGTGGACTGTTACTGGTTGAAAAATCAAATCTACAGCCTCATTGCCTCCACCCAGGCAGCTTAGAAATCAATAGGAATCTATATATTATTATACCAGTATCAAACAGCATACATACAGGTAGGGTGGGTGGTTGAGAGTTAAATCTCTTATCTCTGCCCTTATTTGAACATATGTGAATCCCCATCTATGAGATCTATTCATCTAGAAATTTCAAACGGTAGATTTTAAGAGTTGAAGAAAACTGATTTTCCTCAAAAGTTTCCTAAAAATGACCTCACGTGTACAAATCTGAACCCCACTCACCAAAGGACCCTCCATACCAAAAGCTAAATAGGCCTGATGGTTTCTGAAGAATTACTATGGAGGGAAAGAGTTATGGCCCTGGCTTCTCACCTATATGACCTGATGAACTCATTTGAACAAATCTGAATGTGAGTCAAAATATATAAACCATTTCGGTCTTTAATATGTATGTGGAGAAGAACAAAATTGATGGACGGATGGAAACATCCCAACAGAGGGATGGACGGGAGGACATACTGACAGACAAATTCAATCCAATATACCCCCCCCCCCCCAAGTTTTCTTTGCAAATCAGGGTATAATGAGTACAACTGGATAGGTGGTGGTTAAGAATATAATAGTGGAACAGCCAAGCCTGAATATAGTGTCTGACTTTTGCAGAATGAGGTCACTAAAGGGTGAATTTAGTGCTGCAATCCTGTAAGGTGGGCTAGCATCACCAAATTCACCCTATGTGGATCTCATTATGCTTAGGCCTCAACTGCCATGGGAGACATAGGAACAGATTGAAGTGTGCACCCATTGGGCACTTCAATTATCAATTTTATCTTCTGACAGCAAATTAGGGAATATAGAAACTGAACAGAAGGGAAAAAGTAAGTAGAAATGTCAATTTAAGACCTGTATACTTCCCTGAAGATGAGGCCTAAGCAGAATGAGGTCCCTGGAGAGTGTATTTGGTGATGCTAGCCTACTGTGCAGAGTAGCATCACTAAATTCACCCTCTGGGGACCTCATTCTGCAAATGTCAGACATACAGCATTTTGTTTTGATATGATATGTTAATGATGCACACAGAGCATGACTGTTTACACCTACCTGTCAGCCAGCTAGATAACATCTGAATTGATGACTGTTATTAACTCTTTCTGTCTGGGGCTAATACCATACTTTATGGTTGTTACAAGGTGTCAGTTTTTCTAATTAATTTTTTCTTGACTGCAGTGGGTGCAGGGCGGCGCAGATTGGGGGGGGGGGGGGGTGGTAGTGGGGACAGGGGTGTAGAGGGGTGAGGAGGGAAAGGGGTGGAATGGGGTGTTTTGTGTCTAAAAAAAATACAAAAAATCAGGGGTTAAAATGAAAAAAATATTTTTGTATTGGTTCATTTTGAATTGTGATTTGTTTTTTGAATTGAGCAAGGATTTAAATTTAACAATATTTAAAAAAAAATTAATTTTTTTTTTTTAAAGTTATGTTCCTGACACGGCCCCTATTTGACACACTGACCCCATTTGAACAAATCTGAACCCCAGTCACACAAGGACCCACCATACAAAATATTAGCTAAATTGGCCTGATGATTCTGGAGAAGAAGTCATTCTAATAATTACTAGGGAGAATAGAGTTATGTCCCTGATTCTGCCCCTATTTAACCCAGTGACCCCATTTGAACAAATCTGACCCCCAGTCACTCAAGGACCTTCCATACCAAATATAAGCTAAATAGGCCTGATGGTTCTTGAAAAGAAGTTGTTTTAAGAATTACTATGGCGGGAAAGAGTTATGGCCCTAGCTTCGCAACTATTTGACTCAGTGACCTTATTTTAACAAATCTGAGTCTGAGTCAAGCAGGGAACATCCACAACAAATATGAACTCATTTGGCCTTATGATACTGGAGAAGAAGATGATTGTTGACGGACGGACGGACGTCCGGACAGACAGACGGACGGACGGACAGACGGACGGACGGACGATGGACGAGGAGTGATGACTATAGCTCCACCGGAGACTTCGTCTCAGGTGAGCTAAAAACTTTCATATATATAGTGGACCAATCATGGACCACAATTTAGTGTAACATAAAACAGGCTATGTAAATATATAAATATAAAGTATTGAATACTGAATTTAATGATGGGATATTTGTGAAATTTGATGATTTAGATACGATAGGATATTATTTTCCAACATACAAAGATATATATAGGGGATCTATAATGAGTCCCCAGTTTATTGCAAAATTTACAATAAGTGTCCAGTAAATTAGGTCCCGAAATTTACTGGACTCATTTTATATATAGAGGATCTATAATGAGTCCCCAGTATATTGCAAAATTTACAATAAGTGTCCAGAAAATTAAGTCTGGACCGAGCCTTTGGTGAGGTCCCGACCTAATTTACTGGACTCGTTTTGTAAATTTTGCTATAAGCAGGTGACGAGTTGTAGATTCTATTTATTACTTGATGTAAAATCTTCACAAAGCGTACTTAAATCAATAAATGGGATGTAAAATTAACAGCGGCTTCTATAAGATCTGCGACGACATTTCATCTAATTGTGTGTTGTTTGCCTGCATTAAGAAATAGTCCCAGGTAATTAAGACTCTTTGATGTATATAATGGCAAAATTTAATGAAATTACTTTTATGAATATCTGTCAGACACCAACAGCCATAGCATATTGAGACGTAGCATAACGGGAAGTCAAAGGTCATGTTTGCACAACAATAATACATTTGGGTACATCTGGTACTATTTCTTGTTATACAATGACCGTTGTGTATCATTATAGAATGGGTAATAAGAATGGAACAATGGTCAGATCATGTAATAAATATAAAATCTGAAATATATATTACATAATAATGAGATGACAATTATGAATAAATTCTGTCGTAATTAATATAGATAAATGTTTGTGGGGCGAGGTAAGTGCAACAAATCCTATTTCTGTGATATAAAATACAGGGAAAATGCAACAAATTGAACAGGAGGTCATAAGATAACTACCGTCCTAGTCAGGAATAATCTATCTCCCTCCTATAAAGAGAAGTAAAACAGGGGATGTAACTCTACTTTTAAAGATGTATAAAACTATGTATACGATCTTCCGTGAAATTTCTGTATAGATTCATAAGGTCATATAAATAAAAAATACTGTGTCCTCAGGCGCCTCCCTCATCACTTAAAGAGAGAATCATCAAAATATTTTATTTGCAATTTATCAAACATTTGCGACTATTTCAAAACTAATTCTCCAGTTTATCCACAATTACAAATTTAAGTAGGTTTCTGTTGCACACATAATGGTTCAAATAGTAATTACATATGTAAATTTGGATGAGAACACAGGTATTTATTTTTAAAACAGTTTAAAACAGTATCTTTGAATCAGAGATGGCAGCGAGCAGGAGCATCTGTCACAGCATTGTAATGTGACATGTATTTTATTGTAATGTGACATGTATTTTATTGTAATGTGACATGTATTTTATTGCCAAAATCATGTATACATAATTCCGCAATAGGTATCTAAAAAAAAATACATATGCAGTAGATTTGAGAAAACTATTTGATAGAGCACTGATAAAACATGTTTTTTTCTCTTATATTTTTCAGTATATTATAGATCGTTTCGTTTGAGTTTTAGATCTTTCATCTGTAGACCATGTGAAGAAAATCCACATATTGTCGCTCTGTAACTCTTATTTTAACTTGTAAAGTTTAAAATTATAAATTGTGAAGTTAAAATAGTGTCCAGTTATGATAACATAATATATATTTTCCACACAGTCGTGCATTATTCCGCGTCCGATTCTCGAAATTCAATTAATACAAATATATTAACAAGAGTTGCAACCCAAACATCATGTTCTAAGTTGTAATTTGTTATGACTTCAATGACTTTTTATGACTTCTGTACATATAAGGATTGTAGAAAGGCATTTAGAGTATTTATTTTTCATTTCTATTTCAATTGGACGTGCTGCCAGGATAATATAGAATACATTCAAAGTCACGCACTGAACAAAGCAATAAATGAATTAAAATGTAAGCTATTATCGACATCATGCCAGTTTATCATGCATGGCGTGTAATTATAAGCTGTTATTAATCGCATGCAGTTTATCATGCTTGGCATGTAATTATAAGCTGTTATTAATCGCATGCAGTTTATCATGCTTGGCATGTAATTATAAGCTGTTATTAATCGCATGCAGTTTATCATGCTTGGCATGTAATTATAAGCTGTTATTAATCGCACGCAGTTTATCATGCTTGGCATGTAATTATAAGCTGTTATTAATCGCATGCAGTTTATCATGCTTGGCGTGTAATTATAAGCTGTTATTAATCGCATGCAGTTTATCATGCTTGGCATGTAATTATAAGCTGTTATTAATTGTATGCAGTTTATCATGCTTGGCATGTAATTATAAGCTGTTATTAATTGCATGCAGTTTATCATGCTTGGCATGTAATTATAATCTGTTATTAATCGCACGCAGTTTATCATGCTTGGCATGTAATTATAAGCTGTTATTAATCTCATGCAGTTTATCATGCTTGGCATGTAATTATAAGCTGTTATTAATCGCATACAGTTTATCATGCTTGGCATTTAATTATAAGCTGTTATTAATTGCATGCAGTTTATCATGCTTGGCTTGTAAGCTATTATTAATCGCATGCAGTTTATCATGCTTGGCATGTAATTATAAGCTGTTATTAATTGCATGCAGTTTATCATGCTTGGCTTGTAAGCTGTTATTAATCGCATGCAGTTTATCATGCTTGGCATGTAATTATAAGCTGTTATTAATCGCATGCAGCTTATCATGCTTGGCATGTAATTATAAGCTGTTATTAATCTCATGCAGTTTATCATACTTGGCGTGTAAGCTGTTATTAATCGCATGCAGTTTATCATGCTTGGCGTGTAAGCTATTACTGACATCATGCCAGTTTATCATGCTTGGCGTGTAAGCTGTTATTAATCGCATGCAGTTTATCATGCTTGGCGTGTAAGCTGTTATTAATCTCATGCAGTTTATCATGCTTGGCGTGTAAGCTGTTATTAATTTCATGCAGTTTATCATGCTTGGCGTGTAAGCTATTACTGACATCATGCCAGATTATCATGCTTGGCGTGTAAGCTATTAATGACATCATGCCAGTTTATCATGCTTGTTGCTTACCTTTGAGAATGCCCTGTTACACAACGCACAGATGTCGAGGAGGTGCTGAAGTTTGAATGAAGTGTTCTGTATGATAAAACTGAGTAGTTTTGATGTGGGTTCCAAGATGCTCTGCAACATAGAAAATAAGGATTACATGAAAATAAGGATTACATGAAAATAAGGATTACATGAATTAATAGGATTACATGAAAATAAGGATTACATGAATGAATTCAATAACATTTTGAGACTGATTATTCATATTGAATTATGTATTTATTCCATGACATTGTCAGTTTTAGTCCTTGAACTAATTGTATTGATTTTGTAGTTTATCCACCTCCCACCCTCTCTACTATACAGATAAAGCGTCTATCGGTCTATTAGACAAGTTAAACTTAATAGTATGCGAGGAAGAAAGGTTACAATAATTTGGCCAGTTGACCTTCAACAGTTCGCAGCTGACATCACTGAATCGGTCACAACATTATGGAGCCTCATTAGAACCCTTCTGGTTTCCATTGTTAATAACTGTGTATTTAGAAGCATTAACATCCACAATGTATTTTCGTTCAATCAGTTACGACTCCATTCTAAAAGATCAAATGATGCACCCTAAAATGCACTCAAATACAATATTTCAATGTTTAGTTAATAAGTTGGTGAAGTAAAAAACTTGATTAATAAGTAATCGGCATTTTGTTACAATAAATTATATGCCGATATACCTCTGTGAGCTGGTGAATTTGCACTGTCGATCTCAGTGCTAAAGTTCAGACTTTTATTAAGTTTCAAGCACAAACAACCAAATTCTCATGACTGCTATACTTGTACACTTCAGTTTTAACCCTTTGAGTGCCAGGTCCGATTTTTGTATCAACCCATATACCCTGTGCCAATGCATTCTCTTATATATGCGAGTCGACCATAGGTCGCCTCGCATATATAAGAGAATGCATTGGCCTAACAATTATTATTTTTTTTTTTTTTACAATTTTTTACAATTTTAATAATTTATTCTTATATTCTTTAACAGACTTATTTTGTAGGTTTAGGGCCGATGAGATCGACCCCTGGCACTCAAAGGGTTAAGTTTGAACACTTCATGAAACATTTAGATTTTGTTAGAAATTACATCATGCTATGGACTTTAGAAATTACACCATGCTATGGACTTTAGAAATTACACCATGCTATGGACTTTAGAAATTACACCATGCTATGGACTTTAGAAATTACACCATGCTATGGACTTTAGAAATTACACCATGTTATGGACTTTAGAAATTACACCATGCTATGGACTTTAGAAATTACACCATGCTATGGACTTTTCTGGCATAATTTAAAAATTATAAAGCGGACTATTTCGCGAAACAGTCGCATGAATAGAAAACTAATTCACAATTGTTTATTCTCTACTAAATAGATCATCACCTCTCTATAAGGAGTGTGTAAATTATATGATGATGGATCATCACCTCTCTATAAGGAGTGTGTAAATTATATGATGATGCTATGGGAGACCTAGACTCAGATTCCCATTGGGTACCACCAGTAGGCATTGCTTCATCTGCCAATTTGGGGATATAGATAAACTAAACTAAAAAATAAAAAAATATATAGAATATACGCATAGTGTTTCTGAATAACAAATTTAATCCACAAGTGGGATTGGCGATTTACACCACGAGCTTCAGCGAGTGGTGTAAATCGCCAATCCCACGAGTGGATTAAATTTGTTATTCAGAAACACTATGCGTATATTTTGTTTATGCCACGATCTTTACAATGCGATGGATAAACACTTTTCCGTTCAAATTGTATGGAGAAAGTTTAATCCACTCTGCGAAGTTTATGCCACGATCTTTACAATGCAATGGATAAACACTTTTCCGTTCAAATTGTATGGAGAAAGTTTAATCCACTCTGCGAACTTTAATCAACAGGTGTTGATTAAATGTAAAATTTAAACAGATGGCTTTATTTATATAGTAAGATAGGCGATCGTGGTATAAACTTTCTAAAGACGTTTCTAAAAAAACTAAATAAAACTCGTTAATTTGATAATAAAGATACCAGAGAAGATGAGGCTTAGTCCAAAGTAAAATAAACATCTGGTTTGGGTTACATGTCAGAAAAAAATAGGGTCGGTAGGTAGGGCCAAAAAAAAAAATGTTTTGGTTCTCAGGCAATTTTTTTTTCAAATCAATGAGGGAGGGAGGGTTTTATTTTTATTTTGTATTTTTTTCTGCACATAGTAAGCATGGACAAAGATACCTTCCTCTGTCTAGTAATAACCAGAAAGGTAGAGCGAACTGTTATGCATATAAACTCATTTAGTCTTATATAAAAATGACATTGTACTACCAGTGTATGACTGGGATTACCTAACAATATATAATGCCCCTGACATTAACTACTGTTATTGTTGTCTAAAAACTGATACCTCCCCATTCTAATATGTGTTCCTGAATTTAGTCCTGTGCCTTTCAATTGTATAAAGTTACAATTAGTGTAAGTTTTTCACAATGACTAATTGTAAGAAGAGCATGAGGATCAGCTAATTGTAGTCATTGTAGTCATTAATTGTAAGCCTGCAAGTCACTTTTTAACACATTACATGTTAGAGCTCAATGCACACTAATATTCAACACATATCTGCTGTGGACATGTTGATAAAATCAAAACAAAAAACAAAACATTATTTTTTTTTTTTTTCAAATTTTTTTTTTCGTAAGTTTTTTTGTCATAACATCAGGCATTGCAATAAAAAGGCCTAATGCGGCCCTTTTTATTCAATGCGGCGGGGCCTGAGAAACAAAACATTTTTTTTTTTTGGCCTGGGCTTGACATTTTATTTTTTTAATTAATTTTGTTTTATTTTGTCATAGTCTTATGGATTTTCATATCTTGTGCAAGATCTCGAAAACAGTAATTTTGATTATCTTCATATAAACAGTAATAAAAACAATGCTTCAAAAAATGGCAGATAAGGACTCATTTTGAGACATTGAAAATATTTGTTTGTTTTTATTTCTTGAAAACCATGAAAAAAACTTTAGAGTAGGGGGTTTAAAATAGGGTAGGTAAGGAAACCCAAACCAAAGTATTATTTTCTTTGGCCTTAAGCAGAATGAGGTCCCCAGAGGGCGAATTTAGTTATGCTAGCACTCTATTTGGCAGCCAGAACATCAAACAGCCAGAGCTGCTTGAATTGTGAACTTACCCTGCAGTTCGACAACCCAGGAACTCTGAGAATGGATGTGATGATTTTTAGAACTGGACCCGGATCGAATGTAGATGGCAGCACACCGGGAAGACGATGAAAAAACACATCAAACAGCGTGACGATAGGCGCCCATGTCTGGGACGGAGCATCGAGGGATATACAGTTCATGTAGTTAGAGAGATTGATGAGGATCTGGACAATCTCTTCTGACGTGATGATCTTCTGGGCGTTCACTCCCTTTAAAATAATAATAATATTACGGTTATCGAGAAATATATATATATTTTTTTTAATATTTTTATTCAGATCATTTTTAATTTCATCATGTGACAATAGTGTTATTCAATAGTATATAACTTTTTCCAAATATTTTCTGATATATATGAACATACATGTATACATGATTAAATGTCATTTGTAGATATAGAGAAACAGAATATACAGCGAGTAATTTTTAGATAATCAGTTTATTTGAGAAATGTGGATATTTATAATCACATATTTCTGAACTGTCGTGAGGAAAGTTATTAATTCCATATTATGAGCATGTTTGAGTAATAGGTTAACTGAGAAGTAAATTTTGGCTCGTTTTCAATTGCTAAGAATTGCTTCCAGGGCCTTCCATCGTTCCCCATATTTTTTATTTCTATCATTCAAGGAATATGTGTTTAGAGTTTCAATTCTTTAATAATATTTCAAAAATTCAATAAATCCATAATCTTAACGGCTAATTAAGTGACACATGGACCAGCCTAGAGGTTTCAAATTGGGAGGAGTTACTTTTCCATGTTACACCCCCACATCACCCTTCTATGATCCAATAAGTATTATGCAACACAAGCCCAATTCAAAAACATTATAGTGAGTAAGAACACCATTATAATCAGTAAATATGCTTTAACCCTTTGAGTGCCAGGTCAGATTTTTGTATCAACCCATATACCCTGTGCCAATGCATTTTCTTATATATGCGAGTCTACCATAGGTCGCCTCGCCTCGCATATATAAGAGAATGCATTGGCCTAACAATTTTTCATCATTTGTTATTATTTTTTACAATTGTTTACAATTTTAATAATTTTTTAAAAATCTAAAAAAAAAAAAAAAAAAAAAAAAATTTTACGGCCGATTTTACAGACCGTAAATTAGGGCCGATGAGATCGGCCCCTGGCACTGAAAGAGTTAAATATGGTATTGGGACAAATGCATACTGGTATATGAGAGAGAAATCACTTCTCCCTGGGACAAAAATATGGAGAAGTGGCACATTTTAGTGAGAAGATGTCGCCCTCTGGGCTGATCCCGGGGTTAAAGTTATAAATTTCATTGTCTATCTATCATGGTTATGATTCTTTGAGGGTTAAATTCATCAATTCCTCATTTCTCCCTGAAGTAACAGTATTTCGTGAATTGACAGCTTATGATTAAATTTTAGTGAAAAATGTGGTAATTTGCAACAATTTCCCCCTGAAATACCATTTAATTTACCTGAAAATTTCCCGAATTTGACTGAAAATATCTCAAATTCGCCCCAGAATTGCCCGAATTTTAAGCATTCAAATCGTTTGGGGGACTGTAGCCCTCCCAGCTGTTACAGTGGGCATGCTCATAATATGCCATATAGGCTAATTCCCAAATTCCATCTGTTTTGTTTGCCATTCACAGTCTTCCGTTTCACACACAGACATGAGCGAGAATATCAAAACTTACGTCAAGAAGAAACTGGAGAGGAGCGAGCGGCGTCAGTTCTGTGAAGTCAACCAGAGCATGTGCCATCGTCTTAAGGAACTCTGGCTCTGTGAATTAAAGTTAATATTTATCATTAGTGTTACGGCGTCAGTTCTGTGAAGTCAACCAGAGCATGTGCCATCGTCTTAAGGAACTCTGACTCTGTGAATTAAAGTTAATATTTATCATTAGTGTAACGCGGCGTTATTACTGTGAAGTCAACCAGAGCATGTGCCATCGTCTTAAGGAACTCTGACTCTGTGAATTAAAGTGAATATTTATCATTAGTGTTATGCTGTGTTATTACTGTGAAGTCAACAAGAGCATGTGTCATCGTCTTAAGGAACTCTGGCTCTGTGAATTAAAGTTAATATTTATCATTAGTGTTATGCAGCGTCAGTTCTGTGAAGTCCAATCGTCTTCAAGAACTCTGGTTCTGTGGGTCAAATTATATATTAGGTATTAATTTCTGAATTACCCAAGGGTGCACATCACCATCTAAACCAAAACTTAAACTTAAATCTGTGTCTTAGGTCTCTCATAGCAGATGAGGCCATGCTGAGGTCCCGCGAGGGTGGATTTAGATTAAGAATCCAAATAGTGCTCACCGTCCAAGTTGCTCTGGAATAACATGAGGAAGATTCCATTCTGGGCGATCTGATGCAGCACGCATCGGAGGAACTGTCTGGCAACACTCACGGAATTACCCGGAATTATCGTATTACTAAAATAAAAAAACAATTACCTGGAATTATCGTATTACTGAAATAAAATAAGATTTACATGATATCATGGCATAATACTATAATAACAATGAGGCATTTACTGAAAACAGAATAAGGCAACATTGACTATGATCTTACGGTACTTAAGATATCAAGAGAATCGTTAGGGCATGGCAAAATACGCCTGGGTCTAAATAGATCATTGGACATTATTCTGTCATCATACATATAATAAATTATTGGACATTATTCTGTCATCATACATATAATTTTTCACATGACAAGTGTATAAAATAGGTGTATGCATATCGTGATGGAAGAGGAAGGCAGTTGCAAGACATATTAAAGAGATGGGAATGTGTTTATGGTTCTGGGGGCCCAATTTGTACAGGTGATGTTTTCCTCGTCCACCATGATAAAAGTTGTCAGGCATGGTCCAGGAGCGGTTTACATAAATTTGGAAAAGAGATTTGGAACATTGCCAAAACTAATAATTTGGAAGTTAAATTTTTTTTCATATTTTGAAAAAGTCAAAATGACATTGGAAAGCGTCATCATTTGCTTGCTCTTGATTTATGACTCCCTAACCGGTCGCGACCTTTATCCTTTTGGGCACTTAATAGACCTACCTGTCCGCTTGCCATGAATATGGAGTGGAAGATGCAATCCTGAAAATAAAGAGAAGAAGTGTTAGAATGATATTCACCAAAGGATTTGGTATCAATTTTCATAAACACCCTATTTCATCATGCACTAAACATGGTAAATCAATAGTAGTCTGGTCGATAAACTAAAATTTTAGGGTCAACCTAGAAAAAATTTGGACTAAGTTGGTTTCTATACCATTTTGAAGAGGAATATATCCTCTATAACATATCCAAAATCTGCTAAAATCCGCTTTGAGCATTTTCTGTAATACAAGATGGCGTCCATGATGGCAGTTGGTATAGAAAAATCCTGAATTTCGGTGGTAGGTACGCCAACAAATACCAAATTAGTAATAAAATTAAATTTACACAAATAATGCTTAGTCGTAAACCATGTCGGTAGAATGTCTGTCCAATATGACCGCTAAAATGGATAAAATCGAATGAAATTTACAATTTGCGGAAAATTGAATAGCTGGTCATACAAGAACGAACATGCCCTTGAATTATACGAGGAAGAATGATTTCAGAATATAAGGGGAGCTATTAATACTAGTAAGTAAGATTTCTCTCTAATGTATCTCGTGAGAGAGCAACCAAAAGCCAGGTCTCATACAACGATTAAATGTGGACTTTTTGGGCGCCAAGAAATAGACGAATAACACAGTTTTATCTGTACTGTTTATCTTAAATCGTGTAATATATGTGTATTAAAACAGTTAAATGTGATCTAATAGGGATGTATTAATTGTGTAACCTTTTTAGAAGCAGAAATATATGTAATGAAAACATTCTCACGAATGTGACCGATAATCATTTATTTTTCAATCTCCAACACACAATCTGTCAAAATTCACTACTATAGAACAGTATGAGAGCTATTCATATGGTACTAGGTAAAACGTGTAGATCCTATTGTCCGTGTCTTAAAATAGTAGTCATAGTTGCCTCCAGCCAAGTGATTAAACACGAATATTTCACTTTTATCACACAAATACATGGTGGTATACCATGAATGCAATTTAATCAAAATACAAAGGATTACAATAGACTATCTTCAGTAAATTCTCAACATAACCAAATTTGCCTACATACTCTGTGGTAGAGACTGTCTTCATACCTGGAAATTATGTACACATAAATGCACTAAGGCCACATATACGCAAAACGTACAACCTTTTCTGCAACCGCATCGCCGCGTTTACCCATTCTCCCTAGTGTTACACATATCTGCTGCATACAAAACCATAAATAGCAACATTGAGTGACTGGTAAACGCAGAACTAATAACTGTAAATGCTGATGACCTGATATTTAGCGCAAATATGTGGGTGGAAATGGTAACATAATTTCAAACAACAAGATACTGACAACTAATAGTGTGCATTGCGTGGTACATATTCCTGTTGTAAAGTGCCGATTGAAGTAATTTGAACAGAATTGTCTACTAAGAAACCGGTTTGAGAGCACCATGAAAATTAGTACTAAATAAAATGTACCATGTACAGTCTCTTCGATCTAGTGAGATAGGGTACTATTCTGTTGAAGAGATAAGTGTTTCTTTACAGTATACATGTATACTCAGCATTACGACATACGTGTATGGTTTATTGTCACGGAGAGTGTTGGAAATTCCGGAAATATCACTAGTATTTACACAGATAGGGTGGGAACTTCAGTTTCTGCTTTACATTCAATAATTAATCATCATTCCAAAAGGAAACTACCACGCACTGTGTGACGAAATATTACTTCGTGTGTTGCATGCCCAAAATAACTGTTTTTGGTCCGACTGTTGGATGTATTCTAATAAGAAATCCCGAACGTAAATCATTGGGTTAACGTGCGTAGCAGTGATCGATAAATCATTCAGATAGATCTGTTTTAATTATATGTGTACCTTTAAAGATATATAACAACATTCTTGTAAATTACAAATGTGTATTTTCGCTTATAGGAGGTTATCCAATATGTTGCTTTCGTCGTAGCATGGATAGTAGTTGCGGCCATTTTGACAGCCATTTCATCGCCGCGATTGCATTGTTTTCTGTCCTTGTCACTCTATTCGCCCCCTATACTCTTTTACACAAACTGGTATATATCGGATGGAGGATTAATGCGTTTTGGTGTCGCCGATGAGGGATATTGTAGAAAAACGTACTTCACAACGTCGAAAAATGAGCATTTTTAAAAATCTCTGTAAAAAAATTTGCTCAAAGCCGATTTTAGCGGATTTTGGATATGTTGTAGAGGATATATTCCTCTTCAAAATGGAATACAAACCAACTTAGTCCAAATTTTTTCTAGGTCAAACCTTTTTTCGACCAGACTATAGGGGAAAAAACAGAAAACAATATCGTTGTTGAGATTTGCTAAACCCTTATTTGAACAATGTATTTGCCATTTTCATTTGCCATGGTAATGTCAAAACCTCATGATAATCCTGCGTGGAAGAACCAATACCCAAGCAAATAATTATATAGAACATACCATGGAACATTCAAGTTCATTTTGCAAACTTATGGTGAAAGGATAAATATTTACACCTGCTGACAGCCAGCAACATGTCGATTAACATCAGTGTGGTGGACAACGGGTCTCTATGAACGAATGTTGATAGGATAGCGATTCCCAGTGAAATTGTCTCTTCATTGAGCACATCACTACATTTGTATTATACGTAACCATTACAGTTAAGTGGATGTCTGACCAAGTGACACATCTTTCAGGATCAGTGAAAATCACACCCAGCCCTCCGGAATGAGAGTAAAATCAAACCCTGTCCTCCGGAATGAGAGTAAAATCAAACCCTGTCCTCTGGAATGAGAGTAAAATCAAACCCTGTCCTCTGGAATGTGAGTAAAATCACACCCAGCCCTCCGGAATGAGAGTAAAATCAAACCCTGTCCTCTGGAATGTGAGTAAAATCAAACCCTGTCCTCTGGAATGAGAGTAAAATCAAACCCTGTCCTCCGGAATGAGAGTAAAATCAAACCCTGTCCTCCGGAATGAGAGTAAAATCAAACCCTGTCCTCCGGAATGAGAGTAAAATCAAACCCTGTCCTCTGGAATGAGAGTAAAATCAAACCCTGTCCTCTGGAATGAGAGTAAAATCAAACCCTGTCCTCCGGAATGAGAGTATAATCAAACCCTGTCCTCTGGAATGAGAGTAAAATCAAACCCTGCCCTCCGGAATGACAGTAACAAGTCAGAATGAGTGACTGTCTGTTAGCTCTAAAGATTTATGTTTTAAAGACATATTATGTACTTGTTCGGGTGCGTGAAAATGATCAGTTAGTATCCAGGCGCTATATGTCAACTGGATGAATGTAGCATTCTACTAACATCGCCGAAAAAATTAAGCAAATTTGCGACCATAGAAAACATCGTCAGAACTACACTCAATTGTAAATATTTACTACTCGATTCGGGACGCAACTATCGGCGATAAACTAACGAAAATGATTTCACCGCCGAGAGTCACTGCATTGAATTAATGTATAAGAATGATGGTGTGTGTTGTCAATTTAGATATATTTGTTTTACTACTTTGAACAAGATTATTCTCCATTTATATTTTATCACCATACCGGAGTGCTTCACATCACTTTAACCCTTTCTATACTAAATGGATTCAACCAGTCAGGTAAAAAGTGTACATCGGAATGGTCTATTATTTATTTGTGGGATGTTAAGGTTATAGAAGCAGACGACAGATAATATAACTGTGATTTAACCCTTGCTCCACTAAATGGATTCTCCCAGTCAGTTAAAAAGTGTACATCGGAATGGTCTATTATTGATTTGGAGGAATGTTAAGGTGATAAAAGCAGACGACAGATAAATAAAAGTGCAGAAGGAGTCCTATTTATTGAGGGAAATTGTTAGATAATAAGTTCAACAAACGACCAATAACTTATTATCTGAATATTTCCTATGGGATAACTACTCATCAATGATGCTTTAGTATAGAACGTTGCAGATTTATGACTTTACGCATGTGACATAACCTTTCGGAACATTACCTGCAAGACGTTGTACTATAAGCAATATTTTTACCTGCCGACAGCGAGTAGCATATCAAGTAACATCGGTGTTGCAGACGACGGGTCTCTATGTACGAATGTTGACAGGATAACGACTCCCAATCCGATTGTTTCTTCATCATACTGCTCAAGCACAGCGTTACACTTCAGACATCGATCCACCACTAGATTCTCACTCGATCGGAACGGAACCGACTTCTTTGTTGTAGCTGGCTTTGTTAACAGGGCAGATTTTCTTGACTTTCGGCTGAAATTGGAGAAGAATTTGTTGCAACAAAATGCATCTGATACCACTCTCCATCTGATACCACTCCTCATCTGATACCACTCTCCATCTGATACCACTCTCCATAACAGGCCTCAAAATATGGTGCTGGACATTTGCAGAATGAGGTCCCCAGAGGGTGAATTTAGTGACGCTATCCCGCATAGCAGGCTAGAATCACTAAATTCACCCTCTGGGAACCTCATTCTGCTTAGGCCTCATCTTCTGGGAAATATCTACAGTATCAAATTAACATTGTTTTTAGTTTTCCCTTCTGGGAAGTTTCTATATCCCCTAATTTGCAGCAGATAAAATGCATAATCGAAGTTCCTAATGGGTGAACATCACCAACTTCAACTGGGGAACTTCAAACTGAACCTAGGTCTACCATAGCAGTTGAGGGCCTAAGCAGAATGAGGTTCCCAGAGTGTGAATTTAGTGATGCTAGCCCGCTATGCGGGATCGCGTCACTAAATTCACCCTCTGGGACCTCATTCAGCAAATGACAGACACACTATTTGCAGGCTTGGTTATCAGCAAGTTGCTAGCATCAACTTTATTATCAAATTAACAAGTTTTTTAGTTTTCTAAAGAAACTTCTTTAGAAATTTATATTTCTTTTTTAGTTTAGTTTCTCTATATCCCCCAATATAATCGAGAAGCCCAATGGGTTAGTTTAGTTTCTCTATATCCCCCAATATAATCGAGGTGCCCAATGGGTTAGTTTAGTTTCTCTATATCCCCCAATATAATCGAGGTGCCCAATGGGTTAGTTTAGTTTCTCTATATCCCCCAATATAATCGAGAAGCCCAATGGGTTAGTTTAGTTTCTCTATATCCCCCAATATAATCGAGAAGCCCAATGGGTTAGTTTAGTTTCTCTATATCTCCCAATATAATCGAGATGCCCAATGGGTTAGTTTAGTTTCTCTATATCCCCCAATATAATCGAGGTTCCCAATGGGTTAGTTTAGTTTCTCTATATCCCCCAATATAATCGAGGTTCCCAATGGGTTAGTTTAGTTTCTCTATATCCCCCAATATAATCGAGGTGCCCAATGGGTTAGTTTAGTTTCTCTATATCCCCCAATATAATCGAGGTGCCCAATGGGTTAGTTTCTCTATATCCCCCAATATAATCGAGGTGCCCAATGGGTTAGTTTAGTTTCTCTATATCCCCCAATATAATCGAGGTGCCCAATGGGTTAGTTTAGTTTCTCTATATCCCCCAATATAATCGAGGTGCCCAATGGGTTAGTTTAGTTTCTCTATATCCCCCAATATAATCGAGGTGCCCAATGGATTAGTTTAGTTTCTCTATATCCCCCAATATAATCGAGTTGCCCAATGGGTTAGTTTAGTTTCTCTATATCCCCCAATATAATCGAGGTGCCCAATGGGTTAGTTTAGTTTCTCTATATCCCCCAATATAATCGAGGTGCCCAATGGGTTAGTTTAGTTTCTCTATATCCCCCAATATAATCGAGGTGCGCAATGGGTTAGTTTAGTTTCTCTATATCCCCCAATATAATCGAGGTGCCCAATGGGTGCACATCACTATCTTCACCATCTGGGAACTAAAATATGAGTCTAGGTCTCCCATAGCATATGAGGCCATTCCCAATGAGGTCCCCAGAGGATGAATTGGTGATGCTAGCCCACTGTGCTAAATTCAATCTCAGGGGACCTCATTCTGCAAATGTCCAGCAACATATTTTGAGGCTTGATCCTTGGCAATATAGTCTGGTCGATAAACTCAAATTTTAGGGTCAACCTAGAAAAAATTCGGACTAAGTTGGTTTTTATACCATTTTGAAGAGGAAGCTCTCCTCTATAACATATCCAAAATCCGCTAAAGTCAGCTTTATGCAATTATAGTGAGAACATCTTGTCATATGTATACACATGTATACATTTTTGTGAAGCTAAGACATAACGTCACCTTTATGTGCCAAAATTGGAACTCCCCATCCAAGATGACCGCCAAAATGGCGACCGGAATATATTAGTGAAAAAATGTAAAAATTCCACTTTAGCGGATTTTGGATATGTTGATATATTCCTCTTCAAAATGGTATATAAACCAACTTAGTCCAACTTTTTCTAGGTCAAACCTTTTATCGACCAGACTAATAGGCCTACTAAAAATTGTCTGAGTGAACAAAGTTGCCTGGTATTTACATATTAGTTTGATTGACTAAAATAATCACACAAGATGTATTCAAGGTTCCAAAACCTCCATTTACAACAAGATACAAAATAAAAATAAAAAAAATTCTTGCTTTTTCTGCTAAATATATTTTTTTAAACTAAATGTGACCATTCCAGATATGCGATATATACCAAATATCATTTTGCTGTTGAAAATTTAACAAACTAATAATGGCTGCCTTCTAAAACATCAAAACTCTGAAATAATTGGACAGAAAAATGTATGTTATTACCCATACCCAGAATGACTCGATCCACTGTCCGACGCGGTGTCCATATCCGGATACTGTTTTTGTAATTCCACAGTTGTCAGCCCAGTCTTTCTTGGTTTTCTTTGACGATAATGCGGCTTTATCACCTGTGTTGACTTAACTCCATCTTTTTTCTCATCTGGAAAAATAATTTTAGAATCTTATCAATCCCTTCTGGAAATGGGGGGGGGGGGGGGGGGGCAGTCTCAACAGAGTTGAGTTCAGCACACCCTATGCAAGCCTTGAAATAGGGTGTCTGTCATTTGCAAAATGAGGTCCCCAGAGGGTGAATTTAGTGATGCTACCCCGCATAGTGGGCTAGCATCACCAAATTCACCCTCTGGGGACCTCATTCTGCAAACACCTCAGCAGAATGAGGTTCCCAGAGGGTGAATTTGGTGATGCTAGTCCGCTATGCATCACTAAATTCACCCTCTGGGGACCTCATTCTGCAAATGACAGACACCCTATTTCAAGGCTTGACCCTATGTATAAGTTGATCCCCCATTCTATAAACATGGCATAATAATCCTATGGTAATCAACACAAACATTGGCAGAATGATGTCCCCAGAGGGTGAATTTAGTGATGCTACCCCACATGTATTTTTTGGTCGTTTTACGATATTTTCAGCAATTTTTGTATGCAATAAACAGAAGACTATGCAAACTCTATGCAAAAAAACAGCGAAGAATCAGTCTGTTTACAAGGAAATGGTTTGGTGCATGCGATTTTTATGCAATTAACTGAAATTGACTGCATTGTATTGTTTAAATGTGGCGACCAGGTAAGCGGATACACAATCTTGCCAATAAGAAGTGATCTGAAGCGACCATGATGTTTAATTTCTTCCGGCTTCTCTCAATTTCAATAATACCGAGTTACAGCAGTGTCACTGAGACTCCCGAAACGTGCACCATTTCAATGCCCCAATGATATTACATTTGTTCTATTTCATTGTCAGGTGCCGAACACAGATAACATGCTGTTTCAGTCCCCTATGTTTCAATGCAAGTTTTTATTATTTTTTTTAATGTTTTTATTTGGGTCTAAATATATGGTCATGTTTTACATATCATTCAAGTAAAAATCATAATAAGTTTTTGAATGAAAATCATCCTTGCATATAGTATAGTTTACCATGCTGTTTCAATCCCCTATGTTTCATTGCAAGTTGTCTAAAAATTGCCAATAATAATTGAAAATTGGAGCAACTGCCCAAGGGATGTCCCCAGAGGGTGAATTTAGTGATGCTACCCCACATGTATTTTTGGCTCGTTTTACGATATTTTCAGCAATTGACCCAATCGACCCAGCCCAAATAATGAACAAAAACCTTTCTTCAAAAAGTTATTTAAAAGCAAATAAAATGAAGGAAAACATGCTGATAGATACTTTTAGTTGCGATACAAT
This sequence comes from Siphonodentalium dalli, assembly GCA_032622095.1. NCBI lineage: Eukaryota > Metazoa > Mollusca > Scaphopoda > Gadilida > Siphonodentaliidae > Siphonodentalium > Siphonodentalium dalli. Next base: position 286,544,403 of record CP136064.1, on the reverse strand, counting down.
GAATACATTAGTTTTTAAAATTTGATTTAAATTTTTTTTTTTTAACCCTTATTCCAACGTATCGTCTTTTGTTGTAGCGTCCGTATCGTCTTTTGACGTCTTTTGTTGTAGCGTCCGTATCGTCTTTTGACGTCTTTAATTTTTGCATTTTCAACACTCGGATTTGAGACTCGAATAAAGAGTAATAATGACGATTTACATTGATTGTGTTTTGTTCTGCTGATGGTTAAGATCATGAAGGGCACATATTAAATCCTTTCTTCCTTTGCTACGCTTTAGATTTGCAAAATGTTTACTTAGAATACTGTTTTGGCCGAAAAAATGAAAACAAACGAAATAGAATCACGTGGTTTCGACGAAAACGAAAGTTGTTGTCAGAGACACTTCCTTGTTGATTGCGTTATACGTGGCCGCGAGGGTAATTTATGTAAAATATGACAACTTGAAATTGATATTTATATTGGATTATGTATTATTTCTTAGGTGGTGATTTTATATTTCCAAATAGTGCAATGAACATTATTCCCAGTCGTAATTAAATCGGCCACAGCTAAGCAAAATCTCAGCGTGACAGTACTGTTGCGGAACTGGCCATTGGGATGTTTTTCCTGTCGAGTTCCATTTATATGATTGTCACTTCACCCGTGAAAAAAGATTTTTATAATAATATTTTTTTTAATGGACTAACATCACAATGAAGGCACGTATTTCCACCTTGCCTTCCTAAATATTACAAAATGTTGAGATAGAGTATTTAATCAGTCTCGTATTAGCTGACAAAATGAAAATAAACGAAACAGAAACACGTGGTTCACTGGTAGCGAATTTTCGATGAAGACAAAATTTGTCTCAATATTTAATGTAAGTGAACTTCTCCACAAACCAAATGTTGTGAAACATATTCATTAAGTGTCACAATTGTTGCTTAATTTGAGAACTCGAACATTGCAATTCTAAATTGATGACTCAAAGTGGATCTTTCTGCTTATTATTGCACAAATTTACTCTGCGAAATCAGGTTATTTCGGAGCATCAGAATATTATTTCCGGTTGTAATGTAACTACGGACGCAGCCGTGGTTGTGCTATCGGTGGGATTCTGAACACATAATTAATTAAAACTTTTTTATATATATTATCTACAAATTTAGTATAATAAATTTATGAGATATTACTTTTATATATCCATCTGTTCAAGATTTCAAATATACCGCGCAAAAGACCATCGACCCTGATCGATCGAGAAAGAAATCAATTAAAAAAAGTAAATATCTCCTGGTTTGACATCAAGTCAGCCCAATGCGGGTGCTTCTAAATAAAGGCGAGTTTACAGTTGACATGCAGATATCTCAAATTCATCTTTGGAAACTTCTTTGTGTGTATGCATATATAATTACCGAGTATAAAGTAATAGGGTACTTATATCAACGCAATGTCGATAAAACAAAGAATATCCCAAGCGACACATTCGAGCACCTGCTGGCGACGTCTTACAGACTCTTACTAAGTTAGCCCCCTGCCATTTTCAACAATTCGCGCTCGTTTTCTGTCATCTAATTAGCATCAATGGGGAAACGCCACCCCTAAACTTGAGCCAATGAAATCAGTTCAAACTTCTAATCATTGATGTCATTGGTTGTCAATGAAAACATTCTTAGAATCAACAAAAAGTGACCTTTGAACATGTGTGGTTTTTGCACGAAAATTTACAAACTTTCACAAAGCAACGTGACGTAATTGCTAATAATTTGCGCTTTTATCGGAAGTCTTTTTACGACTTTTGTCAAATCATGGTTTATATGATTAATGCACATAAAATATAAAGACATTTGGTTTAATTATTTTATTTATAATACGCTTTTTTGTTTTCAAAAATCATGAATTATTTTTTTTTCAATCAGGACACGAGTCTGTGGGTAAACAAACTTAAGGACATACTCGCATAGGCATACCGTAAATTTGCATAAAATGTCATTTTTTGACTGACATGTGTGATAAAATGAAGATAAACGGTTGTTTATATGCACATATTTAGTTCGTCTACTGGTTTATGTTTCCATTATCGTATTCACAGATGACACTTAATTGAAAGCATGTTTGTTGTTGCATATCGGATGATACACATGGCACATATACCTGTGGCCAGTGTGGGGAAACACCCAATGATGTTATAACGTCAAATTCCTGTTGGCTAACGTAATTACCCTCATTCCTGGTGACGTTGGCTATATGACGTGGTTTAACTACATGTGCTGTTGGGAAAAGGGTTAAGTTTTGTTTTTAAAATTGAGCAATGAGTTCAATCTAAAAAATAATTTAAAATTTGTTTTTTAAATTAATAATTTTTTCTCTTTTTTTAATCCAAAATGTTTAAAAGATCAAAATCAGCTAGTTTAGCGATAAATAAAGATATAAAGTAATTTATTCGTGTTTTAAAATATGAATTTTACATTTCAAAGAAAATATGAAAATGTGAATACGACAAAAAATATTTAACCAAAACATGGGACAACCCGACCCGAAAAATAGGGAGAACCCGTCCAAATTACCTGAATCGACATCAGACGTCTTCTCACTGTCCTCCGCACTTTCCTGATCCATGTGCTCTCGCTCCCGATCTGTGCTCTGAGTTAGTGTCGAGCTTGTTGTATCCCGTATTGTCGAACCTGATTCAGATGTCGTCGCACTCTCCGGTTTCCTTTCATGTAGAATTCCTTTGATTTCGTGCGCCCTCTCAAACTCACGTAATTGCTGAGCTATTTTCTTCTCGACAGTCAGCGGGGAACCTTTGGGTTTTTCAAGTAAATCGTCCGAAGGTTTTTCTTCCTCTGGAGGTTTTTCTTTCTCTGTCACCTGCCATGAAAATTGCTATCATTTCAAGAAACTCAATAGGATAAGGCCATCCAAAACTAGATAGTGGGCTGTCCCAAGCCTTGAAATAGCGTGTCTGCCATTTGCAGAATGAGGTCCCCAGAGGGTGAATTTAGTGATGCTACCCTGCATAGCGGGATAGCATCACCAAATTCACCCTCTGGGGACCTCATTCTGCTGAGGTGTAAGCAGAATGAGGTCCCCAGAGGGTGAATTTCGTGATGCTAGCCCGCTATGCGGGGTAGCATCACTAAATTCACCCTCTGGGGACCTCATTCTGCAAATGACAGACACGCTATTTCAAGGCTTGGGCTGTCCCAAAGTAACTAAGGATACCCATGGTAGCCAGCAGCAAAAATGTTATCCACACTAAAGTTATATTCTGGAAAGGTAAGTCGGATGCACACATACATGGAGGCAGACATACTGATTTGAGTGTTGTGAAAATATTTAAGTCGAGAAAAGGGGGATAACCCCACAAAAAAAGTCAGACAGACCTCATAATGCAGGTGTACAGGTTCATATGGTACTAAATGTGTGCCAAGTTTCCAAAACATTTACCCAAAAATGTAGGAATAAAAGATAGGACAAATTTATGTCTATGGCTCAATGGACAGATAGATGATACAGTACAGTATGACTGACGGACGGACAAGCTGACTCCTATATATCCCCCCACAACTTGTTAGGGGGGATATAATTAATACCTAGAATATCATCACACCCCCTCCCCTTCCAGATATTTCGTCCCGCCTCAGATGTTTTGTTTGTTACTGATGATCCTCTCAAAACCATAGTCAAATATATATAAAGTTCTGCTGGAGGATCCACTGATTTGGCAGCGCTTATTTTTTTTACGCTAGCCAATCATATCCTATGATTCCATCATTGGTGGAAATAGAATTGGTGGTACTCCCTGTCTGAATTTGAATCGAAGTACAGTAGTGAATTGCAATTCGACTGGCTGGGATCTAAGAACAGTGAAGAAGGGATAAGGCGTCATACTGTTCTTATGACGCTGGCTGGGTCCTAAGATCAGTGAAGAAGGCAAGCATTTAATAGTAGCTAACCTTATCTTCCTCTTTTTCCTCATTTTCTTCCTGTTCTTCTGTCAATTTATCCAATGTTTCCATTAAATTCGGGATTTCTTTCTCGGCTGACGGCTCTCGTTCACTTTCTTCCGATTCCTTTTCCTCTTCTATTGTCGTGGTTATCATTTCGGACGTCGGCGAGCTGATCAGTGTTGACGTATGGACTAAATCCTTAAATGCCGGCATATCATCGAGACTGATGTGCTTCTTAAATCGTGCGACGTCGCCGGTCGGAGTGTTTAACTCGACAGACACGACGCTCGGTTTCTTTGGAGCTTCGTCGTCGGATTGAGATCCACTCCCTCCACTATTTGGTTCCTCTAATATAACCGGGTTCCGTGGACTCATCGGGGTCTCTCTCTCCTCAATGTTCTCCAAATCCATTGTAGATACTCGACTAGCATCTACAAGAAAGATCCAAGATTAGACTAGCATACCAAGATTATTTTTATAATGTGGTCATTTCAATAATTTCAAAGACTATAATCGGCCAAAATAAGAATGTTTGTCTTATGTAATACTAGCTGTGATACACGGTGTTGCTCGCGTAAAGAAGATTGGAAACAATTTGAAGTGTTTTGACATACAGTAATGCTCTAATTAATAGACCTCTTAACCAAAGCAGAATTATGGGTAAGTTTTCAGGATTTAGTCGGAAATATGGCTTGTTGCCATTCATCGGAAAGCTCTCCCGAGAGCTTTCCGATGAATGGCAACAAGCCATATTTCCGACTAAATCCTGAAAACTTACCCATAATTCTGCTTTGGTTAAGAGGTCGATTAATTAGAGCATTACTGTACATTTACATTCCAAAGAACTTCTCTGTACACCACATTGTGGTCTTCCCTTCAGCTGCATGGATGAATAGGTTGAGTGTTGATCTATTCCTGTTATGGTTCTCATTGCTCATGATGAATAGGTTGAGTGTTGATCTATTCCTGTTATGGTTCTCATTGCTCATGATGAATAGGTTGAGTGTTGATCTATTCCTGTTATGGTTCTCATTGCTCATGATGAATAGGTTGAGTGTTGATCTATTCCTGTTATGGTTCTCATTGCTCATGATGAATAGGTTGAGTGTTGATCTATTCCTGTTATGGTTCTCATTGCTCATGATGAATAGGTTGAGTGTTGATCTATTCCTGTTATGGTTCTCATTGCTCATGATGAATAGGTTGAGTGTTGATCTATTCCTGTTATGGTTCTCATTGCTCATGATGAATAGGTTGAGTGTTGATCTATTCCTGTTATGGTTCTCATTGCTCATGATGAATAGGTTGAGTGTTGATCTATTCCTGTTATGGTTCTCATTGCTCATGATGAATAGGTTGAGTGTTGATCTATTCCTGTTATGGTTCTCATTGCTCATGATGAATAGGTTGAGTGTTGATCTATTCCTGTTATGGTTCTCATTGCTCATGATGAATAGGTTGAGTGTTGATCTATTCCTGTTATGGTTCTCATTGCTCATGATGAATAGGTTGAGTGTTGATCTATTCCTGTTATGGTTCTCATTGCTCATGATGAATAGGTTGAGTGTTGATCTATTCCTGTTATGGTTCTCATTGCTCATGCTAATCGAGGCTGTGTGTGATGTTGAGTGCGGTCTCTGTGTAGAGCATTCACTATTCAACAATAGAGAACAGGATTTGGCAGTATAAGCCAAAGACTTATAGGTGGCCATTTCCTTGCTGTATATATTGCATCATGGTTTGATTGCGTCTCAATGATGAATTTCCCGTTCCACAAGCACCCGCAACCTATCATGTGGCTAATTGCTGCATGTCCACCCCCACACACATGCACAATCACATCTCTGGCATGCTTGAGTATACGAGAGCACAATTTTGTTTTGTTTAGGCTTTTGGTTCATAACCATAGTATGTCAGTTTAATCGTTTGGTATTGGTGTAAACATATTTTTATTTCCAAATCAGCATGAAATATATTAAGAGTACAATAGAACATGATACATTGATACAATGTAATATGGTAGTAGTAAATGGACACAGAGGATTAGACAACAAGATTACAATACACCAATACTGACATAGTATGAATAAAGAACGTTCTGCTCGCTTATGTGAGCAACATGTTAACTACATTCCGTGTGGAGTCTCAGCTGGACTTTTTAAAACATCTGAGGTAAACTGGACCTATCTAATAATGCTCATCGAGTCAAATTAACCCTATATACAAATTTTTAGCTATGATGGGCCAGCCATTTGATCGTCTATAAGTGGACAACAAACAAGATTTAGTTTTCTTAGTATAGCAGTCGTTATTATGAGTGAGAAAACTCTTAACCCTTTACCCAACAAACCGGCCAAAACCGGCCAAATAAAGCTTCAACAGCCTAAAATATCTTCGGTCTGTCTCAATAGAACCATACAAATATGGATATCATTGGAACCGGCTCCTTGACCACATTGTGATAGTTACAGTTATGCCCTGTGCCAATGCATTCTCTTATATATGCGAGTCGACCATAGGTCGCCTCGCATATATAAGAGAATGCATTGGCTTAAAAAAAATCTTTTTTTAACACTTTTTACCATTTTTTCTTACATTCTTTAACAATTTTATAATTTTTAATGTGTTAAGCCAATGCATTCTCTTATATATGCGAGGCGACCTATGGTCGACTCGCATATATAAGAGAATGCATTGGCACAGGGCCGTTCTGTTGGGTAAAGGGTTAAAAGTGATATGCCTATCAATTCATTCCATTCTGTGAGTTGCTGTATGGCTTATACCATCAACATGACGACATATGACTACCATGAGCTCTAAACTTGCTATAGAATACGTATGTTCCTGTTATGTGCATCTAGATTTATATAACAAAATATGTCATTTCACTCTTTGAGCCAATTATATCAATATTATCTGAATTAAAATTAACAACTTTCTGAAATACGGAAATATATTGTTTGTGGATGGATTTAATGCCTCTGCTTCTAGTGAGCTTAGTGCAATGATATTCCTGTGGTTTACATCAAAATAACAAGAGCACGCCATCGGGGCGTGGCATAATAAGCCCGTTACTGGAGTAGAGTGGGGCAAGGTTTAATTCATTTGTTTGAAACCTTTGACTTAAGACGAAATAATAACAAAAATAAAACACAATAACTTGTGGTATTTTTTATATATAAGGTAAAATCTAAGTTGAAAAACGGGTATAACTCAGTCAAAATAATGCGGACGAAACCCATATTCGAACTTCATCTGTATTTTGGTGTGGTAAACTAACATAGCAAATTTGGTTCAGTTCACTCAATTCAATCTAAAGTTATCATCCGGAAACCAAAAGCGGAGGGATAACGGGCGATGACGGATGGTCGACAGACGGACGGACGGATGGATGGATGGACCACCGTTTTTTCAAGCGGGCGTATAAAAACAATTCTGAAATGTGGGTGATATATATTTGTTTGTGGTTTTACCTCTGCTTCTGGTGAGGGAGGGGCTTGGTGCGATGAAGGTGTCGTCCTGTGCTTTACAGCGATGATGCTGAGCCCCGACAGTGTTAATAACTAACTTCACGAGAGTCTGAATTATAGCTGACGTCGGAGAACTGTTGATAGGATACTGAAACACAAACGAGAAATAACTGGATTATGGTGATGTTGAAGAAATGCTGATAGGATAAATAACAGTTTTATATTGCTTTTATCAATTTCATCATAGAACAGAACGTATAACAAATAAGTGATAATCTTCAGGATCAACTTGTATGAGCCAATGGATACTGCAAATTACCAACGAGAGTCACAATAACTGTAAATAAAAGGTCCACGACAACACCTCCCCTGAAAACAAATATTTCTGAACAAAACAAATCGATCTTTGGTAAAACAAAAAGTTTTCTGAGTCAAGAAAGGGGAATAACTCTGTGAAAAACAATACTATCCTTTGTCCATATACATTTTGCAGATCAGTAATATATTGGTAAAAATTTCCTAAAGTTTCAATTTTTGACATTCAAAATTGTGGGAGGAGTTGATTACACAATGAAGGAACCCATAATGTGTGAGGGACACACTTATAGATGGCTAGACAGGCAGATGGACAGATGTAATTTCTATAGTTCCCCAAAAATTTAATTTTTCGAGGGATAAATAGGTCCACCCGGTATAGTAAATCAACATAAATTTATTAGCTCTGATTTACCCATTGTTGCACACAGTTAGTTTGAAACAACAATGCAATAAATTAATGTCAATTGATTGAGAATGGATGTAATAATATCGGATAATCATCATTGTTTTGATGAAAATCATGTGCGACTCCTGATGATAAATTGTTATCCAAACATACAATGGCAATCAAATGTTGATTAAATATTAACAAATGTAAAAATGTAAGGGTTTCAGTGAGTTTTGGTTAAAAGGCTTGAAATCTTCCAAAAAAATATAGACAATGAACAGAATTCTGTTAAAAAACATGGCTGCCAGTGGTCATCTTGGATTTTACTCTTTGTATGACTAAATCCTTTAGCACACCTGACAGGTCACATTTCTTATCCAATCGTCACCAAACTTCATATGGATCTTCAGGGTGACCTCTAGATGGGAGCCTCACTTTTTTTCCCGAAATATGTTTTAACAAAACATGTAAAACACGGTCATCTCTAAATTTCTTAAGTCCCTTTTGATTCTCACATTCAGTTACAAAAGTATTCAACTGGATTCTGAAGGGATGTTAAGTAAATATAAGCTGACATAGACACACAGGTTAATATAAGTTCACAAGGATTCATATTATTTGGTAGGAAATGTTCAGATAATAAGTAGAATAAATTGCCTATGTTCGTTTGTTGAACTTATTATCTGAACATTTCCTAAGGGAGCTACTAGTGAATGAGTTGGAAATGTTCAGATAATAAGTAGCCAATGTTCGTTTGTTGAACTTATTATCTGAACATTTTCTAAGAGAGCTACTAGTAAATGAGTATTTATTACTCAAAGATTGAATGACGAGTAGGGTAGTGAGCCACGACAGTCTACTGTGTGGTTCAATGAATTTACCTTGAAGAGAATGACGAGTAGGGTAGCGAGCCACGAGTCTGATGTGTGGTTCAATGAATTTACCTTGAAGAGAATGACGAGTAGGGTAGTGAGCCACGAGTCTGATGTGTGGTTCAATGAATTTACCTTGAAGAGAATGACGAGTAGGGTAGTGAGCCACGAGTCTGATGTGTGGTTCAAAGAATTTACCTTGAAGAGAATGACGAGTAGGGTAGTGAGCCACGAGTCTGATGTGTGGTTCAATGAATTTACCTTGAAGAGAATGACGAGTAGGGTAGTGAGCCACGAGTCTGATGTGTGGTTCAATGAATTTACCTTGAAGAGAATGACGAGTAGAGTAGTGAGCCACGAGTCTGATGTGTGGTTCAATGAATTTACCTTGAAGAGAATGACGAGTAGGGTAGCGAGCCACGAGTCTGATGTGTGGTTCAATGAATTTACCTTGAAGAGAATGACGAGTAGGGTAGGGAGCCACGAGTCTGATGTGTGGTTCAATGAATTTACCTTGAAGAGAATGACGAGTAGAGTAGCGAGCCACGAGTCTGATGTGTGGTTCAATGAATTTACCTTGAAGAGAATGACGAGTAGGGTAGCGAGCCACGAGTCTGATGTGTGGTTCAATGAATTTACCTTGAAGAGAATGACGAGTAGGGTAGTGAGCCACGAGTCTGATGTGTGGTTCAATGAATTTACCTTGAAGAGAATGACGAGTAGGGTAGCGAGCCACGAGTCTGATGTGTGGTTCAATGAATTTACCTTGATGAGAATGACGAGTAGGGTAGTGAGCCACGAGTCTGATGTGTGGTTCAATGAATTTACCTTGAAGAGAATGACGAGTAGAGTAGTGAGCCACGAGTCTGATGTGTGGTTCAACGAATTTACCTTGAAGAGAATGACGAGTAGAGTAGTGAGCCACGAGTCTGATGTGTGGTTCAATGAATTTACCTTGAAGAGAATGACGAGTAGAGTAGTGAGCCACGAGTCTGATGTGTGGTTCAATGAATTTACCTTGAAGAGAATGACGAGTAGGGTAGTGAGCCACGAGTCTTCTGTGTGGTTCAATGAATTTACCTTGAAGAGAATGACGAGTAGGGTAGTGAGCCACGAGTCTGATGTGTGGTTCAATGAATTTACCTTGAAGAGAATGACGAGTAGGGTAGTGAGCCACGAGTCTGATGTGTGGTTCAATGAATTTACCTTGAAGAGAATGACGAGTAGAGTAGTGAGCCACGAGTCTTCTGTGTGGTTCAATGAATTTACCTTGAAGAGAATGACGAGTAGGGTAGTGAGCCACGAGTCTGATGTGTGGTTCAATGAATTTACCTTGAAGAGAATGACGAGTAGGGTAGTGAGCCACGAGTCTGATGTGTGGTTCAATGAATTTACCTTGAAGAGAATGACGAGTAGGGTAGTGAGCCACGAGTCTGATGTGTGGTTCAATGAATTTACCTTGAAGAGAATGACGAGTAGAGTAGTGAGCCACGAGTCTGATGTGTGGTTCAATGAATTTACCTTGAAGAGAATGACGAGTAGGGTAGTGAGCCACGAGTCTTCTGTGTGGTTAAATGAATTTACCTTGAAGAGAATGACGAGTAGGGTAGTGAGCCACGAGTCTGATGTGTGGTTCAATGAATTTACCTTGAAGAGAATGACGAGTAGGGTAGTGAGCCACGAGTCTTCTGTGTGGTTCAATGAATTTACCTTGAAGAGAATGACGAGTAGGGTAGTGAGCCACGAGTCTGATGTGTGGTTCAATGAATTTACCTTGAAGAGAATGACGAGTAGAGTAGTGAGCCACGAGTCTTCTGTGTGGTTCAATGAATTTACCTTGAAGAGAATGACGAGTAGAGTAGTGAGCCACGAGTCTGATGTGTGGTTCAATGAATTTACCTTGAAGAGAATGACGAGTAGAGTAGTGAGCCACGAGTCTGATGTGTGGTTCAATGAATTTACCTTGAAGAGAATGACGAGTAGGGTGGTGAGCCACGAGTCTGATGTGTGGTTCAATGAATTTACCTTGAAGAGAATGACGAGTAGAGTAGTGAGCCACGAGTCTGATGTGTGGTTCAATGAATTTACCTTGAAGAGAATGACGAGTAGAGTAGTGAGCCACGAGTCTGATGTGTGGTTCAATGAATTTACCTTGAAGAGAATGACGAGTAGAGTAGTGAGCCACGAGTCTGATGTGTGGTTCAATGAATTTACCTTGAAGAGAATGACGAGTAGGGTAGTGAGCCACGAGTCTGATGTGTGGTTCAATGAATTTACCTTGAAGAGAATGACGAGTAGAGTAGTGAGCCACGAGTCTGATGTGTGGTTCAATGAATTTACCTTGAAGAGAATGACGAGTAGAGTAGTGAGACACGAGTCTGATGTGTGGTTCAATGAATTTACCTTGAAGAGAATGACGAGTAGGGTAGTGAGTCACGAGTCTGATGTGTGGTTCAATGAATTTACCTTGAAGAGAATGACGAGTAGGGTAGTGAGTCACGAGTCTGATGTGTGGTTCAATGAATTTACCTTGAAGAGAATGACGAGTAGAGTAGTGAGCCACGAGTCTGATGTGTGGTTCAATGAATTTACCTTGAAGAGAATGACGAGTAGGGTAGTGAGCCACGAGTCTGATGTGTGGTTCAATGAATTTACCTTGAAGAGAATGACGAGTAGAGTAGTGAGCCACGAGTCTGATGTGTGGTTCAATGAATTTACCTTGAAGAGAATGACGAGTAGAGTAGTGAGCCACGAGTCTGATGTGTGGTTCAATGAATTTACCTTGAAGAGAATGACGAGTATGGTAGTGAGCCATGAGTCTGATGTGTGGTTCAATGAATTTACCTTGAAGAGAATGACGAGTAGGGTAGTGAGCCACGAGTCTGATGTGTGGTTCAATGAATTTACCATGAAGAGAATGACGAGTAGAGTAGTGAGCCACGAGTCTGATGTGTGGTTCAATGAATTTACCTTGAAGAGAATGACGAGTATGGTAGTGAGCCATGAGTCTGATGTGTGGTTCAATGAATTTACCATGAAGAGAATGACGAGTAGAGTAGTGAGCCACGAGTCTGATGTGTGGTTCAATGAATTTACCTTGAAGAGAATGACGAGTAGGGTAGTGAGCCACGAGTCTGATGTGTGGTTCAATGAATTTACCTTGAAGAGAATGACGAGTAGAGTAGTGAGCCACGAGTCTGATGTGTGGTTCAATGAATTTACCTTGAAGAGAAAGACGAGTAGAGTAGTGAGCCACGAGTCTGATGTGTGGTTCAATGAATTTACCTTGAAGAGAATGACGAGTAGAGTAGTGAGCCACGAGTCTGATGTGTGGTTCAATGAATTTACCTTGAAGAGAATGACGAGTAGAGTAGTGAGCCACGAGTCTGATGTGTGGTTCAATGAATTTACCATGAAGAGAATGACGAGTAGGGTAGTGAGCCACGAGTCTGATGTGTGGTTCAATGAATTTACCTTGAAGAGAATGACGAGTAGAGTAGTGAGCCACGAGTCTGATGTGTGGTTCAATGAATTTACCATGAAGAGAATGACGAGTAGAGTAGTGAGCCACGAGTCTGATGTGTGGTTCAATGAATTTACCTTGAAGAGAATGACGAGTAGAGTAGTGAGCCACGAGTCTGATGTGTGGTTCAATGAATTTACCTTGAAGAGAATGACGAGTAGAGTAGTGAGCCACGAGTCTGATGTGTGGTTCAATGAATTTACCATGAAGAGAATGACGAGTAGGGTAGTGAGCCACGAGTCTGATGTGTGGTTCAATGAATTTACCTTGAAGAGAATGACGAGTAGGGTAGTGAGCCACGAGTCTGATGTGTGGTTCAATGAATTTACCTTGAAGAGAATGACGAGTAGGTTAGTGAGCCACGAGTCTGATGTGTGGTTCAATGAATTTACCTTGAAGAGAATGACGAGTAGGGTAGTGAGCCACGAGTCTGATGTGTGGTTCAATGAATTTACCTTGAAGAGAATGACGAGTAGGGTAGTGAGCCACGAGTCTGATGTGTGGTTCAATGAATTTACCTTGAAGAGAATGACGAGTAGGGTAGTGAGCCACGAGTCTGATGTGTGGTTCAATGAATTTACCTTGAAGAGAATGACGAGTAGGGTAGTGAGCCACGAGCCTGATGTGTGGTTCAATGAATTTACCTTGAAGAGAATGACACGTAGGGTAGTGAGCCACGAGTCTGATGTGTGGTTCAATGAATTTACCTTGAAGAGAATGACGAGTAGGGTAGTGAGCCACGAGTCTGATGTGTGGTTCAATGAATTTACCTTGAAGAGAATGACGAGTAGGGTAGTGAGCCACGAGTCTGATGTGTGGTTCAATGAATTTACCTTGAAGAGAATGACGAGTAGAGTAGTGAGCCACGAGTCTGATGTGTGGTTCAATGAATTTACCTTGAAGAGAATGACGAGTAGGGTAGTGAGCCACGAGTCTGATGTGTGGTTCAATGAATTTACCTTGAAGAGAATGACGAGTAGAGTAGTGAGCCACGAGTCTGATGTGTGGTTCAATGAATTTACCTTGAAGAGAATGACGAGTAGAGTAGTGAGCCACGAGTCTGATGTGTGGTTCAATGAATTTACCTTGAAGAGAATGACGAGTAGAGTAGTGAGCCACGAGTCTGATGTGTGGTTCAATGAATTTACCTTGAAGAGAATGACGAGTAGAGTAGTGAGCCACGAGTCTGATGTGTGGTTCAATGAATTTACCTTGAAGAGAATGACGAGTAGAGTAGTGAGCCACGAGTCTGATGTGTGGTTCAATGAATTTACCTTGAAGAGAATGGCGAGTAGGGTAGTGAGCCACGAGTCTGATGTGTGGTTCAATGAATTTACCTTGAAGAGAATGACGAGTAGGGTAGTGAGCCACGAGTCTTCTGTGTGGTTCAATGAATTTACCTTGAAGAGAATGACGAGTAGGGTAGTGAGCCACGAGTCTGATGTGTGGTTCAATGAATTTACCTTGAAGAGAATGACGAGTAGGGTAGTGAGCCACGAGTCTGATGTGTGGTTCAATGAATTTACCTTGAAGAGAATGACGAGTAGAGTAGTGAGCCACGAGTCTTCTATGTGGTTCAATGAATTTACCTTGAATGGAATGACGAGTAGGGTAGTGAGCCACGAGTCTGATGTGTGGTTCAATGAATTTACCTTGAAGAGAATGACGAGTAGGGTAGTGAGCCACGAGTCTTCTGTGTGGTTCAATGAATTTACCTTGAAGAGAATGACGAGTAGGGTAGTGAGCCACGAGTCTTCTGTGTGGTTCAATGAATTTACCTTGAAGAGAATGACGAGTAGGGTAGTGAGCCACGAGTCTGATGTGTGGTTCAATGAATTTACCTTGAAGAGAATGACGAGTAGGGTAGTGAGCCACGAGTCTGATGTGTGGTTCAATGAATTTACCTTGAAGAGAATGACGAGTAGAGTAGTGAGCCACGAGTCTTCTATGTGGTTCAATGAATTTACCTTGAATGGAATGACGAGTAGGGTAGTGAGCCACGAGTCTGATGTGTGGTTCAATGAATTTACCTTGAAGAGAATGACGAGTAGGGTAGTGAGCCACGAGTCTGATGTGTGGTTCAATGAATTTACCTTGAAGAGAATGACGAGTAGGGTAGTGAGCCACGAGTCTGATGTGTGGTTCAATGAATTTACCTTGAAGAGAATGACGAGTAGGGTAGTGAGCCACGAGTCTGATGTGTGGTTCAATGAATTTACCTTGAAGAGAATGACGAGTAGAGTAGTGAGCCACGAGTCTGATGTGTGGTTCAATGAATTTACCTTGAAGAGAATGACGAGTAGGGTAGTGAGCCACGAGTCTGATGTGTGGTTCAATGAATTTACCTTGAAGAGAATGACGAGTAGGGTAGTGAGCCACGAGTCTGATGTGTGGTTCAATGAATTTACCTTGAAGAGAATGACGAGTAGGGTAGTGAGCCACGAGTCTGATGTGTGGTTCAATGAATTTACCTTGAAGAGAATGACGAGTAGGGTAGTGAGCCACGAGTCTGATGTGTGGTTCAATGAATTTACCTTGAAGAGAATGACGAGTAGGGTGGTGAGCCACGAGTCTGATGTGTGGTTCAATGAATTTACCTTGAAGAGAATGACGAGTAGGGTAGTGAGCCACGAGTCTGATGTGTGGTTCAATGAATTTACCTTGAAGAGAATGACGAGTAGAGTAGTGAGCCACGAGTCTGATGTGTGGTTCAATGAATTTACCTTGAAGAGAATGACGAGTAGAGTAGTGAGCCACGAGTCTGATGTGTGGTTCAATGAATTTACCTTGAAGAGAATGACGAGTAGAGTAGTGAGCCACGAGTCTTCTGTGTGGTTCAATGAATTTACCTTGAAGAGAATGACGAGTAGGGTAGTGAGCCACGAGTCTGATGTGTGGTTCAATGAATTTACCTTGAAGAGAATGACGAGTAGGGTAGTGAGCCACGAGTCTGATGTGTGGTTCAATGAATTTACCTTGAAGGGAATGACGAGTAGAGTAGTGAGCCACGAGTCTGATGTGTGGTTCAATGAATTTACCTTGAAGAGAATGACGAGTAGGGTAGTGAGCCACGAGTCTGATGTGTGGTTCAATGAATTTACCTTGAAGAGAATGACGAGTAGGGTAGTGAGCCACGAGTCTGATGTGTGGTTCAATGAATTTACCTTGAAGAGAATGACGAGTAGGGTAGTGAGCCACGAGTCTGATGTGTGGTTCAATGAATTTACCTTGAAGAGAATGACGAGTAGGGTAGTGAGCCACGAGTCTGATGTGTGGTTCAATGAATTTACCTTGAAGAGAATGACGAGTAGAGTAGTGAGCCACGAGTCTGATGTGTGGTTCAATGAATTTACCTTGAAGAGAATGACGAGTAGAGTAGTGAGCCACGAGTCTGATGTGTGGTTCAATGAATTTACCTTGAAGAGAATGACGAGTAGGGTAGTGAGCCACGAGTCTGATGTGTTGTTCAATGAATTTACCTTGAAGAGAATGACGAGTAGGGTAGTGAGTCACGAGTCTGATGTGTGGTTCAATGAATTTACCTTGAAGAGAATGACGAGTAGGGTAGTGAGCCACGAGTCTGATGTGTGGTTCAATGAATTTACCTTGAAGAGAATGACGAGTAGGGTAGTGAGCCACGAGTCTGATGTGAGGTTCAATGAATTTACCTTGAAGAGAATGACGAGTAGAGTAGTGAGCCACGAGTCTGATGTGTGGTTCAATGAATTTACCTTGAAGAGAATGACGAGTAGGGTAGTGAGCCACGAGTCTGATGTGTGGTTCAATGAATTTACCTTGAAGAGAATGACGAGTAGGGTAGTGAGCCACGAGTCTGATGTGTGGTTCAATGAATTTACCTTGAAGAGAATGACGAGTAGGGTAGTGAGCCATGAGTCTGATGTGTGGTTCAATGAATTTACCTTTAAGAGAATGACGAGTAGGGTAGTGAGCCACGAGTCTGATGTGTGGTTCAATGAATTTACCTTGAAGAGAATGACGAGTAGGGTAGTGAGCCACGAGTCTGATGTGTGGTTCAATGAATTTACCTTGAAGAGAATGACGAGTAGAGTAGTGAGCCACGAGTCTGATGTGTGGTTCAATGAATTTACCTTGAAGAGAATGACGAGTAGGGTAGTGAGCCACGAGTCTGATGTGTGGTTCAATGAATTTACCTTGAAGAGAATGACGAGTAGGGTAGTGAGCCACGAGTCTTCTGTGTGGTTCAATGAATTTACCTTGAAGAGAATGACGAGTAGGGTAGTGAGCCACGAGTCTGATGTGTGGTTCAATGAATTTACCTTGAAGAGAATGACGAGTAGGGTAGTGAGCCACGAGTGTGATGTGTGGTTCAATGAATTTACCTTGAAGAGAATGACGAGTAGAGTAGTGAGCCACGAGTCTGATGTGTGGTTCAATGAATTTACCTTGAAGAGAATGACGAGTAGGGTAGTGAGCTACGAGTCTGATGTGTGGTTCAATGAATTTACCTTGAAGAGAATGACGAGTAGGGTAGTGAGCCACGAGTCCGATGTGTGGTTCAATGAATTTACCTTGAAGAGAATGACGAGTAGGGTAGTGAGCCACGAGTGTGATGTGTGGTTCAATGAATTTACCTTGAAGAGAATGACGAGTAGGGTAGTGAGCCACGAGTCTGATGTGTGGTTCAATGAATTTACCTTGAAGAGAATGACGAGTAGGGTAGTGAGCCACGAGTCTGATGTGTGGTTCAATGAATTTACCTTGAAGAGAATGACGAGTAGGTTAGTGATCCACGAGTCTGATGTGTGGTTCAATGAATTTACCTTGAAGAGAATGACGAGTAGGGTAGTGAGCCACGAGTCTGATGTGTGGTTCAATGAATTTACCTTGAAGAGAATGACGAGTAGGGTAGTGAGCTACGAGTCTGATGTGTGGTTCAATGAATTTACCTTGAAGAGAATGACGAGTAGGGTAGTGAGCCACGAGTCTGATGTGTGGTTCAATGAATTTACCTTGAAGAGAATGACGAGTAGGGTGGTGAGACACGAGTCTGATGTGTGGTTCAATGAATTTACCTTGAAGAGAATGACGAGTAGGGTAGTGAGCCACGAGTCTGATGTGTGGTTCAATGAATTTACCTTGAAGAGAATGACTAGTAGAGTAGTGAGCCACGAGTCTGATGTGTGGTTCAATGAATTTACCTTGAAGAGAATGACGAGTAGGGTAGTGAGCCACGAGTCTGATGTGTGGTTCAATGAATTTACCTTGAAGAGAATGACGAGTAGAGTAGTGAGCCACGAGTCTGATGTGTGGTTCAATGAATTTACCTTGAAGAGAATGACGAGTAGGGTAGTGAGCCACGAGTCTGATGTGTGGTTCAATGAATTTACCTTGAAGAGAATGACGAGTAGAGTAGTGAGCCACGAGTCTGATGTGTGGTTCAATGAATTTACCTTGAAGAGAATGACGAGTAGAGTAGTGAGCCACGAGTCTGATGTGTGGTTCAATGAATTTACCTTGAAGAGAATGACGAGTAGGGTAGTGAGCCACGAGTCTGATGTGTTGTTCAATGAATTTACCTTGAAGAGAATGACGAGTAGGGTAGTGAGTCACGAGTCTGATGTGTGGTTCAATGAATTTACCTTGAAGAGAATGACGAGTAGGGTAGTGAGCCACGAGTCTGATGTGTGGTTCAATGAATTTACCTTGAAGAGAATGACGAGTAGGGTAGTGAGCCACGAGTCTGATGTGAGGTTCAATGAATTTACCTTGAAGAGAATGACGAGTAGAGTAGTGAGCCACGAGTCTGATGTGTGGTTCAATGAATTTACCTTGAAGAGAATGACGAGTAGGGTAGTGAGCCACGAGTCTGATGTGTGGTTCAATGAATTTACCTTGAAGAGAATGACGAGTAGGGTAGTGAGCCACGAGTCTGATGTGTGGTTCAATGAATTTACCTTGAAGAGAATGACGAGTAGGGTAGTGAGCCATGAGTCTGATGTGTGGTTCAATGAATTTACCTTTAAGAGAATGACGAGTAGGGTAGTGAGCCACGAGTCTGATGTGTGGTTCAATGAATTTACCTTGAAGAGAATGACGAGTAGGGTAGTGAGCCACGAGTCTGATGTGTGGTTCAATGAATTTACCTTGAAGAGAATGACGAGTAGGGTAGTGAGCCACGAGTCTGATGTGTGGTTCAATGAATTTACCTTGAAGAGAATGACGAGTAGGGTAGTGAGCCACGAGTCTGATGTGTGGTTCAATGAATTTACCTTGAAGAGAATGACGAGTAGAGTAGTGAGCCACGAGTCTGATGTGTGGTTCAATGAATTTACCTTGAAGAGAATGACGAGTAGGGTAGTGAGCCACGAGTCTGATGTGTGGTTCAATGAATTTACCTTGAAGAGAATGACGAGTAGAGTAGTGAGCCACGAGTCTGATGTGTGGTTCAATGAATTTACCTTGAAGAGAATGACGAGTAGAGTAGTGAGCCACGAGTCTGATGTGTGGTTCAATGAATTTACCTTGAAGAGAATGACGAGTAGAGTAGTGAGCCACGAGTCTTCTGTGTGGTTCAATGAATTTACCTTGAAGAGAATGACGAGTAGGGTAGTGAGCCACGAGTCTGATGTGTGGTTCAATGAATTTACCTTGAAGAGAATGACGAGTAGGGTAGTGAGCCACGAGTCTGATGTGTGGTTCAATGAATTTACCTTGAAGGGAATGACGAGTAGAGTAGTGAGCCACGAGTCTGATGTGTGGTTCAATGAATTTACCTTGAAGAGAATGACGAGTAGGGTAGTGAGCCACGAGTCTGATGTGTGGTTCAATGAATTTACCTTGAAGAGAATGACGAGTAGGGTAGTGAGCCACGAGTCTGATGTGTGGTTCAATGAATTTACCTTGAAGAGAATGACGAGTAGGGTAGTGAGCCACGAGTCTGATGTGTGGTTCAATGAATTTACCTTGAAGGGAATGACGAGTAGAGTAGTGAGCCACGAGTCTGATGTGTGGTTCAATGAATTTACCTTGAAGAGAATGACGAGTAGGGTAGTGAGCCACGAGTCTGATGTGTGGTTCAATGAATTTACCTTGAAGGGAATGACGAGTAGAGTAGTGAGCCACGAGTCTGATGTGTGGTTCAATGAATTTACCTTGAAGAGAATGACGAGTAGGGTAGTGAGCCACGAGTCTGATGTGTGGTTCAATGAATTTACCTTGAAGGGAATGACGAGTAGAGTAGTGAGCCACGAGTCTGATGTGTGGTTCAATGAATTTACCTTGAAGAGAATGACGAGTAGGGTAGTGAGCCACGAGTCTGATGTGTGGTTCAATGAATTTACCTTGAAGAGAATGACGAGTAGGGTAGTGAGCCACGAGACTGATGTGTGGTTCAATGAATTTACCTTGAAGAGAATGACGAGTAGGGTAGTGAGCCACGAGTCTGATGTGTGGTTCAATGAATTTACCTTGAAGAGAATGACGAGTAGGGTAGTGAGCCACGAGTCTGATGTGTGGTTCAATGAATTTACCCTGAAGAGAATGACGAGTAGGGTAGTGAGCCACGAGTCTGATGTGTGGTTCAATGAATTTACCTTGAAGAGAATGACGAGTAGGGTAGTGAGCCACGAGTCTGATGTGTGGTTCAATGAATTTACCTTGAAGAGAATGACGAGTAGGGTAGTGAGCCACGAGTCTGATGTGTGGTTCAATGAATTTACCTTGAAGAGAATGACGAGTAGGGTCGTGAGCCATGAGTCTTCTGTGTGGTTCAATGAATTTACCTTGAAGAGAATGACGAGTAGGGTAGTGAGCCATGAGTCTGATGTGTGGTTCAATGAATTTACCTTGAAGAGAATGACGAGTAGAGTAGTGAGCCACGAGTCTGATGTGTGGTTCAATGAATTTACCTTGAAGAGAATGACGAGTAGGGTAGTGAGCCACGAGTCTGATGTGTGGTTCAATGAATTTACCTTGAAGAGAATGACGAGTAGAGTAGTGAGCCACGAGTCTGATGTGTGGTTCAATGAATTTACCTTGAAGAGAATGACGAGTAGGGTAGTGAGCCACGAGTCTGATGTGTGGTTCAATGAATTTACCTTGAAGAGAATGACGAGTAGGGTAGTGAGCCACGAGTCTGATGTGTGGTTCAATGAATTTACCTTGAAGAGAATGACGAGTAGGGTAGTGAGCCACGAGTCTGATGTGTGGTTCAATGAATTTACCTTGAAGAGAATGACGAGTAGAGTAGTGAGCCACGAGTCTGATGTGTGGTTCAATGAATTTACCTTGAAGAGAATGACGAGTAGGGTAGTGAGCCACGAGTCTGATGTGTGGTTCAATGAATTTACCTTGAAGAGAATGACGAGTAGGGTAGTGAGCCACGAGTCTGACGTGTGGTTCAATGAATTTACCTTGAAGAGAATGACGAGTAGGGTAGTGAGCCACGAGTCTGATGTGTGGTTCAATGAATTTACCTTGAAGAGAATGACGTGTAGAGTAGTGAGCCACGAGTCTGATGTGTGGTTCAATGAATTTACCTTGAAGAGAATGACGAGTAGGGTAGTGAGCCACGAGTCTGATGTGTGGTTCAATGAATTTACCTTGAAGAGAATGACGAGTAGAGTAGTGAGCCACGAGTCTGATGTGTGGTTCAATGAATTTACCTTGAAGAGAATGACGAGTAGAGTAGTGAGCCACGAGTCTGATGTGTGGTTCAATGAATTTACCTTGAAGAGAATGACGAGTAGGGTAGTGAGCCACGAGTCTGATGTGTGGTTCAATGAATTTACCTTGAAGAGAATGACGAGTAGGGTAGTGAGCCACGAGTCTGATGTGTGGTTCAATGAATTTACCTTGAAGAGAACGACGAGTAGGGTAGTGAGCCACGAGTCTGATGTGTGGTTCAATGAATTTACCTTTAAGAGAATGACGAGTAGGGTGGTGAGCCACGAGTCTGATGTGTGGTTCAATGAATTTACCTTGAAGAGAATGACGAGTAGGGTGGTGAGCCACGAGTCTGATGTGTGGTTCAATGAATTTACCTTGAAGAGAATGACGAGTAGAGTAGTGAGCCACGAGTCTGATGTGTGGTTCAATGAATTTACCTTGAAGAGAATGACGAGTAGGGTAGTGAGCCACGAGTCTGATGTGTGGTTCAATGAATTTACCTTGAAGAGAATGACGAGTAGGGTAGTGAGCCACGAGTCTGATGTGTGGTTCAATGAATTTACCTTGAAGAGAATGACGAGTAGGGTAGTGAGCCACGAGTCTGATGTGTGGTTCAATGAATTTACCTTGAAGAGAATGACGAGTAGGGTAGTGAGCCACGAGTCTTCTGTGTGGTTCAATGAATTTACCTTGAAGAGAATGACGAGTAGAGTAGTGAGCCACGAGTCTGATGTGTGGTTCAATGAATTTACCTTAAAGAGAATGACGAGTAGGGTAGTGAGCCACGAGTCTGATGTGTGGTTCAATGAATTTACCTTGAAGAGAATGACGAGTAGAGTAGTGAGCCACGAGTCTGATGTGTGGTTCAATGAATTTACATTGAAGAGAATGACGAGTAGGGTAGCGAGCCACGAGTCTGATGTGTGGTTCAATGAATTTACCTTGAAGAGAATGACGAGTAGGGTAGCGAGCCACGAGTCTGATGTGTGGTTCAATGAATTTACCTTGAAGAGAATGACGAGTAGGGTAGTGAGCCACGAGTCTGATGTGTGGTTCAATGAATTTACCTTGAAGAGAATGACGAGTAGGGTAATGAGCCACGAGTCTGATGTGTGGTTCAATGAATTTACATTGAAGAGAATGACGAGTAGGGTAGTGAGCCACGAGTCTGATGTGTGGTTCAATGAATTTACCTTGAAGACAATGACGAGTAGGGTAGTGAGCCACGAGTCTGATGTGTGGTTCAATGAATTTACCTTGAAGAGAATGACGAGTAGGGTAGTGAGCCACGAGTCTGATGTGTGGTTCAATGAATTTACCTTGAAGAGAATGACGAGTAGGGTAGTGAGCCACGAGTCTGATGTGTGGTTCAATGAATTTACCTTGAAGAGAATGACGAGTAGGGTAGCGAGCCACGAGTCTGATGTGTGGTTCAATGAATTTACCTTGAAGAGAATGACGAGTAGGGTAGCGAGCCACGAGTCTGATGTGTGGTTCAATGAATTTACCTTGAAGAGAATGACGAGTAGGGTAGTGAGCCACGAGTCTGATGTGTGGTTCAATGAATTTACCTTGAAGAGAATGACGAGTAGGGTAGTGAGCCACGAGTCTGATGTGTGGTTCAATGAATTTACCTTGAAGAGAATGACGAGTAGGGTAGTGAGCCACGAGTCTGATGTGTGGTTCAATGAATTTACCCTGAAGAGAATGACGAGTAGGGTAGTGAGCCACGAGTCTGATGTGTGGTTCAATGAATTTACCTTGAAGAGAATGACGAGTAGGGTAGTGAGCCACGAGTCTGATGTGTGGTTCAATGAATTTACCTTGAAGAGAATGACGAGTAGGGTAGTGAGCCACGAGTCTGATGTGTGGTTCAATGAATTTACCCTGAAGAGAATGACGAGTAGGGTAGCGAGCCACGAGTCTGATGTGTGGTTCAATGAATTTACCTTGAAGAGAATGACGAGTAGGGTAGTGAGCCACGAGTCTGATGTGTGGTTCAATGAATTTACCTTGAAGAGAATGACGAGTAGGGTAGTGAGCCACGAGTCTGATGTGTGGTTCAATGAATTTACCTTGAAGAGAATGACGAGTAGAGTAGTGAGCCACGAGTCTGATGTGTGGTTCAATGAATTTACCTTGAAGAGAATGACGAGTAGGGTAGTGAGCCACGAGTCTGATGTGTGGTTCAATGAATTTACCTTGAAGAGAATGACTAGTAGAGTAGTGAGCCACGAGTCTGATGTGTGGTTCAATGAATTTACCTTGAAGAGAATGACGAGTAGGGTAGTGAGCCACGAGTCTGATGTGTGGTTCAATGAATTTACCTTGAAGAGAATGACGAGTAGGGTGGTGAGCCACGAGTCTGATGTGTGGTTCAATGAATTTACCTTGAAGAGAATGACGAGTAGGGTAGTGAGCCACGAGTCTGATGTGTGGTTCAATGAATTTACCTTGAAGAGAATGACTAGTAGGGTAGTGAGCCACGAGTCTGATGTGTGGTTCAATGAATTTACCTTGAAGAGAATGACGAGTAGGGTAGTGAGCCACGAGTCTGATGTGTGGTTCAATGAATTTACCTTGAAGAGAATGACGAGTAGGGTAGTGAGCCACGAGTCTGATGTGTGGTTCAATGAATTTACCTTGAAGAGAATGACGAGTAGAGTAGTGAGCCACGAGTCTGATGTGTGGTTCAATGAATTTACCTTGAAGAGAATGACGAGTAGGGTGGTGAGCCACGAGTCTGATGTGTGGTTCAATGAATTTACCTTGAAGAGAATGACGAGTAGGGTAGTGAGCCACGAGTCTGATGTGTGGTTCAATGAATTTACCTTGAAGAGAATGACGAGTAGGGTAGTGAGCCACGAGTCTGATGTGTGGTTCAATGAATTTACCTTGAAGAGAATGACGAGTAGGGTAGTGAGCCACGAGTCTGATGTGTGGTTCAATGAATTTACCTTGAAGAGAATGACGAGTAGGGTAGAGAGCCACGAGTCTGTGTGGTTCAATGAATTTACCTTGAAGAGAATGACGAGTAGGGTGGTGAGCCACGAGTCTGATGTGTGGTTCAATGAATTTACCTTGAAGAGAATGACGAGTAGGGTGGTGAGCCACGAGTCTGATGTGTGGTTCAATGAATTTACCTTGAAGAGAATGACGAGTAGGGTAGTGAGCCACGAGTCTGATATGTGGTTCAATGAATTTACCCTGAAGAGAATGACGAGTAGAGTAGTGAGCCACGAGTCTGATGTGTGGTTCAATGAATTTACCTTGAAGAGAATGACGAGTAGAGTAGTGAGCCACGAGTCTGATGTGTGGTTCAATGAATTTACCTTGAAGAGAATGACGAGTAGAGTAGTGAGCCACGAGTCTGATGTGTGGTTCAATGAATTTACCTTGAAGAGAATGATGAGTAGGGTAGTGAGCCACGAGTCTGATGTGTGGTTCAATGAATTTACCTTGAAGAGAATGACGAGTAGGGTAGTGAGCCACGAGTCTGATGTGTGGTTCAATGAATTTACCTTGAAGAGAATGACGAGTAGGGTAGTGAGCCACGAGTCTGATGTGTGGTTCAATGAATTTACCTTGAAGAGAATGACGAGTAGGGTAGTGAGCCACGAGTCTGATGTGTGGTTCAATGAATTTACCTTGAAGAGAATGACGAGTAGGGTAGTGAGCCACGAGTCTGATGTGTGGTTCAATGAATTTACCTTGAAGAGAATGACGAGTAGGGTAGTGAGCCACGAGTCTGATGTGTGGTTCAATGAATTTACCTTGAAGAGAATGACGAGTAGGGTAGTGAGCCACGAGTCTGATGTGTGGTTCAATGAATTTACCTTGAAGAGAATGACGAGTAGAGTAGTGAGCCACGAGTCTGATGTGTGGTTCAATGAATTTACCTTGAAGAGAATGACGAGTAGAGTAGTGAGCCACGAGTCTGATGTGTGGTTCAATGAATTTACCTTGAAGAGAATGACGAGTAGGGTAGTGAGCCACGAGTCTGATGTGTGGTTCAATGAATTTACCTTGAAGAGAATGACGAGTAGGGTAGTGAGCCACGAGTCTTCTGTGTGGTTCAATGAATTTACCTTGAAGAGAATGACGAGTAGAGTAGTGAGCCACGAGTCTGATGTGTGGTTCAATGAATTTACCTTGAAGAGAATGACGAGTAGGGTAGTGAGCCACGAGTCTGATGTGTGGTTCAATGAATTTACCTTGAAGAGAATGACGAGTAGGGTAGTGAGCCACGAGTCTGATGTGTGGTTCAATGAATTTACCTTGAAGAGAATGACGAGTAGAGTAGTGAGCCACGAGTCTGATGTGTGGTTCAATGAATTTACCTTGAAGAGAATGACGAGTAGAGTAGTGAGCCACGAGTCTGATGTGTGGTTCAATGAATTTACCTTGAAGAGAATGACGAGTAGAGTAGTGAGCCACGAGTCTGATGTGTGGTTCAATGAATTTACCTTGAAGAGAATGACGAGTAGGGTAGTGAGCCACGAGTCTGATGTGTGGTTCAATGAATTTACCTTGAAGAGAATGACGAGTAGGGTAGTGAGCCACGAGTCTGATGTGTGGTTCAATGAATTTACCTTGAAGAGAATGACGAGTAGGGTAGTGAGCCACGAGTCTGATGTGTGGTTCAATGAATTTACCTTGAAGAGAATGACGAGTAGGGTAGTGAGCCACGAGTCTGATGTGTGGTTCAATGAATTTACCTTGAAGAGAATGACGAGTAGGGTAGTGAGCCACGAGTCTGATGTGTGGTTCAATGAATTTACCTTGAAGAGAATGACGAGTAGGGTAGTGAGCCACGAGTCTGATGTGTGGTTCAATGAATTTACCTTGAAGAGAATGACGAGTAGGGTAGTGAGCCACGAGTCTGATGTGTGGTTCAATGAATTTACCTTGAAGAGAATGACGAGTAGAGTAGTGAGCCACGAGTCTGATGTGTGGTTCAATGAATTTACCTTGAAGAGAATGACGAGTAGGGTAGTGAGCCACGAGTCTGATGTGTGGTTCAATGAATTTACCTTGAAGAGAATGACGAGTAGGGTAGTGAGCCACGAGTCTGATGTGTGGTTCAATGAATTTACCTTGAAGAGAATGACGAGTAGGGTAGTGAGCCACGAGTCTGATGTGTGGTTCAATGAATTTACCTTGAAGAGAATGACGAGTAGGGTAGTGAGCCACGAGTCTGATGTGTGGTTCAATGAATTTACCTTGAAGAGAATGACGAGTAGAGTAGTGAGCCACGAGTCTGATGTGTGGTTCAATGAATTTACCTTGAAGAGAATGACGAGTAGAGTAGTGAGCCACGAGTCTGATGTGTGGTTCAATGAATTTACCTTGAAGAGAATGACGAGTAGGGTAGTGAGCCACGAGTCTGATGTGTGGTTCAATGAATTTACCTTGAAGAGAATGACGAGTAGGGTAGTGAGCCACGAGTCTTCTGTGTGGTTCAATGAATTTACCTTGAAGAGAATGACGAGTAGAGTAGTGAGCCACGAGTCTGATGTGTGGTTCAATGAATTTACCTTGAAGAGAATGACGAGTAGGGTAGTGAGCCACGAGTCTGATGTGTGGTTCAATGAATTTACCTTGAAGAGAATGACGAGTAGGGTAGTGAGCCACGAGTCTGATGTGTGGTTCAATGAATTTACCTTGAAGAGAATGACGAGTAGAGTAGTGAGCCACGAGTCTGATGTGTGGTTCAATGAATTTACCTTGAAGAGAATGACGAGTAGAGTAGTGAGCCACGAGTCTGATGTGTGGTTCAATGAATTTACCTTGAAGAGAATGACGAGTAGAGTAGTGAGCCACGAGTCTGATGTGTGGTTCAATGAATTTACCTTGAAGAGAATGACGAGTAGGGTAGTGAGCCACGAGTCTGATGTGTGGTTCAATGAATTTACCTTGAAGAGAATGACGAGTAGGGTAGTGAGCCACGAGTCTGATGTGTGGTTCAATGAATTTACCTTGAAGAGAATGACGAGTAGGGTAGTGAGCCACGAGTCTGATGTGTGGTTCAATGAATTTACCTTGAAGAGAATGACGAGTAGGGTAGTGAGCCACGAGTCTGATGTGTGGTTCAATGAATTTACCTTGAAGAGAATGACGAGTAGGGTAGTGAGCCACGAGTCTGATGTGTGGTTCAATGAATTTACCTTGAAGAGAATGACGAGTAGGGTAGTGAGCCACGAGTCTGATGTGTGGTTCAATGAATTTACCTTGAAGAGAATGACGAGTAGGGTAGTGAGCCACGAGTCTGATGTGTGGTTCAATGAATTTACCTTGAAGAGAATGACGAGTAGGGTAGTGAGCCACGAGTCTGATGTGTGGTTCAATGAATTTACCTTGAAGAGAATGACGAGTAGAGTAGTGAGCCACGAGTCTGATGTGTGGTTCAATGAATTTACCTTGAAGAGAATGACGAGTAGGGTAGTGAGCCACGAGTCTGATGTGTGGTTCAATGAATTTACCTTGAAGAGAATGACGAGTAGGGTAGTGAGCCACGAGTCTGATGTGTGGTTCAATGAATTTACCTTGAAGAGAATGACGAGTAGGGTAGTGAGCCACGAGTCTGATGTGTGGTTCAATGAATTTACCTTGAAGAGAATGACGAGTAGAGTAGTGAGCCACGAGTCTGATGTGTGGTTCAATGAATTTACCTTGAAGAGAATGACGAGTAGGGTAGTGAGCCACGAGTCTGATGTGTGGTTCAATGAATTTACCTTGAAGAGAATGACGAGTAGAGTAGTGAGCTACGAGTCTGATGTGTGGTTCAATGAATTTACCTTGAAGAGAATGACGAGTAGGGTAGTGAGCCACGAGTCTGATGTGTGGTTCAATGTATTTACCTTGAAGAGAATGACGAGTAGAGTAGTGAGCCACGAGTCTGATGTGTGGTTCAATGAATTTACCTTGAAGAGAATGACGAGTAGGGTAGTGAGCCACGAGTCTGATGTGTGGTTCAATGAATTTACCTTGAAGAGAATGACGAGTAGGGTAGTGAGCCACGAGTCTGATGTGTGGTTCAATGAATTTACCTTGAAGAGAATGACGAGTAGGGTAGTGAGCCACGAGTCTGATGTGTGGTTCAATGAATTTACCTTGAAGAGAATGACGAGTAGAGCAGTGAGCCACGAGTCTGATGTGTGGTTCAATGAATTTACCTTGAAGAGAATGACGAGTAGGGTAGTGAGCCACGAGTCTGATGTGTGGTTCAATGAATTTACCTTGAAGAGAATGACGAGTAGGGTAGTGAGCCACGAGTCTGATGTGTGGTTCAATGAATTTACCTTGAAGAGAATGACGAGTAGGGTAGTGAGCCACGAGTCTGATGTGTGGTTCAATGAATTTACCTTGAAGAGAATGACGAGTAGAGTAGTGAGCCACGAGTCTGATGTGTGGTTCAATGAATTTACCTTGAAGAGAATGACGAGTAGGGTAGTGAGACACGAGTCTGATGTGTGGTTCAATGAATTTACCTTGAAGAGAATGACGAGTAGGGTAGTGAGCCACGAGTCTGATGTGAGGTTCAATGAATTTACCTTGAAGAGAATGACGAGTAGGGTAGTGAGCCACGAGTCTGATGTGTGGTTCAATGAATTTACCTTGAAGAGAATGACGAGTAGAGTAGTGAGCCACGAGTCTGATGTGTGGTTCAATGAATTTACCTTGAAGAGAATGACGAGTAGGGTAGTGAGCCACGAGTCTGATGTGTGGTTCAATGAATTTACCTTGAAGAGAATGACGAGTAGAGTAGTGAGCCACGAGTCTGATGTGTGGTTCAATGAATTTACCTTGAAGAGAATGACGAGTAGGGTAGTGAGCCACGAGTCTGATGTGTGGTTCAATGAATTTACCTTGAAGAGAATGACGAGTAGAGTAGTGAGCCACGAGTCTGATGTGTGGTTCAATGAATTTACCTTAAAGAGAATGACGAGTAGGGTAGTGAGCCACGAGTCTGATGTGTGGTTCAATGAATTTACCTTGAAGAGAATGACGAGTAGGGTGTGAGTCACGA
The DNA here is from genome assembly GCA_032622095.1 of Siphonodentalium dalli. Classification (NCBI taxonomy): domain Eukaryota; kingdom Metazoa; phylum Mollusca; class Scaphopoda; order Gadilida; family Siphonodentaliidae; genus Siphonodentalium; species Siphonodentalium dalli. The sequence goes on along the minus strand of CP136064.1, from coordinate 286,515,220 downwards.
GTCTGATGTGTGGTTCAATGAATTTACCTTGAAGAGAATGACGAGTAGGGTAGTGAGCCACGAGTCTGATGTGTGGTTCAATGAATTTACCTTGAAGAGAATGACGAGTAGAGTAGTGAGCCACGAGTCTGATGTGTGGTTCAATGAATTTACCTTGAAGAGAATGACGAGTAGGGTAGTGAGCCACGAGTCTGATGTGTGGTTTAATGAATTTACCTTGAAGAGAATGACGAGTAGAGTAGTGAGCCACGAGTCTTCTGTGTGGTTCAATGAATTTACCTTGAAGAGAATGACGAGTAGAGTAGCGAGCCACGAGTCTGATGTGTGGTTCAATGAATTTACCTTGAAGAGAATGACGAGTAGGGTAGTGAGCCACGAGTCTGATGTGTGGTTCAATGAATTTACCTTGAAGAGAATGACGAGTAGAGTAGTGAGCCACGAGTCTGATGTGTGGTTCAATGAATTTACCTTGAAGAGAATGACGAGTAGAGTAGTGAGCCACGAGTCTGATGTGTGGTTCAATGAATTTACCTTGAAGAGAATGACGAGTAGGGTAGTGAGCCACGAGTCTGATGTGTGGTTCAATGAATTTACCTTGAAGAGAATGACGAGTAGAGTAGTGAGCCACGAGTCTGATGTGTGGTTCAATGAATTTACCTTGAAGAGAATGACGAGTAGAGTAGTGAGCCACGAGTCTGATGTGTGGTTCAATGAATTTACCTTGAAGAGAATGACGAGTAGAGTAGTGAGCCACGAGTCTGATGTGTGGTTCAATGAATTTACCTTGAAGAGAATGACGAGTAGGGTAGTGAGCCACGAGTCTGATGTGTGGTTCAATGAATTTACCTTGAAGAGAATGACGAGTAGGGTAGTGAGCCACGAGTCTGATGTGTGGTTCAATGAATTTACCTTGAAGAGAATGACGAGTAGAGTAGTGAGCCACGAGTCTGATGTGTGGTTCAATGAATTTACCTTGAAGAGAATGACGAGTAGGGTAGTGAGCCACGAGTCTGATGTGTGGTTCAATGAATTTACCTTGAAGAGAATGACGAGTAGAGTAGTGAGCCACGAGTCTGATGTGTGGTTCAATGAATTTACCTTGAAGAGAATGACGAGTAGGGTAGTGAGCCACGAGTCTGATGTGTGGTTCAATGAATTTACCTTGAAGAGAATGACGAGTAGGGTAGTGAGCCACGAGTCTGATGTGTGGTTCAATGAATTTACCTTGAAGGGAATGACGAGTAGAGTAGTGAGCCACGAGTCTGATGTGTGGTTCAATGAATTTACCTTGAAGAGAATGACGAGTAGGGTAGTGAGCCACGAGTCTGATGTGTGGTTCAATGAATTTACCTTGAAGAGAATGACGAGTAGGGTAGTGAGCCACGAGTCTGATGTGTGGTTCAATGAATTTACCTTGAAGAGAATGACGAGTAGGGTAGTGAGCCACGAGTCTGATGTGTGGTTCAATGAATTTACCTTGAAGAGAATGACGAGTAGAGTAGTGAGCCACGAGTCTGATGTGTGGTTCAATGAATTTACCTTGAAGAGAATGACGAGTAGGGTAGTGAGCCACGAGTCTGATGTGTGGTTCAATGAATTTACCTTAAAGAGAATGACGAGTAGGGTAGTGAGCCACGCGTCTGATGTGTGGTTCAATGAATTTACCTTGAAGAGAATGACGAGTAGGGTAGTGAGCCACGAGTCTGATGTGTGGTTCAATGAATTTACCTTGAAGAGAATGACGAGTTGAGTAGTGAGCCACGAGTCTGATGTGTGGTTCAATGAATTTACCTTGAAGAGAATGACGAGTAGGGTAGTGAGCCACGAGTCTGATGTGTGGTTCAATGAATTTACCTTGAGGAGAATGACGAGTAGGGTAGTGAGCCACGAGTCTGATGTGTGGTTCAATGAATTTACCTTGAAGAGAATGACGAGTAGGGTAGTGACCCACGAGTCTGATGTGTGGTTCAATGAATTTACCTTGAAGAGAATGACGAGTAGGGTAGTGAGCCACGAGTCTTCTGTGTGTGGTTCAATGAATTTACCTTGAGGAGAATGACGAGTAGGGTAGTGAGCCACGAGTCTTCTGTGTGGTTCAATGAATTTACCTTGAAGAGAATGACGAGTAGAGTAGTGAGCCACGAGTCTGATGTGTGGTTCAATGAATTTACCTTGAAGAGAATGACGAGTAGGGTAGTGAGCCACGAGTCTGATGTGTGGTTCAATGAATTTACCTTGAAGAGAATGACGAGTAGGGTAGGGAGCCACGAGTCTTCTGTGTGGTTCAATGAATTTACCTTGAAGAGAATGACGAGTAGGGTAGGGAGCCACGAGTCTTCTGTGTGGTTCAATGAATTTACCTTGAAGAGAATGACGAGTAGAGTAGTGAGCCACGAGTCTGATGTGTGGTTCAATGAATTTACCTTGAAGAGAATGACGAGTAGGGTAGTGAGCCACGAGTCTGATGTGTGGTTCAATGAATTTACCTTGAAGAGAATGACGAGTAGGGTAGGGAGCCACGAGTCTGATGTGTGGTTCAATGAATTTACCTTGAAGAGAATGACGAGTAGGGTAGTGAGCCACGAGTCTGATGTGTGGTTCAATGAATTTACCTTGAAGAGAATGACGAGTAGGGTAGTGAGCCACGAGTCTGATGTGTGGTTCAATGAATTTACCTTGAAGAGAATGACGAGTAGAGTAGTGAGCCACGAGTCTTCTGTGTGGTTCAATGAACTTACCTTGAAGAGAATGACGAGTAGGGTAGTGAGACACGAGTCTGATGTGTGGTTCAATGAATTTACCTTGAAGAGAATGACGAGTAGGGTAGGGAGCCACGAGTCTTCTGTGTGGTTCAATGAATTTACCTTGAAGAGAATGACGAGTAGGGTAGTGAGACACGAGTCTGATGTGTGGTTCAATGAATTTACCTTGAAGAGAATGACGAGTAGGGTAGTGAGCCACGAGTCTGATGTGTGGTTCAATGAATTTACCTTGAAGAGAATGACGAGTAGGGTAGTGAGCCACGAGTCTGATGTGTGGTTCAATGAATTTACCTTGAAGAGAATGACGAGTAGGGTAGTGAGCCACGAGTCTGATGTGTGGTTCAATGAATTTACCTTGAAGAGAATGACGAGTAGGGTAGTGAGCCACGAGACTGATGTGTGGTTCAATGAATTTACCTTGAAGAGAATGACGAGTAGAGTAGTGAGCCACGAGTCTGATGTGTGGTTCAATGAATTTACCTTGAAGAGAATGACGAGTAGGGTAGTGAGCCACGAGTCTGATGTGTGGTTCAATGAATTTACCTTGAAGAGAATGACGAGTAGGGTAGTGAGCCACGAGTCTGATGTGTGGTTCAATGAATTTACCTTGAAGAGAATGACGAGTAGGGTAGTGAGCCACGAGTCTGATGTGTGGTTCAATGAATTTACCTTGAAGAGAATGACGAGTAGAGTAGTGAGCCACGAGTCTGATGTGTGGTTCAATGAATTTACCTTGAAGAGAATGACGAGTAGGATAGTGAGCCACGAGTCTGATGTGTGGTTCAATGAATTTACCTTGAAGAGAATGACGAGTAGGGTAGTGAGCCACGAGTCTGATGTGTGGTTCAATGAATTTACCTTGAAGAGAATGACGAGTAGGGTAGTGAGCCACGAGTCTGATGTGTGGTTCAATGAATTTACCTTGAAGAGAATAACGAGTAGGGTAGTGAGCCACGAGTCTGATGTGTGGTTCAATGAATTTACCTTGAAGAGAATGACGAGTAGGGTAGTGAGCCACGAGTCTGATGTGTGGTGCAATGAATTTACCTTGAAGAGAATGACGAGTAGGGTAGTGAGCCACGAGTCTGATGTGTGGTTCAATGAATTTACCTTGAAGAGAATGACGAGTAGAGTAGTGAGCCACGAGTCTGATGTGTGGTTCAATGAATTTACCTTGAAGAGAATGACGAGTAGGGTAGTGAGCCACGAGTCTGATGTGTGGTTCAATGAATTTACCTTGAAGAGAATGACGAGTAGAGTAGTGAGCCACGAGTCTGATGTGTGGTTCAATGAATTTACCTTGAAGAGAATGACGAGTAGGGTAGTGAGCCACGAGTCTGATGTGTGGTTCAATGAATTTACCTTGAAGAGAATGACGAGTAGGGTAGTGAGCCACGAGTCTGATGTGTGGTTCAATGAATTTACCTTGAAGAGAATGACGAGTAGGGTAGTGAGCCACGAGTCTGATGTGTGGTTCAATGAATTTACCTTGAAGAGAATGACGAGTAGAGTAGTGAGCCACGAGTCTGATGTGTGGTTCAATGAATTTACCTTGAAGAGAATGACGAGTAGGGTAGTGAGACACGAGTCTGATGTGTGGTTCAATGAATTTACCTTGAAGAGAATGACGAGTAGGGTAGTGAGCCACGAGTCTGATGTGAGGTTCAATGAATTTACCTTGAAGAGAATGACGAGTAGGGTAGTGAGCCACGAGTCTGATGTGTGGTTCAATGAATTTACCTTGAAGAGAATGACGAGTAGAGTAGTGAGCCACGAGTCTGATGTGTGGTTCAATGAATTTACCTTGAAGAGAATGACGAGTAGGGTAGTGAGCCACGAGTCTGATGTGTGGTTCAATGAATTTACCTTGAAGAGAATGACGAGTAGGGTGTGAGTCACGAGTCTGATGTGTGGTTCAATGAATTTACCTTGAAGAGAATGACGAGTAGGGTAGTGAGCCACGAGTCTGATGTGTGGTTCAATGAATTTACCTTGAAGAGAATGACGAGTAGAGTAGTGAGCCACGAGTCTGATGTGTGGTTCAATGAATTTACCTTGAAGAGAATGACGAGTAGGGTAGTGAGCCACGAGTCTGATGTGTGGTTCAATGAATTTACCTTGAAGAGAATGACGAGTAGAGTAGTGAGCCACGAGTCTGATGTGTGGTTCAATGAATTTACCTTGAAGAGAATGACGAGTAGAGTAGTGAGCCACGAGTCTGATGTGTGGTTCAATGAATTTACCTTGAAGAGAATGACGAGTAGAGTAGTGAGCCACGAGTCTGATGTGTGGTTTAATGAATTTACCTTGAAGAGAATGACGAGTAGGGTAGTGAGCCACGAGTCTGATGTGTGGTTTAATGAATTTACCTTGAAGAGAATGACGAGTAGAGTAGTGAGCCACGAGTCTTCTGTGTGGTTCAATGAATTTACCTTGAAGAGAATGACGAGTAGAGTAGCGAGCCACGAGTCTGATGTGTGGTTCAATGAATTTACCTTGAAGAGAATGACGAGTAGGGTAGTGAGCCACGAGTCTGATGTGTGGTTCAATGAATTTACCTTGAAGAGAATGACGAGTAGGGTAGTGAGCCACGAGTCTGATGTGTGGTTCAATGAATTTACCTTGAAGAGAATGACGAGTAGAGTAGTGAGCCACGAGTCTGATGTGTGGTTCAATGAATTTACCTTGAAGAGAATGACGAGTAGAGTAGTGAGCCACGAGTCTGATGTGTGGTTCAATGAATTTACCTTGAAGAGAATGACGAGTAGAGTAGTGAGCCACGAGTCTGATGTGTGGTTCAATGAATTTACCTTGAAGAGAATGACGAGTAGGGTAGTGAGCCACGAGTCTGATGTGTGGTTCAATGAATTTACCTTGAAGAGAATGACGAGTAGGGTAGTGAGCCACGAGTCTGATGTGTGGTTCAATGAATTTACCTTGAAGAGAATGACGAGTAGAGTAGTGAGCCACGAGTCTGATGTGTGGTTCAATGAATTTACCTTGAAGAGAATGACGAGTAGGGTAGTGAGCCACGAGTCTGATGTGTGGTTCAATGAATTTACCTTGAAGAGAATGACGAGTAGGGTAGTGAGCCACGAGTCTGATGTGTGGTTCAATGAATTTACCTTGAAGAGAATGACGAGTAGGGTAGTGAGCCACGCGTCTGATGTGTGGTTCAATGAATTTACCTTGAAGAGAATGACGAGTAGGGTAGTGAGCCACGAGTCTGATGTGTGGTTCAATGAATTTACCTTGAAGAGAATGACGAGTAGAGTAGTGAGCCACGAGTCTGATGTGTGGTTCAATGAATTTACCTTGAAGAGAATGACGAGTAGGGTAGTGAGCCACGAGTCTGATGTGTGGTTCAATGAATTTACCTTGAGGAGAATGACGAGTAGGGTAGTGAGCCACGAGTCTGATGTGTGGTTCAATGAATTTACCTTGAAGAGAATGACGAGTAGGGTAGTGACCCACGAGTCTGATGTGTGGTTCAATGAATTTACCTTGAAGAGAATGACGAGTAGGGTAGTGAGCCACGAGTCTTCTGTGTGTGGTTCAATGAATTTACCTTGAGGAGAATGACGAGTAGGGTAGTGAGCCACGAGTCTTCTGTGTGGTTCAATGAATTTACCTTGAAGAGAATGACGAGTAGAGTAGTGAGCCACGAGTCTGATGTGTGGTTCAATGAATTTACCTTGAAGAGAATGACGAGTAGAGTAGTGAGCCACGAGTCTGATGTGTGGTTCAATGAATTTACCTTGAAGAGAATGACGAGTAGGGTAGTGAGCCACGAGTCTGATGTGTGGTTCAATGAATTTACCTTGAAGAGAATGACGAGTAGGGTAGGGAGCCACGAGTCTTCTGTGTGGTTCAATGAATTTACCTTGAAGAGAATGACGAGTAGGGTAGGGAGCCACGAGTCTTCTGTGTGGTTCAATGAATTTACCTTGAAGAGAATGACGAGTAGAGTAGTGAGCCACGAGTCTGATGTGTGGTTCAATGAATTTACCTTGAAGAGAATGACGAGTAGGGTAGTGAGCCACGAGTCTGATGTGTGGTTCAATGAATTTACCTTGAAGAGAATGACGAGTAGGGTAGGGAGCCACGAGTCTGATGTGTGGTTCAATGAATTTACCTTGAAGAGAATGACGAGTAGGGTGGTGAGCCACGAGTCTGATGTGTGGTTCAATGAATTTACCTTGAAGAGAATGACGAGTAGAGTAGTGAGCCACGAGTCTTCTGTGTGGTTCAATGAACTTACCTTGAAGAGAATGACGAGTAGGGTAGTGAGACACGAGTCTGATGTGTGGTTCAATGAATTTACCTTGAAGAGAATGACGAGTAGGGTAGGGAGCCACGAGTCTTCTGTGTGGTTCAATGAATTTACCTTGAAGAGAATGACGAGTAGGGTAGTGAGACACGAGTCTGATGTGTGGTTCAATGAATTTACCTTGAAGAGAATGACGAGTAGGGTAGTGAGCCACGAGTCTGATGTGTGGTTCAATGAATTTACCTTGAAGAGAATGACGAGTAGGGTAGTGAGCCACGAGTCTGATGTGTGGTTCAATGAATTTACCTTGAAGAGAATGACGAGTAGGGTAGTGAGCCACGAGTCTGATGTGTGGTTCAATGAATTTACCTTGAAGAGAATGACGAGTAGGGTAGTGAGCCACGAGACTGATGTGTGGTTCAATGAATTTACCTTGAAGAGAATGACGAGTAGAGTAGTGAGCCACGAGTCTGATGTGTGGTTCAATGAATTTACCTTGAAGAGAATGACGAGTAGGGTAGTGAGCCACGAGTCTGATGTGTGGTTCAATGAATTTACCTTGAAGAGAATGACGAGTAGGGTAGTGAGCCACGAGTCTGATGTGTGGTTCAATGAATTTACCTTGAAGAGAATGACGAGTAGGGTAGTGAGCCACGAGTCTGATGTGTGGTTCAATGAATTTACCTTGAAGAGAATGACGAGTAGAGTAGTGAGCCACGAGTCTGATGTGTGGTTCAATGAATTTACCTTGAAGAGAATGACGAGTAGGATAGTGAGCCACGAGTCTGATGTGTGGTTCAATGAATTTACCTTGAAGAGAATGACGAGTAGGGTAGTGAGCCACGAGTCTGATGTGTGGTTCAATGAATTTACCTTGAAGAGAATGACGAGTAGGGTAGTGAGCCACGAGTCTGATGTGTGGTTCAATGAATTTACCTTGAAGAGAATAACGAGTAGGGTAGTGAGCCACGAGTCTGATGTGTGGTTCAATGAATTTACCTTGAAGAGAATGACGAGTAGGGTAGTGAGCCACGAGTCTGATGTGTGGTGCAATGAATTTACCTTGAAGAGAATGACGAGTAGAGTAGTGAGCCACGAGTCTGATGTGTGGTTCAATGAATTTACCTTGAAGAGAATGACGAGTAGGGTAGTGAGCCACGAGTCTGATGTGTGGTTCAATGAATTTACCTTGAAGAGAATGACGAGTAGGGTAGTGAGCCACGAGTCTTCTGTGTGGTTCAATGAATTTACCTTGAAGAGAATGACGAGTAGAGTAGTGAGCCACGAGTCTGATGTGTGGTTCAATGAATTTACCTTGAAGAGAATGACGAGTAGGGTAGTGAGCCACGAGTCTTCTGTGTGGTTCAATGAATTTACCTTGAAGAGAATGACGAGTAGAGTAGTGAGCCACGAGTCTTCTGTGTGGTTCAATGAATTTACCTTGAAGAGAATGACGAGTAGGGTAGTGAGCCACGAGTCTGATGTGTGGTTCAATGAATTTACCTTGAAGAGAATGACGAGTAGAGTAGTGAGCCACGAGTCTGATGTGTGGTTCAATGAATTTACCTTGAAGAGAATGACGAGTAGGGTAGTGAGCCACGAGTCTGATGTGTGGTTCAATGAATTTACCTTGAAGAGAATGACGAGTAGGGTATGAGCCACGAGTCTGATGTGTGGTTCAATGAATTTACCTTGAAGAGAATGACGAGTAGAGTAGTGAGCCACGAGTCTGATGTGTGGTTCAATGAATTTACCTTGAAGAGAATGACGAGTAGGGCAGTGAGCCACGAGTCTGATGTGTGGTTCAATGAATTTACCTTGAAGAGAATGACGAGTAGGGTAGTGAGCCACGAGTCTGATGTGTGGTTCAATGAATTTACCTTGAAGAGAATGACGAGTAGGTTAGTGAGCCACGAGTCTGATGTGTGGTTCAATGAATTTACCTTGAAGAGAATGACGAGTAGGGAAGTGAGCCACGAGTCTGATGTGTGGTTCAATGAATTTACCTTGAAGAGAATGACGAGTAGGGTAGTGAGCCACGAGTCTGATGTGTGGTTCAATGAATTTACCTTGAAGAGAATGACGAGTAGGGTAGTGAGCCACGAGTCTGATGTGTGGTTCAATGAATTTACCTTGAAGAGAATGACGAGTAGGGTAGTGAGCCACGAGTCTTCTGTGTGGTTCAATGAATTTACCTTGAAGAGAATGACGAGTAGAGTAGTGAGCCACGAGTCTGATGTGTGGTTCAATGAATTTACCTTGAAGAGAATGACGAGTAGGGTAGTGAGCCACGAGTCTGATGTGTGGTTCAATGAATTTACCTTGAAGAGAATGACGAGTAGGGTAGTGAGCCACGAGTCTGATGTGTGGTTCAATGAATTTACTTTGAAGAGAATGACGAGTAGGGTAGTGAGCCACGAGTCTGATGTGTGGTTCAATGAATTTACCTTGAAGAGAATGACGAGTAGGGTAGTGAGCCACGAGTCTGATGTGTGGTTCAATGAATTTACCTTGAAGAGAATGACGAGTAGGGTAGTGAGCCACGAGTCTGATGTGTGGTTCAATGAATTTACCTTGAAGAGAATGACGAGTAGGGTAGTGAGCCACGAGTCTGATGTGTGGTTCAATGAATTTACCTTGAAGAGAATGACGAGTAGGGTAATGAGCCACGAGTCTGATGTGTGGTTCAATGAATTTACCTTGAAGAGAATGACGAGTAGGGTAGTGAGCCACGAGTCTGATGTGTGGTTCAATGAATTTACCTTGAAGAGAATGACGAGTAGAGTAGTGAGCCACGAGTCTGATGTGTGGTTCAATGAATTTACCTTGAAGAGAATGACGAGTAGAGTAGTGAGCCACGAGTCTGATGTGTGGTTCAATGAATTTACCTTGAAGAGAATGACGAGTAGGGTAGTGAGCCACGAGTCTGATGTGTGGTTCAATGAATTTACCTTGAAGAGAATGACGAGTAGGGTAGTGAGCCACGAGTCTGATGTGTGGTTCAATGAATTTACCTTGAAGAGAATGACGAGTAGGGTAGTGAGCCACGAGTCTGATGTGTGGTTCAATGAATTTACCTTGAAGAGAATGACGAGTAGGGTAGTGAGCCACGAGTCTGATGTGTGGTTCAATGAATTTACCTTGAAGAGAATGACGAGTAGGGTAGTGAGCCACGAGTCTGATGTGTGGTTCAATGAATTTACCTTGAAGAGAATGACGAGTAGGGTAGTGAGCCACGAGTCTGATGTGTGGTTCAATGAATTTACCTTGAAGAGAATGACGAGTAGGGTAGTGAGCCACGAGTCTGATGTGTGGTTCAATGAATTTACCTTGAAGAGAATGACGAGTAGAGTAGTGAGCCACGAGTCTGATGTGTGGTTCAATGAATTTACCTTGAAGAGAATGACGAGTAGAGTAGTGAGCCACGTGTCTGATGTGTGGTTCAATGAATTTACCTTGAAGAGAATGACGAGTAGAGTAGTGAGCCACGTGTCTGATGTGTGGTTCAATGAATTTACCTTGAAGAGAATGACGAGTAGGGCAGTGAGCCACGAGTCTGATGTGTGGTTCAATGAATTTACCTTGAAGAGAATGACGAGTAGAGTAGTGAGCCACGAGTCTGATGTGTGGTTCAATGAATTTACCTTGAAGAGAATGACGAGTAGGGTAGTGAGCCACGAGTCTGATGTGTGGTTCAATGAATTTACCTTGAAGAGAATGACGAGTAGGGTAGTGAGCCACGAGTCTTATGTGTGGTTCAATGAATTTACCTTGAAGAGAATGACGAGTAGAGTAGTGAGCCACGAGTCTTCTGTGTGGTTCAATGAATTTACCTTGAAGAGAATGACGAGTAGGGTAGTGAGCCACGAGTCTGATGTGTGGTTCAATGAATTTACCTTGAAGAGAATGACGAGTAGGGTAGTGAGCCACGAGTCTGATGTGTGGTTCAATGAATTTACCTTGAAGAGAATGACGAGTAGAGTAGTGAGCCACGAGTCTGATGTGTGGTTCAATGAATTTACCTTGAAGAGAATGACGAGTAGGGTAGTGAGCCACGAGTCTGATGTGTGGTTCAATGAATTTACCTTGAAGAGAATGACGAGTAGGGTAGTGAGCCACGAGTCTGATGTGTGGTTCAATGAATTTACCTTGAAGAGAATGACGAGTAGGATAGTGAGCCACGAGTCTGATGTGTGGTTCAATGAATTTACCTTGAAGAGAATGACGAGTAGGGTAGTGAGCCACGAGTCTGATGTGTGGTTCAATGAATTTACCTTGAAGAGAATGACGAGGAGAGTAGTGAGCCACGAGTCTGATGTGTGGTTCAATGAATTTACCTTGAAGAGAATGACGAGTAGAGTAGTGAGCCACGAGTCTGATGTGTGGTTCAATGAATTTACCTTGAAGAGAATGACGAGTAGAGTAGTGAGCCACGAGTCTGATGTGTGGTTCAATGAATTTACCTTGAAGAGAATGACGAGTAGGGTAGTGAGCCACGAGTCTGATGTGTGGTTCAACGAATTTACCTTGAAGAGAATGACGGGTAGGGTAGTGAGCCACGAGTCTGATGTGTGGTTCAATGAATTTACCTTGATGAGAATGATGAGTAGGGTAGTGAGCCACGAGTCTGATGTGTGGTTCAATGAATTTACCTTGAAGAGAATGACGAGTAGGGTAGTGAGCCACGAGTCTGATGTGTGGTTCAATGAATTTACCTTGAAGAGAATGATGAGTAGAGTAGTGAGCCATGAGTCTGATGTGTGGTTCAATGAATTTACCTTGATGAGAATGATGAGTAGAGTAGTGAGCCATGAGTCTGATGTGTGGTTCAATGAATTTACCTTGAAGAGAATGACGAGTAGGGTAGTGAGCCACGAGTCTGATGTGTGGTTCAATGAATTTACCTTGAAGAGAATGACGAGTAGGGTAGTGAGCCACGAGTCTGATGTGTGGTTCAATGAATTTACCTTGAAGAGAATGACGAGTAGGGTAGTGAGCCACGAGTCTGATGTGTGGTTCAATGAATTTACCTTGAAGAGAATGACGAGTAGGGTAGTGAGCCACGAGTCTGATGTGTGGTTCAATGAATTTACCTTGAAGAGAATGACGAGTAGGGTAGTGAGCCACGAGTCTGATGTGTGGTTCAATGAATTTACCTTGAAGAGAATGACGAGTAGGGTAGTGAGCCACGAGTCTGATGTGTGGTTCAATGAATTTACCTTGAAGAGAATGACGAGTAGGGTAGTGAGCCACGAGTCTGATGTGTGGTTCAATGAATTTACCTTGAAGAGAATGACGAGTAGAGTAGTGAGCCACGAGTCTGATGTGTGGTTCAATGAATTTACCTTGAAGAGAATGACGAGTAGAGTAGTGAGCCACGAGTCTGATGTGTGGTTCAATGAATTTACCTTGAAGAGAATGACGAGTAGAGTAGTGAGCCACGAGTCTTCTGTGTGGTTCAATGAATTTACCTTGACGAGAATGACTAGTAGGGTAGTGAGCCACGAGTCTGATGTGTGGTTCAATGAATTTACCTTGAAGAGAATGACGAGTAGGGTAGTGAGCCACGAGTCTGATGTGTGGTTCAATGAATTTACCTTGAAGAGAATGACGAGTAGAGTAGTGAGCCACGAGTCTGATGTGTGGTTCAATGAATTTACCTTGAAGAGAATGACGAGTAGGGTAGTGAGCCACGAGTCTGATGTGTGGTTCAATGAATTTACCTTGAAGAGAATGACGAGTAGGGTAGTGAGCCACGAGTCTTCTGTGTGGTTTAATGAATTTACCTTGAAGAGAATGACGAGTAGGGTAGTGAGCCACGAGTCTGATGTGTGGTTCAATGAATTTACCTTGAAGAGAATGACGAGTAGAGTAGTGAGCCACGAGTCTGATGTGTGGTTTAATGAATTTACCTTGAAGAGAATGACGAGTAGGGTAGTGAGCCACGAGTCTTCTGTGTGGTTCAATGAATTTACCTTGAAGAGAATGACGAGTAGAGTAGTGAGCCACGAGTCTTCTGTGTGGTTTAATGAATTTACCTTGAAGAGAATGACGAGTAGGGTAGTGAGCCACGAGTCTTCTGTGTGGTTCAATGAATTTACCTTGAAGAGAATGACGAGTAGAGTAGTGAGCCACGAGTCTTCTGTGTGGTTTAATGAATTTACCTTGAAGAGAATGACGAGTAGGGTAGTGAGCCACGAGTCTGATGTGTGGTTCAATGAATTTACCTTGAAGAGAATGACGAGTAGAGTAGTGAGCCACGAGTCTGATGTGTGGTTTAATGAATTTACCTTGAAGAGAATGACGAGTAGGGTAGTGAGCCACGAGTCTTCTGTGTGGTTCAATGAATTTACCTTGAAGAGAATGACGAGTAGAGTAGTGAGCCACGAGTCTGATGTGTGGTTCAATGAATTTACCTTGAAGAGAATGACGAGTAGGGTAGTGAGCCACGAGTCTGATGTGTGGTTCAATGAATTTACCTTGAAGAGAATGACGAGTAGGGTAGTGAGCCACGAGTCTGAAGTGTGGTTCAATGAATTTACCTTGAAGAGAATGACGAGTAGGGTAGTGAGCCACGAGTCTGATGTGTGGTTCAATGAATTTACCTTGAAGAGAATGACGAGTAGGATAGTGAGCCACGAGTCTGATGTGTGGTTCAATGAATTTACCTTGAAGAGAATGACGAGTAGGGTAGTGAGTCACGAGTCTGATGTGTGGTTCAATGAATTTACCTTGAAGAGAATGACGAGTAGGGTAGTGAGCCACGAGTCTGATGTGTGGTTCAATGAATTTACCTTGAAGAGAATGACGAGTAGGGTAGTGAGCCACGAGTCTGATGTGTGGTTCAATGAATTTACCTTGAAGAGAATGACGAGTAGGGTAGTGAGACACGAGTCTGATGTGTGGTTTAATGAATTTACCTTGAAGAGAATGACGAGTAGGGTAGTGAGCCACGAGTCTGATGTGTGGTTCAATGAATTTACCTTGAAGAGAATGACGAGTAGAGTAGTGAGCCACGAGTCTGATGTGTGGTTCAATGAATTTACCTTGAAGAGAATGACGAGTAGAGTAGTGAGCCACGAGTCTGATGTGTGGTTCAATGAATTTACCTTGAAGAGAATGACGAGTAGGGTAGTGAGCCACGAGTCTGATGTGTGGTTCAATGAATTTACCTTGAAGAGAATGACGAGTAGGGTAGTGAGCCACGAGTCTTCTGTGTGGTTCAATGAATTTACCTTGAAGAGAATGACGAGTAGGGTAGTGAGCCACGAGTCTGATGTGTGGTTCAATGAATTTACCTTGAAGTGAATGACGAGTAGGGTAGTGAGCCACGAGTCTGATGTGTGGTTCAATGAATTTACCTTGAAGAGAATGACGAGTAGGGTAGTGAGCCACGAGTCTGATGTGTGGTTCAATGAATTTACCTTGAAGAGAATGACGAGTAGAGTAGTGAGCCACGAGTCTGATGTGTGGTTCAATGAATTTACCTTGAAGAGAATGACGAGTAGAGTAGTGAGCCACGAGTCTGATGTGTGGTTCAATGAATTTACCTTGAAGAGAATGACGAGTAGGGTAGTGAGCCACGAGTCTGATGTGTGGTTCAATGAATTTACCTTGAAGAGAATGACGAGTAGGGTAGTGAGCCATGAGTCTGATGTGTGGTTCAATGAATTTACCTCGAAGAGAATGACGAGTAGATTAGTGAGCCACGAGTCTGATGTGTGGTTCAATGAATTTACCTTGAAGAGAATGACGAGTAGGGTGGTGAGCCACGAGTCTGATGTGTGGTTCAATGAATTTACCTTGAAGAGAATGACGAGTAGGGTAGTGAGCCACGAGTCTGATGTGTGGTTCAATGAATTTACCTTGAAGAGAATGACGAGTAGGGTAGTGAGCCACGAGTCTGATGTGTGGTTCAATGAATTTACCTTGAAGAGAATGACGAGTAGGGTAGTGAGCCACGAGTCTGATGTGTGGTTCAATGAATTTACCTTGAAGAGAATGACGAGTAGGGTAGTGAGACACGAGTCTGATGTGTGGTTCAATGAATTTACCTTGAAGAGAATGACGGAGTAGGGTAGTGAGCCACGAGTCTGATGTGTGGTTCAATGAATTTACCTTGAAGAGAATGACGAGTAGGGTGGTGAGCCACGAGTCTGATGTGTGGTTCAATGAATTTACCTTGAAGAGAATGACGAGTAGAGTAGTGAGCCACGAGTCTGATGTGTGGTTCAATGAATTTACCTTGAAGAGAATGACGAGTAGGGTAGTGAGCCACGAGTCTTCTGTGTGGTTCAATGAATTTACCTTGAAGAGAATGACGAGTAAGGTAGTGAGCCACGAGTCTTCTGTGTGGTTCAATGAATTTACCTTGAAGAGAATGACGAGTAGGGTAGTGAGCCACGAGTCTGATGTGTGGTTCAATGAATTTACCTTCAAGAGAATGACGAGTAGGGTAGTGAGCCACGAGTCTGATGTGTGGTTCAATGAATTTACCTTGAAGAGAATGACGAGTAGAGTAGTGAGCCACGAGTCTGATGTGTGGTTCAATGAATTTACCTTGAAGAGAATGACGAGTAGGGTGGTGAGCCACGAGTCTGATGTGTGGTTCAATGAATTTACCTTGAAGAGAATGACGAGTAGGGTAGCGAGCCACGAGTCTGATGTGTGGTTCAATGAATTTACCTTGAAGAGAATGACGAGTAGGGTAGTGAGCCACGAGTCTGATGTGTGGTTCAATGAATTTACCTTGAAGAGAATGACGAGTAGGGTAGTGAGCCACGAGTCTGATGTGTGGTTCAATGAATTTACCTTGAAGAGAATGACGAGTAGAGTAGTGAGCCACGAGTCTGATGTGTGGTTCAATGAATTTACCTTGAAGAGAATGACGAGTAGGGTAGTGAGCCACGAGTCTGATGTGTGGTTCAATGAATTTACCTTGAAGAGAATGACGAGTAGGGTAGTGAGCCACGAGTCTGATGTGTGGTTCAATGAATTTACCTTGAAGAGAATGACGAGTAGAGTAGTGAGCCACGAGTCTGATGTGTGGTTCAATGAATTTACCTTGAAGAGAATGACGAGTAGGGTAGTGAGCCACGAGTCTGATGTGTGGTTCAATGAATTTACCTTGAAGAGAATGACGAGTAGAGTAGTGAGCCACGAGTCTTCTGTGTGGTTCAATGAATTTACCTTGAAGAGAATGACGAGTAGGGTAGTGAGCCACGAGTCTGATGTGTGGTTCAATGAATTTACCTTGAAGAGAATGACGAGTAGGGTAGTGAGCCACGAGTCTGATGTGTGGTTCAATGAATTTACCTTGAAGAGAATGACGAGTAGAGTCGTGAGCCACGAGTCTGATGTGTGGTTCAATGAATTTACCTTGAAGAGAATGACGAGTAGGGTAGTGAGCCACGAGTCTGATGTGTGGTTCAATGAATTTACCTTGAAGAGAATGACGAGTAGGGTAGTGAGCCACGAGTCTGATGTGTGGTTCAATGAATTTACCTTGAAGAGAATGACGAGTAGGGTAGTGAGCCACGAGTCTGATGTGTGGTTCAATGAATTTACCTTGAAGAGAATGACGAGTAGGGTAGTGAGCCACGAGTCTGATGTGTGGTTCAATGAATTTACCTTGAAGAGAATGACGAGTAGGGTAGTGAGCCACGAGTCTGATGTGTGGTTCAATGAATTTACCTTGAAGAGAATGACGAGTAGAGTAGTGAGCCACGAGTCTGATGTGTGGTTCAATGAATTTACCTTGAAGAGAATGACGAGTAGAGTAGTGAGCCACGAGTCTTCTGTGTGGTTCAATGAATTTACCTTGAAGAGAATGACGAGTAGGGTAGTGAGCCACGAGTCTGATGTGTGGTTCAATGAATTTACCTTGAAGAGAATGACGAGTAGGGTAGTGAGCCACGAGTCTGATGTGTGGTTCAATGAATTTACCTTGAAGGGAATGACGAGTAGAGTAGTGAGCCACGAGTCTGATGTGTGGTTCAATGAATTTACCTTGAAGAGAATGACGAGTAGAGTAGTGAGCCACGAGTCTGATGTGTGGTTCAATGAATTTACCTTGAAGAGAATGACGAGTAGAGTAGTGAGCCACGAGTCTGATGTGTGGTTCAATGAATTTACCTTGAAGAGAATGACGAGTAGAGTAGTGAGCCACGAGTCTGATGTGTGGTTCAATGAATTTACCTTGAAGAGAATGACGAGTAGGGTAGTGAGCCACGAGTCTGATGTGTGGTTCAATGAATTTACCTTGAAGAGAATGACGAGTAGAGTAGTGAGCCACGAGTCTGATGTGTGGTTCAATGAATTTACCTTGAAGAGAATGACGAGTAGGGTAGTGAGCCACGAGTCTGATGTGTGGTTCAATGAATTTACCTTGAAGAGAATGACGAGTAGAGTAGTGAGCCACGAGTCTGATGTGTGGTTCAATGAATTTACCTTGAAGAGAATGACGAGTAGGGTAGTGAGCCACGAGTCTGATGTGTGGTTCAATGAATTTACCTTGAAGAGAATGACGAGTAGGGTAGTGAGCCACGAGTCTTCTGTGTGGTTCAATGAATTTACCTTGAAGAGAATGACGAGTAGAGTAGTGAGCCACGAGTCTGATGTGTGGTTCAATGAATTTACCTTGAAGAGAATGACGAGTAGAGTAGTGAGCCACGAGTCTGATGTGTGGTTCAATGAATTTACCTTGAAGAGAATGACGAGTAGAGTAGTGAGCCACGAGTCTGATGTGTGGTTCAATGAATTTACCTTGAAGAGAATGACGAGTAGAGTAGTGAGCCACGAGTCTGATGTGTGGTTCAATGAATTTACCGTGAAGAGAATGACGAGTAGGGTAGTGAGCCACGAGTCTGATGTGTGGTTCAATGAATTTACCTTGAAGAGAATGACGAGTAGGGTAGTGAGCCACGAGTCTGATGTGTGGTTCAATGAATTTACCTTGAAGAGAATGACGAGTAGGGTAGTGAGCCACGAGTCTGATGTGTGGTTCAATGAATTTACCTTGACGAGAATGACGAGTAGGGTAGTGAGCCACGAGTCTGATGTGTGGTTCAATGAATTTACCTTGAAGAGAATGACGAGTAGAGTAGTGAGCCACGAGTCTGATGTGTGGTTCAATGAATTTACCTTGAAGAGAATGATGAGTAGGGTAGTGAGACACGAGTCTGATGTGTGGTTCAATGAATTTACCTTGAAGAGAATGACGAGTAGAGTAGTGAGCCACGAGTCTGATGTGTGGTTCAATGAATTTACCTTGAAGAGAATGATGAGTAGGGTAGTGAGACACGAGTCTGATGTGTGGTTCAATGAATTTACCTTGAAGAGAATGACGAGTAGAGTAGTGAGCCACGAGTCTGATGTGTGGTTCAATGAATTTACCTTGAAGAGAATGATGAGTAGGGTAGTGAGACACGAGTCTGATGTGTGGTTCAATGAATTTACCTTGAAGAGAATGACGAGTAGAGTAGTGAGCCACGAGTCTGATGTGAGGTTCAATGAATTTACCTTGAAGAGAATGACGAGTAGGGTAGTGAGCCACGAGTCTGATGTGTGGTTCAATGAATTTACCTTGAAGAGAATGACGAGTAGAGTAGTGAGCCACGAGTCTGATGTGTGGTTCAATGAATTTACCTTGAAGAGAATGACGAGTAGAGTAGTGAGCCACGAGTCTGATGTGTGGTTCAATGAATTTACCTTGAAGAGAATGACGAGTAGGGTAGTGAGCCACGAGTCTGATGTGTGGTTCAATGAATTTACCTTGAAGAGAATGACGAGTAGGGTAGTGAGCCACGAGTCTGATGTGTGGTTCAATGAATTTACCTTGAAGAGAATGACGAGTAGGGTAGTGAGCCACGAGTCTGATGTGTGGTTCAATGAATTTACCTTGAAGAGAATGACGAGTAGAGTAGTGAGCCACGAGTCTGATGTGTGGTTCAATGAATTTACCTTGAAGAGAATGACGAGTAGGGTAGTGAGCCACGAGTCTGATGTGTGGTTCAATGAATTTACCTTGAAGAGAATGACGAGTAGAGTAGTGAGCCACGAGTCTGATGTGTGGTTCAATGAATTTACCTTGAAGAGAATGACGAGTAGGGTAGTGAGCCACGAGTCTGATGTGTGGTTCAATGAATTTACCTTGAAGAGAATGACGAGTAGGGTAGTGAGCCACGAGTCTTCTGTGTGGTTCAATGAATTTACCTTGAAGAGAATGACGAGTAGAGTAGTGAGCCACGAGTCTGATGTGTGGTTCAATGAATTTACCTTGAAGAGAATGACGAGTAGGGTAGTGAGCCACGAGTCTGATGTGTGGTTCAATGAATTTACCTTGAAGAGAATGACGAGTAGGGTAGTGAGCCACGAGTCTGATGTGTGGTTCAATGAATTTACCTTGAAGAGAATGACGAGTAGAGTAGTGAGCCACGAGTCTGATGTGTGGTTCAATGAATTTACCTTGAAGAGAATGACGAGTAGGGTAGTGAGCCACGAGTCTGATGTGTGGTTCAATGAATTTACCTTGAAGAGAATGACGAGTAGAGTAGTGAGCCACGAGTCTGATGTGTGGTTCAATGAATTTACCTTGAAGAGAATGACGAGTAGGGTAGTGAGCCACGAGTCTGATGTGTGGTTCAATGAATTTACCTTGAAGAGAATGACGAGTAGAGTAGTGAGCCACGAGTCTGATGTGTGGTTCAATGAATTTACCTTGAAGAGAATGACGAGTAGAGTAGTGAGCCACGAGTCTGATGTGTGGTTCAATGAATTTACCTTGAAGAGAATGACGAGTAGAGTAGTGAGCCACGAGTCTGATGTGTGGTTCAATGAATTTACCTTGAAGAGAATGACGAGTAGAGTAGTGAGCCACGAGTCTGATGTGTGGTTCAATGAATTTACCTTGAAGAGAATGACGAGTAGGGTAGTGAGCCACGAGTCTGATGTGTGGTTCAATGAATTTACCTTGAAGAGAATGACGAGTAGAGTAGTGAGCCACGAGTCTGATGTGTGGTTCAATGAATTTACCTTGAAGAGAATGACGAGTAGGGTAGTGAGCCACGAGTCTGATGTGTGGTTCAATGAATTTACCTTGAAGAGAATGACGAGTAGGGTAGTGAGCCACGAGTCTGATGTGTGGTTCAATGAATTTACCTTGAAGAGAATGACGAGTAGGGTAGTGAGCCACGAGTCTGATGTGTGGTTCAATGAATTTACCTTGAAGAGAATGACGAGTAGAGTAGTGAGCCACGAGTCTGATGTGTGGTTCAATGAATTTACCTTGAAGAGAATGACGAGTAGGGTAGTGAGCCACGAGTCTGATGTGTGGTTCAATGAATTTACCTTGAAGAGAATGACGAGTACGGTAGTGAGCCACGAGTCTGATGTGTGGTTCAATGAATTTACCTTGAATAGAATGACGAGTAGAGTAGTGAGCCACGAGTCTTCTGTGTGGTTCAATGAATTTACCTTGAAGAGAATGACGAGTAGGGTAGTGAGCCACGAGTCTGATGTGTGGTTCAATGAATTTACCTTGAAGAGAATGACGAGTAGAGTAGTGAGCCACGAGTCTGATGTGTGGTTCAATGAATTTACCTTGAAGAGAATGACGAGTAGAGTAGTGAGCCACGAGTCTGATGTGTGGTTCAATGAATTTACCTTGAAGAGAATGACGAGTAGAGTAGTGAGCCACGAGTCTGATGTGTGGTTCAATGAATTTACCTTGAAGAGAATGACGAGTAGAGTAGTGAGCCACGAGTCTGATGTGTGGTTCAATGAATTTACCTTGAAGAGAATGACGAGTAGGGTAGTGAGCCACGAGTCTGATGTGTGGTTCAATGAATTTACCTTGAAGAGAATGACGAGTAGGGTAGTGAGCCACGAGTCTGATGTGTGGTTCAATGAATTTACCTTGAAGAGAATGACGAGTAGGGTAGTGAGACACGAGTCTGATGTGTGGTTCAATGAATTTACCTTGAAGAGAATGACGAGTAGAGTAGTGAGCCACGAGTCTGATGTGTGGTTCAATGAATTTACCTTGAAGAGAATGACGAGTAGGGTAGTGAGCCACGAGTCTGATGTGTGGTTCAATGAATTTACCTTGAAGAGAATGACGAGTAGAGTAGTGAGCCACGAGTCTGATGTGTGGTTCAATGAATTTACCTTGAAGAGAATGACTAGTAGGGTAGTGAGCCACGAGTCTGATGTGTGGTTCAATGAATTTACCTTGAAGAGAATGACGAGTAGGGTAGTGAGCCACGAGTCTGATGTGTGGTTCAATGAATTTACCTTGAAGAGAATGACGAGTAGAGTAGTGAGCCACGAGTCTGATGTGTGGTTCAATGAATTTACCTTGAAGAGAATGACGAGTAGGGTAGTGAGCCACGAGTCTGATGTGTGGTTCAATGAATTTACCTTGAAGAGAGTGACGAGTAGGGTAGAGAGCCACGAGTCTGATGTGTGGTTCAATGAATTTACCTTGAAGAGAATGACGAGTAGAGTAGTGAGCCACGAGTCTGATGTGTGGTTCAATGAATTTACCTTGAAGAGAATGACGAGTAGGGTAGTGAGCCACGAGTCTGATGTGTGGTTCAATGAATTTACCTTGAAGAGAATGACGAGTAGGGTAGTGAGCCACGAGTCTGATGTGTGGTTCAATGAATTTACCTTGAAGAGAATGACGAGTAGAGTAGTGAGCCACGAGTCTGATGTGTGGTTCAATGAATTTACCTTGAAGAGAATGACGAGTTGGGTAGTGAGCCACGAGTCTGATGTGTGGTTCAATGAATTTACCTTGAAGAGAATGACGAGTAGGGTAGTGAGCCACGAGTCTGATGTGTGGTTCAATGAATTTACCTTGAAGAGAATGACGAGTAGGGTAGTGAGCCACGAGTCTGATGTGTGGTTCAATGAATTTACCTTGAAGAGAATGACGAGTAGGGTAGTGAGCCACGAGTCTGATGTGTGGTTCAATGAATTTACCTTGAAGAGAATGACGAGTAGAGTAGTGAGCCACGAGTCTGATGTGTGGTTCAATGAATTTACCTTGAAGAGAATGACGAGTAGAGTAGTGAGCCACGAGTCTGATGTGTGGTTCAATGAATTTACCTTGAAGAGAATGACGAGTAGAGTAGTGAGCCACGAGTCTGATGTGTGGTTCAATGAATTTACCTTGAAGAGAATGACGAGTAGAGTAGTGAGCCACGAGTCTGATGTGTGGTTCAATGAATTTACCTTGAAGAGAATGACGAGTAGGGTAGTGAGCCACGAGTCTGATGTGTGGTTCAATGAATTTACCTTGAAGAGAATGACGAGTAGGGTAGTGAGCCACGAGTCTGATGTGTGGTTCAATGAATTTACCTTGAAGAGAATGACGAGTAGAGTAGTGAGCCACGAGTCTGATGTGTGGTTCAATGAATTTACCTTGAAGAGAATGACGAGTAGGGTAGTGAGCCACGAGTCTGATGTGTGGTTCAATGAATTTACCTTGAAGAGAATGACGAGTAGGGTAGTGAGCCACGAGTCTGATGTGTGGTTCAATGAATTTACCTTGAAGAGAATGACGAGTAGGGTAGTGAGCCACGAGTCTGATGTGTGGTTCAATGAATTTACCTTGAAGAGAATGACGAGTAGGGT
Source organism: Siphonodentalium dalli (assembly GCA_032622095.1). NCBI lineage: Eukaryota > Metazoa > Mollusca > Scaphopoda > Gadilida > Siphonodentaliidae > Siphonodentalium > Siphonodentalium dalli. The sequence continues at coordinate 286,492,549 of CP136064.1, read as the reverse complement.
AGTGAGCCACGAGTCTGATGTGTGGTTCAATGAATTTACCTTGAAGAGAATGACGAGTCGGGTAGTGAGCCACGAGTCTGATGTGTGGTTCAATGAATTTACCTTGAAGAGAATGACTAGTAGAGTAGTGAGCCACGAGTCTGATGTGTGGTTCAATGAATTTACCTTGAAGAGAATGACGAGTAGGGTAGTGAGCCACGAGTCTGATGTGTGGTTCAATGAATTTACCTTGAAGAGAATGACGAGTAGGGTAGTGAGCCACGAGTCTGATGTGTGGTTCAATGAATTTACCTTGAAGAGAATGACGAGTAGGGTGGTGAGCCACGAGTCTGATGTGTGGTTCAATGAATTTACCTTGAAGAGAATGACGAGTAGAGTAGTGAGCCACGAGTCTGATGTGTGGTTTAATGAATTTACCTTGAAGAGAATGACGAGTAGGGTAGTGAGCCACGAGTCTGATGTGTGGTTCAATGAATTTACCTTGAAGAGAATGACGAGTAGAGTAGTGAGCCACGAGTCTGATGTGTGGTTCAATGAATTTACCTTGAAGAGAATGACGAGTAGGGTAGTGAGCCACGAGTCTGATGTGTGGTTCAATGAATTTACCTTGAAGAGAATGACGAGTAGAGTAGTGAGCCACGAGTCTTCTGTGTGGTTCAATGAATTTACCTCGAAGAGAATGACGAGTAGGGTAGTGAGCCACGAGTCTGATGTGTGGTTCAATGAATTTACCTTGAAGAGAATGACGAGTAGGGTAGTGAGCCACGAGTCTGATGTGTGGTTCAATGAATTTACCTTGAAGAGAATGACGAGTAGGGTAGTGAGCCACGAGTCTGATGTGTGGTTCAATGAATTTACCTTGAAGAGAATGACGAGTAGAGTAGTGAGCCACGAGTCTGATGTGTGGTTCAATGAATTTACCTTGAAGAGAATGACGAGTAGGGTAGTGAGCCACGAGTCTTCTGTGTGGTTCAATGAATTTACCTTGAAGAGAATGACGAGTAGGGTAGCGAGCCACGAGTCTGATGTGTGGTTCAATGAATTTACCTTGAAGAGAATGACGAGTAGAGGAGTGAGCCACGAGTCTGATGTGTGGTTCAATGAATTTACCTTGAAGAGAATGACGAGTAGGGTAGTGAGCCACGAGTCTGATGTGTGGTTCAATGAATTTACCTTGAAGAGAGTGACGAGTAGGGTAGTGAGCCACGAGTCTGATGTGTGGTTCAATGAATTTACCTTGAAGAGAATGACGAGTAGAGGAGTGAGCCACGAGTCTGATGTGTGGTTCAATGAATTTACCTTGAAGAGAATGACGAGTAGGGTAGAGAGCCACGAGTCTGATGTGTGGTTCAATGAATTTACCTTGAAGAGAATGACGAGTAGGGTAGTGAGCCACGAGTCTGATGTGTGGTTCAATGAATTTACCTTGAAGAGAATGACGAGTAGGGTAGTGAGCCACGAGTCTGATGTGTGGTTCAATGAATTTACCTTGAAGAGAGTGACGAGTAGGGTAGTGAGACACGAGTCTGATGTGTGGTTCAATGAATTTACCTTGAAGAGAATGACGAGTAGAGGAGTGAGCCACGAGTCTGATGTGTGGTTCAATGAATTTACCTTGAAGAGAATGACGAGTAGGGTAGAGAGCCACGAGTCTGATGTGTGGTTCAATGAATTTACCTTGAAGAGAATGACGAGTAGGGTAGTGAGCCACGAGTCTGATGTGTGGTTCAATGAATTTACCTTGAAGAGAATGACGAGTAGAGGAGTGAGCCACGAGTCTGATGTGTGGTTCAATGAATTTACCTTGAAGAGAATGACGAGTAGGGTAGAGAGCCACGAGTCTGATGTGTGGTTCAATGAATTTACCTTGAAGAGAATGACGAGTAGGGTAGAGAGCCACGAGTCTGATGTGTGGTTCGATGAATTTACCTTGAAGAGAATGACGAGTAGAGTAGTGAGCCACGAGTCTGATGTGTGGTTCAATGAATTTACCTTGAAGAGAATGACGAGTAGGGTAGTGAGCCACGAGTCTGATGTGTGGTTCAATGAATTTACCTTGAAGAGAATGACGAGTAGGGTAGTGAGCCACGAGTCTGATGTGTGGTTCAATGAATTTACCTTGAAGAGAATGACGAGTAGGGTAGTGAGCCACGAGTCTGATGTGTGGTTCAATGAATTTACCTTGAAGAGAATGACGAGTAGGGTAGTGAGCCACGAGTCTGATGTGTGGTTCAATGAATTTACCTTGAAGAGAATGACGAGTAGGGTAGTGAGCCACGAGTCTGATGTGTGGTTCAATGAATTTACCTTGAAGAGAATGACGAGTAGGGTAGTGAGCCACGAGTCTGATGTGTGGTTCAATGAATTTACCTTGAAGAGAATGACGAGTAGGGTAGTGAGCCACGAGTCTGATGTGTGGTTCAATGAATTTACCTTGAAGAGAATGACGAGTAGGGTAGTGAGCCACGAGTCTGATGTGTGGTTCAATGAATTTACCTTGAAGAGAATGACGAGTAGGGTAGTGAGCCACGAGTCTGATGTGTGGTTCAATGAATTTACCTTGAAGAGAATGACGAGTAGGGTAGTGAGCCACGAGTCTGATGTGTGGTTCAATGAATTTACCTTGAAGAGAATGACGAGTAGGGTAGTGAGCCACGAGTCTGATGTGTGGTTCAATGAATTTACCTTGAAGAGAATGACGAGTAGGGTAGTGAGCCACGTGTCTGATGTGTGGTTCAATGAATTTACCTTGAAGACAATGACGAGTAGGGTAGTGAGCCACGAGTCTGATATGTGGTTCAATGAATTTACCTTGAAGAGAATGACGAGTAGAGTAGTGAGCCACGAGTCTGATGTGTGGTTCAATGAATTTACCTTGAAGAGAATGACGAGTAGGGTAGTGAGCCACGAGTCTGATGTGTGGTTCAATGAATTTACCTCGAAGAGAATGACGAGTAGAGTAGTGAGCCACGAGTCTGATGTGTGGTTCAATGAATTTACCTTGAAGAGAATGACGAGTAGGGTAGTGAGCCACGAGTCTGATGTGTGGTTCAATGAATTTACCTTGAAGAGAATGACGAGTAGGGTAGTGAGCCACGAGTCTTCTGTGTGGTTCAATGAATTTACCTTGAAGAGAATGACGAGTAGGGTAGTGAGCCACGAGTCTGATGTGTGGTTCAATGAATTTACCTTGAAGAGAATGACGAGTAGGGTAGTGAGCCACGAGTCTGATGTGTGGTTCAATGAATTTACCTTGAAGAGAATGACGAGTAGGGTAGTGAGCCACGAGTCTGATGTGTGGTTCAATGAATTTACCTTGAAGAGAATGACGAGTAGAGTAGTGAGCCACGAGTCTGATGTGTGGTTCAATGAATTTACCTTGAAGAGAATGACGAGTAGGGTAGTGAGCCACGAGTCTTCTGTGTGGTTCAATGAATTTACCTTGAAGAGAATGACGAGTAGGGTAGCGAGCCACGAGTCTGATGTGTGGTTCAATGAATTTACCTTGAAGAGAATGACGAGTAGAGGAGTGAGCAACGAGTCTGATGTGTGGTTCAATGAATTTACCTTGAAGAGAATGACGAGTAGGGTAGTGAGCCACGAGTCTGATGTGTGGTTCAATGAATTTACCTTGAAGAGAGTGACGAGTAGAGTAGTGAGACACGAGTCTGATGTGTGGTTCAATGAATTTACCTTGAAGAGAATGACGAGTAGAGGAGTGAGCCACGAGTCTGATGTGTGGTTCAATGAATTTACCTTGAAGAGAATGACGAGTAGGGTAGAGAGCCACGAGTCTGATGTGTGGTTCAATGAATTTACCTTGAAGAGAATGACGAGTAGAGTAGTGAGCCACGAGTCTGATGTGTGGTTCAATGAATTTACCTTGAAGAGAATGACGAGTAGGGTAGAGAGCCACGAGTCTGATGTGTGGTTCAATGAATTTACCTTGAAGAGAATGACGAGTAGGGTAGTGAGCCACGAGTCTGATGTGTGGTTCAATGAATTTACCTTGAAGAGAATGACGAGTAGGGTAGTGAGCCACGAGTCTTCTGTGTGGTTCAATGAATTTACCTTGAAGAGAATGACGAGTAGAGTAGTGAGCCACGAGTCTGATGTGTGGTTCAATGAATTTACCTTGAAGAGAATGACGAGTAGAGTAGTGAGCCACGAGTCTGATGTGTGGTTCAATGAATTTACCTTGAAGAGAATGACGAGTAGAGTAGTGAGCCACGAGTCTGATGTGTGGTTCAATGAATTTACCTTGAAGAGAATGACGAGTAGGGTAGTGAGCCACGAGTCTGATGTGTGGTTCAATGAATTTACCTTGAAGAGAATGACGAGTAGAGTAGTGAGCCACGAGTCTGATGTGTGGTTCAATGAATTTACCTTGAAGAGAATGACGAGTAGAGTAGTGAGCCACGAGTCTGATGTGTGGTTCAATGAATTTACCTTGAAGAGAATGACGAGTAGGGTAGTGAGCCACGAGTCTGATGTGTGGTTCAATGAATTTACCTTGAAGAGAATGACGAGTAGGGTAGTGAGCCACGAGTCTGATGTGTGGTTCAATGAATTTACCTTGAAGAGAATGACGAGTAGAGTAGTGAGCCTGATGTGTGGTTCAATGAATTTACCTTGAAGAGAATGACGAGTAGGGTAGTGAGCCTGATGTGTGGTTCAATGAATTTACCTTGAAGAGAATGACGAGTAGGGTAGTGAGCCACGAGTCTGATGTGTGGTTCAATGAATTTACCTTGAAGAGAATGACGAGTAGAGTAGTGAGCCTGATGTGTGGTTCAATGAATTTACCTTGAAGAGAATGACGAGTAGGGTAGTGAGCCTGATGTGTGGTTCAATGAATTTACCTTGAAGACAATGACGAGTAGGGTAGTGAGCCACGAGTCTGATGTGTGGTTCAATGAATTTACCTTGAAGAGAATGACGAGTAGGGTAGTGAGCCACGAGTCTGATGTGTGGTTCAATGAATTTACCTTGAAGAGAATGACGAGTAGGGTAGTGAGCCACGAGTCTTCTGTGTGGTTCAATGAATTTACCTTGAAGAGAATGACGAGTAGGGTAGTGAGCCACGAGTCTGATGTGTGGTTCAATGAATTTACCTTGAAGAGAATGACGAGTAGGGTAGTGAGCCACGAGTCTGATGTGTGGTTCAATGAATTTACCTTGAAGAGAATGACGAGTAGGGTAGTGAGCCACGAGTCTGATGTGTGGTTCAATGAATTTACCTTGAAGAGAATGACGAGTAGGGTAGTGAGCCACGTGTCTGATGTGTGGTTCAATGAATTTACCTTGAAGACAATGACGAGTAGAGTAGTGAGCCACGAGTCTGATGTGTGGTTCAATGAATTTACCTTGAAGAGAATGACGAGTAGGGTAGTGAGCCACGAGTCTGATGTGTGGTTCAATGAATTTACCTTGAGAGAATGACGAGTAGGGTAGTGAGCCACGAGTCTTCTGTGTGGTTCAATGAATTTACCTTGAAGAGAATGACGAGTACGGTAGTGAGCCACGAGTCTGATGTGTGGTTCAATGAATTTACCTTGAAGAGAATGACGAGTAGGGTAGTGAGCCACGAGTCTGATGTGTGGTTCAATGAATTTACCTTGAAGAGAATGACGAGTAGAGTAGTGAGCCACGAGTCTGATGTGTGGTTCAATGAATTTACCTTGAAGAGAATGACGAGTAGAGTAGTGAGCCACGAGTCTGATGTGTGGTTCAATGAATTTACCTTAAAGAGAATGATGAGTAGGGTAGTGAGCCACGAGTCTGATGTGTGGTTCAATGAATTTACCTTAAAGAGAATGACGAGTAGAGTAGTGAGCCACGAGTCTGATGTGTGGTTCAATGAATTTACCTTGAAGAGAATGACGAGTAGAGTAGTGAGCCACGAGTCTGATGTGTGGTTCAATAAATTTACCTTGAAGAGAATGACGAGTAGGGTAGTGAGCCACGAGTCTGATGTGTGGTTCAATGAATTTACCTTGAAGAGAATGACGAGTAGGGTAGTGAGCCATGAGTCTGATGTGTGGTTCAATGAATTTACCTTGAAGAGAATGACGAGTAGGGTAGTGAGACACGAGTCTGATGTGTGGTTCAATGAATTTACCTTGAAGAGAATGACGAGTAGGGTAGTGAGCCATGAGTCTGATGTGTGGTTCAATGAATTTACCTTGAAGAGAATGACGAGTAGGGTAGTGAGACACGAGTCTGATGTGTGGTTCAATGAATTTACCTTGAAGAGAATGACGAGTAGAGTAGTGAGCCACGAGTCTGATGTGTGGTTCAATGAATTTACCTTGAAGAGAATGACGAGTAGGGTAGTGAGCCACGAGTCTGATGTGTGGTTCAATGAATTTACCTTGAAGAGAATGACGAGTAGTGTAGTGAGCCACGAGTCTGATTCAATGAATTTACCTTGAAGAGAATGACGAGTAGGGTAGTGAGCCACGAGTCTGATGTGTGGTTCAATGAATTTACCTTGAAGAGAATGACTAGTAGGGTAGTGAGCCACGAGTCTGATGTGTGGTTCAATGAATTTACCTTGAATGACGAGTAGGGTAGTGAGCCACGAGTCTGATGTGTGGTTCAATGAATTTACCTTGAAGAGAATGACGAGTAGGGTAGTGAGCCACGAGTCTGATGTGTGGTTCAATGAATTTACCTTGAAGAGAATGACGAGTAGGGTAGTGAGCCACGAGTCTGATGTGTGGTTCAATGAATTTACCTTGAAGAGAATGACGAGTAGGGTAGTGAGACACGAGTCTGATGTGTGGTTCAATGAATTTACCTTGAAGAGAATGACGAGTAGGGTGGTGAGCCACGAGTCTGATGTGTGGTTCAATGAATTTACCTTGAAGAGAATGACGAGTAGGGTAGTGAACCACGAGTCTGATGTGTGGTTCAATGAATTTACCTTGAAGAGAATGACGAGTAGGGTGGTGAGCCACGAGTCTGATGTGTGGTTCAATGAATTTACCTTGAAGAGAATGACGAGTAGGGTAGGGAGCCACGAGTCTGATGTGTGGTTCAATGAATTTACCTTGAAGAGAATGACGAGTAGGGTAGTGAGCCACGAGTCTGATGTGTGGTTCAATGAATTTACCTTGAAGAGAATGACGAGTAGGGTAGTGAGCCACGAGTCTGATGTGTGGTTCAATGAATTTACCTTGAAGAGAATGACGAGTAGAGTAGTGAGCCACGAGTCTGATGTGTGGTTCAATGAATTTACCTTGAAGAGAATGACGAGTAGGGTAGTGAGCCACGAGTCTGATGTGTGGTTCAATGAATTTACCTTGAAGAGAATGACGAGTAGGGTAGTGAGCCACGAGTCTGATGTGTGGTTCAATGAATTTACCTTGAAGAGAATGACGAGTAGGGTAGTGAGCCACGAGTCTGATGTGTGGTTCAATGAATTTACCTTGAAGAGAATGACGAGTAGAGTAGCGAGCCACGAGTCTGATGTGTGGTTCAATGAATTTACCTTGAAGAGAATGACGAGTAGGGTAGTGAGCCACGAGTCTGATGTGTGGTTCAATGAATTTACCTTGAAGAGAATGACGAGTAGGGTAGTGAGCCACGAGTCTGATGTGTGGTTCAATGAATTTACCTTGAAGAGAATGACGAGTAGAGTAGTGAGCCATGAGTCTGATGTGTGGTTCAATGAATTTACCTTGAAGAGAATGACGAGTAGGGTAGTGAGCCACGAGTCTGATGTGTGGTTCAATGAATTTACCTTGAAGAGAATGACGAGTAGAGTAGTGAGCCACGAGTCTGATGTGTGGTTCAATGAATTTACCTTGAAGAGAATGACGAGTAGAGTAGTGAGCCACGAGTCTGATGTGTGGTTCAATGAATTTACCTTGAAGAGAATGACGAGTAGAGTAGTGAGCCACGAGTCTGATGTGTGGTTCAATGAATTTACCTTGAAGAGAATGACGAGTAGGGTAGCGAGCCACGAGTCTGATGTGTGGTTCAATGAATTTACCTTGAAGAGAATGACGAGTAGGGTAGTGAGTCACGAGTCTGATGTGTGGTTCAATGAATTTACCTTGAAGAGAATGACGAGTAGAGTAGTGAGCCACGAGTCTGATGTGTGGTTCAATGAATTTACCTTGAAGAGAATGACGAGTAGGGTAGTGAGCCACGAGTCTGATGTGTGGTTCAATGAATTTACCTTGAAGAGAATGACGAGTAGGGTAGTGAGCCACGAGTCTGATGTGTGGTTCAATGAATTTACCTTGAAGAGAATGACGAGTAGAGTAGTGAGCCACGAGTCTGATGTGTGGTTCAATGAATTTACCTTGAAGAGAATGACGAGTAGAGTAGTGAGCCACGAGTCTACTGTGTGGTTCAATGAATTTACCTTGGAGAGAATGACGAGTAGGGTAGAGAGCCACGAGTCTTCTGTGTGGTTCAATGAATTTACCTTGGAGAGAATGACGAGTAGGGTAGTGAGCCACGAGTCCGATGTGTGGTTCAATGAATTTACCTTGAAGAGAATGACGAGTAGAGTAGTGAGCCACGAGTCTGATGTGTGGTTCAATGAATTTACCTTGAAGAGAATGACGAGTAGGGTAGTGAGCCACGAGTCTGATGTGTGGTTCAATGAATTTACCTTGAAGAGAATGACGAGTAGAGTAGTGAGCCACGAGTCTGATGTGTGGTTCAATGAATTTACCTTGAAGAGAATGACGAGTAGGGTAGTGAGCCACGAGTCTGATGTGTGGTTCAATGAATTTACCTTGAAGAGAATGACGAGTAGGGTAGTGAGCCACGAGTCTGATGTGTGGTTCAATGAATTTACCTTGAAGAGAATGACGAGTAGGGTAGTGAGCCACGAGTCTGATGTGTGGTTCAATGAATTTACCTTGAAGAGAATGACGAGTAGAGTAGTGAGCCACGAGTCTGATGTGTGGTTCAATGAATTTACCTTGAAGAGAATGACGAGTAGGGTAGTGAGCCACGAGTCTGATGTGTGGTTCAATGAATTTACCTTGAAGAGAATGACGAGTAGGGTAGTGAGCCACGAGTCTGATGTGTGGTTCAATGAATTTACCTTGAAGAGAATGACGAGTAGAGTAGTGAGCCACGAGTCTGATGTGTGGTTCAATGAATTTACCTTGAAGAGAATGACGAGTAGAGTAGTGAGACACGAGTCTGATGTGTGGTTCAATGAATTTACCTTGAAGAGAATGACGAGTAGGGTAGTGAGCCACGAGTCTGATGTGTGGTTCAATGAATTTACCTTGAAGAGAATGACGAGTAGAGTAGTGAGACACGAGTCTGATGTGTGGTTCAATGAATTTACCTTGAAGAGAATGACGAGTAGGGTAGTGAGCCACGAGTCTGATGTGTGGTTCAATGAATTTACCTTGAAGAGAATGACTAGTAGAGTAGTGAGCCACGAGTCTGATGTGTGGTTCAATGAATTTACCTTGAAGAGAATGACGAGTAGGGTAGTGAGCCACGAGTCTGATGTGTGGTTCAATGAATTTACCTTGAAGAGAATGACGAGTAGGGTAGTGAGCCACGAGTCTGATGTGTGGTTCAATGAATTTACCTTGAAGAGAATGACGAGTAGAGTAGTGAGCCACGAGTCTGATGTGTGGTTCAATGAATTTACCTTGAAGAGAATGACGAGTAGAGTAGTGAGCCACGAGTCTGATGTGTGGTTCAATGAATTTACCTTGAAGAGAATGACGAGTAGGGTAGTGAGCCACGAGTCTGATGTGTGGTTCAATGAATTTACCTTGAAGAGAATGACGAGTAGGGTAGTGAGCCACGAGTCTGATGTGTGGTTCAATGAATTTACCTTGAAGAGAATGACGAGTAGAGTAGTGAGCCACGAGTCTGATGTGTGGTTCAATGAATTTACCTTGAAGAGAATGACGAGTAGGGTAGTGAGCCACGAGTCTGATGTGTGGTTCAATGAATTTACCTTAAAGAGAATGACGAGTAGAGTAGTGAGCCACGAGTCCGATGTGTGGTTCAATGAATTTACCTTGAAGAGAATGACGAGTAGAGTAGTGAGCCACGAGTCTGATGTGTGGTTCAATGAATTTACCTTGAAGAGAATGACGAGTAGGGTAGTGAGCCACGAGTCTGATGTGTGGTTCAATGAATTTACCTTGAAGAGAATGACGAGTAGAGTAGTGAGCCACGAGTCTGATGTGTGGTTCAATGAATTTACCTTGAAGAGAATGACGAGTAGGGTAGTGAGCCACGAGTCTGATGTGTGGTTCAATGAATTTACCTTGAAGAGAATGACGAGTAGGGTAGTGAGCCACGAGTCTGATGTGTGGTTCAATGAATTTACCTTGAAGAGAATGACGAGTAGGGTAGTGAGCCACGAGTCTGATGTGTGGTTCAATGAATTTACCTTGAAGAGAATGACGAGTAGAGTAGTGAGCCACGAGTCTGATGTGTGGTTCAATGAATTTACCTTGAAGAGAATGACGAGTAGGGTAGTGAGCCACGAGTCTGATGTGTGGTTCAATGAATTTACCTTGAAGAGAATGACGAGTAGGGTAGTGAGCCACGAGTCTGATGTGTGGTTCAATGAATTTACCTTGAAGAGAATGACGAGTAGAGTAGTGAGCCACGAGTCTGATGTGTGGTTCAATGAATTTACCTTGAAGAGAATGACGAGTAGAGTAGTGAGACACGAGTCTGATGTGTGGTTCAATGAATTTACCTTGAAGAGAATGACGAGTAGGGTAGTGAGCCACGAGTCTGATGTGTGGTTCAATGAATTTACCTTGAAGAGAATGACGAGTAGAGTAGTGAGACACGAGTCTGATGTGTGGTTCAATGAATTTACCTTGAAGAGAATGACGAGTAGGGTAGTGAGCCACGAGTCTGATGTGTGGTTCAATGAATTTACCTTGAAGAGAATGACTAGTAGAGTAGTGAGCCACGAGTCTGATGTGTGGTTCAATGAATTTACCTTGAAGAGAATGACGAGTAGGGTAGTGAGCCACGAGTCTGATGTGTGGTTCAATGAATTTACCTTGAAGAGAATGACGAGTAGGGTAGTGAGCCACGAGTCTGATGTGTGGTTCAATGAATTTACCTTGAAGAGAATGACGAGTAGAGTAGTGAGCCACGAGTCTGATGTGTGGTTCAATGAATTTACCTTGAAGAGAATGACGAGTAGAGTAGTGAGCCACGAGTCTGATGTGTGGTTCAATGAATTTACCTTGAAGAGAATGACGAGTAGGGTAGTGAGCCACGAGTCTGATGTGTGGTTCAATGAATTTACCTTGAAGAGAATGACGAGTAGGGTAGTGAGCCACGAGTCTGATGTGTGGTTCAATGAATTTACCTTGAAGAGAATGACGAGTAGAGTAGTGAGCCACGAGTCTGATGTGTGGTTCAATGAATTTACCTTGAAGAGAATGACGAGTAGGGTAGTGAGCCACGAGTCTGATGTGTGGTTCAATGAATTTACCTTGAAGAGAATGACGAGTAGGGTAGTGAGCCACGAGTCTGATGTGTGGTTCAATGAATTTACCTTGAAGAGAATGACGAGTAGAGTAGTGAGCCACGAGTCTTCTGTGTGGTTCAATGAATTTACCTTGAAGAGAATGACGAGTAGGGTAGTGAGCCACGAGTCTGATGTGTGGTTCAATGAATTTACCTTGAAGAGAATGACGAGTAGGGTAGTGAGCCAAGAGTCTGATGTGTGGTTCAATGAATTTACCTTGAAGAGAATGACGAGTAGGGTAGTGAGCCACGAGTCTGATGTGTGGTTCAATGAATTTACCTTGAAGAGAATGACGAGTAGGGTAGTGAGCCACGAGTCTGATGTGTGGTTCAATGAATTTACCTTGAAGAGAATGACAAGTAGAGTAGTGAGCCACGAGTCTGATGTGTGGTTCAATGAATTTACCTTGAAGAGAATGACGAGTAGAGTAGTAAGCCACGAGTCTGATGTGTGGTTCAATGAATTTACCTTGAAGAGAATGACGAGTATGGTAGTGAGCCACGAGTCTGATGTGTGGTTCAATGAATTTACCTTGAAGAGAATGACGAGTAGGGTAGTGAGCCACGAGTCTGATGTGTGGTTCAATGAATTTACCTTGAAGAGAATGACGAGTAGAGTAGTGAGTCACGAGTCTGATGTGTGGTTCAATGAATTTACCTTGAAGAGAATGACGAGTAGAGTAGTGAGCCACGAGTCTGATGTGTGGTTCAATGAATTTACCTTGAAGAGAATGACGAGTAGGGTAGTGAGCCACGAGTCTGATGTGTGGTTCAATGAATTTACCTTGAAGAGAATAACGAGTAGAGTAGTGAGCCACGAGTCTGATGTGTGGTTCAATGAATTTACCTTGAAGAGAATGACGAGTAGAGTAGTGAGCCACGAGTCTGATGTGTGGTTCAATGAATTTACCTTGAAGAGAATGACGAGTAGGGTAGTGAGCCACGAGTCTGATGTGTGGTTCAATGAATTTACCTTGAAGAGAATGACGAGTAGAGTAGTGAGCCACGAGTCTTCTGTGTGATTCAATGAATTTACCTTGAAGAGAATGACGAGTAGAGTAGTGAGCCATGAGTCTGATGTGTGGTTCAATGAATTTACCTTGAAGAGAATGACGAGTAGAGTAGTGAGCCACGAGTCTGATGTGTGGTTCAATGAATTTACCTTGAAGAGAATGACGAGTAGAGTAGTGAGCCACGAGTCTGATGTGTGGTTCAATGAATTTACCTTAAAGAGAATGACGAGTAGAGTAGTGAGCCACGAGTCTGATGTGTGGTTCAATGAATTTACCTTGAAGAGAATGACGAGTAGAGTAGTGAGCCACGAGTCTGATGTGTGGTTCAATGAATTTACCTTGAAGAGAATGACGAGTAGGGTAGTGAGCCACGAGTCTGATGTGTGGTTCAATGAATTTACCTTGAAGAGAATGACGAGTAGGGTAGTGAGCCACGAGTCTGATGTGTGGTTCAATGAATTTACCTTGAAGAGAATGACGAGTAGGGTAGTGAGCCACGAGTCTGATGTGTGGTTCAATGAATTTACCTTGAAGAGAATGACGAGTAGAGTAGTGAGCCACGAGTCTTCTGTGTGGTTCAATGAATTTACCTTGAAGAGAATGACGAGTAGAGTAGTGAGCCACGAGTCTTCTGTGTGGTTCAATGAATTTACCTTGAAGAGAATGACGAGTAGGGTAGAGAGCCACGAGTCTTCTGTGTGGTTCAATGAATTTACCTTGAAGAGAATGACGAGTAGGGTAGAGAGCCACGAGTCTGATGTGTGGTTCAATGAATTTACCTTGAAGAGAATGACGAGTAGGGTAGTGAGCCACGAGTCTGATGTGTGGTTCAATGAATTTACCTTGAAGAGAATGACGAGTAGGGTAGTGAGCCACGAGTCTGATGTGTGGTTCAATGAATTTACCTTGAAGAGAATGACGAGTAGGGTAGTGAGCCACGAGTCTGATGTGTGGTTCAATGAATTTACCTTGAAGAGAATGACGAGTAGAGTAGAGAGCCATGAGTCTGATGTGTGGTTCAATGAATTTACCTTGAAGAGAATGACGAGTAGGGTAGTGAGCCACGAGTCTGATGTGTGGTTCAATGAATTTACCTTGAAGAGAATGACGAGTAGGGTAGTGAGCCACGAGTCTGATGTGTGGTTCAATGAATTTACCTTGAAGAGAATGACGAGTAGGGTAGCGAGCCACGAGTCTGATGTGTGGTTCAATGAATTTACCTTGAAGAGAATGACGAGTAGGGTAGTGAGCCACGAGTCTGATGTGTGGCTCAATGAATTTACCTTGAAGAGAATGACGAGTAGGGTAGTGAGCCACGAGTCTGATGTGTGGTTCAATGAATTTACCTTGAAGAGAATGACGAGTAGGGTAGTGAGCCACGAGTCTGATGTGTGGTTCAATGAATTTACCTTGAAGAGAATGACGAGTAGAGTAGTGAGCCACGAGTCTTCTGTGTGGTTCAATGAATTTACCTTGAAGAGAATGACGAGTAGAGTAGTGAGCCACGAGTCTGATGTGTGGTTCAATGAATTTACCTTGAAGAGAATGACGAGTAGGGTAGTGAGCCACGAGTCTGATGTGTGGTTCAATGAATTTACCTTGAAGAGAATGACGAGTAGGGTAGTGAGCCACGACAGTCTACTGTGTGGTTCGAGGTACCAAAGCGTGTAATCTGGTGGCTGGTAGTCACTCGCATATCGCTGCGGAGACGGCCCATACTGCAGCAGCAACAGTGTGATCGGTAACACCATGTTACCCAATGTGAAGTTACGATCCAGAACCTGTGGTGAAATGATAATACTAGCAATGCATGATTTGTTAATACCACGTTACCCAACGCGAAGTTACGATCCAGAATGCGAAGTTACGATCCAGAACCTATGAATTCATAGAAACTGACAAGTGAGTGATTCAGCCAAGCCTTGAAATAGTGTGTCTGTCATTTGCAGAATGAGGTCCCCAGAGGGTGAATTTAGTGATGCTACCCCGCATAGCGGGCTAGCATCACCAAATTCACCCTCTGGGGACCTCATTCTGCTTACAACTCAGCAGAATGAGGTTCCCAGAGGGTGAATTTGGTGATGCTAACCCGCTATGCGGGGTAGCATCACTAAATTCACCCTCTGGGGACCTCATTCTGCAAATGACAGGCACACTATTTCAAGGCTTGGGTTCAGCACTATGTCCACTTAAAAAATGTAGCATTCAACTATTAATATTACCACGAATTCCAACCACATTCATTGCACCATTTCAGAACAAAACGTCTGTACTATGCACAATTGTAAAGATTTACTCAATGATTCAGGACAAAATCGAACGATTAAGAAATTCACCGAATAGGGGTGTCAATGTATACATTTAGCAGGAAGGCTGGTATTTGTCTTACAAAAACTATTTATTTATAAATGAATACTTACGTAAGGAATCCCACTCAGAAATGCATTAAACACGGCAGACGATCTGGAAGGAGAACATATTTCGCATCTAATAAACATAATACCCATGTAAATTGATGAGAATTTGTTCAGTTAAACAAGCATACTTTCAGTGCAGGGCTCAAAAGTTTGTTGGTGATAAATAAATATTGTCTGGAACAACCATTGGATACAAACTTTTGATCTCTTCAAACAGTTTTGTCTATAAAAAAAATCATAATTTCATAACTGATCACACCTAGCTCAGTCTTCTTTTTCATTTAATTGTTGTTTATCAACAGGTTCCTCCAGGTTCGTAGAGATAATCTGATTGGCCAAGCTTTTGAAAAAAATATTTTAAAATGATAAAAAAATTGATATATAGAGGATCTCACATGAGTTTCTATTTTATACGGAACCGAGTTCACTAAATTTGATTGAGGTTTACCGAGGCTCAAATAGAATTTAGTGGACGAGGTTGATAAATTACGTATAAAATAGGAGTGTGAGATACCTTTTATCACATGATAAAATAAACGAGAAGTAATGCGAAATATTCATTGAAAACAACAATCATAAACTGCAGCGATCGCAAGTCATTTGAAGAATGGCGTGACGTCATCGCACGTGCTGATATTAAACGTGTGTCTTACCAATAATTATGAAACTGCTTTTATGACCAAATTATGCGATAAAAATAATTTTATTCCAGAGCAAACCTTGCAGTGAGTTACAATTATGTTTTGTACATAAATTTATACGAATGAACACTGTAAGGTTCAGTTGTATGAAAATTCTAGGATAACAGGCAAACAAATGCACAAATGGGGCAAAAAAGTTACCAACATAATCATCTGGCCAGTGAAAACTTGGCTAAAAAATTAAATTATGATACGTACCTGAGTTTGTATGGTGGAACGCTGAATGATTTATCAGTCTGGTTGTATCCAAGTAAGACGTTCAGATGCCGCAGGACAATGTTCTGTAAAATTAAATAAAAATGATACTAATGTGATACCAAACTGGACACCATCACTTGATCTTAATCTTTCAACATTTATTTAGGTACCGATAATGTCTGAAAAGTTGTTAACAGACAAAGGATCTCCAAATCAGATGACATTCAGAAATCCTAGGTACCCAAATCAACTGATTAAGATCCTGGTAACCCAAATCAACAGATTGATATCCTGGGTACCCATATGAACAGATTGATATCCTGGGTACCCATATGAACAGATTGATATCCTGGGTACCCTAATCAACAGATTGGGAGATACGGTGTGCTATGAAACTGAAGAAGGACATCCTAATTTGTCTGAAATATTTGTTTACCAATCGGTACAACATGGTTAAAATGCAGGATGCTACATTCAATACTAGCAAAACATATTTGTTGCACATTGCTGAAATAGAGTTACAATTCAAGTTTCCTCTGGCTACTTTAAATACTTTAAAGCTATTTGCAAAATGCACATATAATCATAAATGAGCCTTGCCATATACATACAAAACATAGAACTGTAAACAGATGGGGATAAACTAAAAATAAAATTTTGAAACCTCTAAAATGCCTCAGGAAAAGCTAATTTGTTTGGATATTCATTATGGACATAAAAATTAAAAATTCAGAAAGAGTTACCTGTGCTTTATTTGAGGATTCCTTGTCTTGCTCGCTTCTCACCATAAACTGGAAAATGGAAAAAAGAAGATAATTAAACAGACCCAAAGCAAATGCAGTGGGTAAATGTGCTAAAAATATAAAAGTCTGTAAAGACATCACCATTATTAAAGGGACCCAAAGCACTCACAGTGGGTAAATCATCCAAACAATATAAAGGTCTGTAAAGACATCACCATTATTAAAGGGACCCAAAGCACTCACAGTGGGTAAATCATCCAAACAATATAAAGGTCTGTAAAGACATCACCATTATTAAAGGGACCCAAAGCACTCACAGTGGGTAAATCATCCAAACAATATAAAGGTCTGTAAAGACATCACCACATGGGGAAATAGATCAACTTTGCTCTTGTATTCTATATTGATAGCAACCACCAAGGGTGCTTATACCTAAGGCAGGTGAATGACGTCATATAATAGTAACCACCAAGGGTGCTTATACCTAAGGCAGGTGAATGATGTCATATAATTTGTTCTATATCCATCAGTGATTTTTAAAGATCGCGGGTATAGATTTTGGAGAAATTATCACATGACTTCCGGTTAGCAACGGTGTTGAGATTGCAAAAAACGCGGAATTGGAAATAATGCATCACGATAAAAATGAAAGTAACTACTTCACAACTTACGAAGAATTCACATGTGATTTAAGTCTATTAATTTCATTTAGACCAATTTCGTTGGTCAGCTTAATGAAAACGAAAAATGAAGAAGTCATGACGATAATCCAGACACGATTTTACAATCCACGACACGTCTTGTCAATTTGGAATGTTGTCTCCGTCGTGACCACTTCATGATGCTACATAAATTATTCTTAGCGTTTTGTCGCCAAAAAAAGGCAAATTTGAGGCACATCATGTGTGGTTGCTCCACTACGTGTCACGTACGATTCATATTAGTTCTGCAATAATGAAATTTTGTATTTTGAAACCATTTATGCATTGACCTTTTCCAATGTTTACCGTCAAGTTTGGTATCTTATTTGACTAATGGGACTTTTCATGAATCAGGAATTCCACTGTAACAGTAATGTTTACATGACAATAATTTTACATGCAAAATCTTATTATTGCAGGAGAAAGGGGTGGGTAGTTTGGATAAAAAGTGATAGTCGTCACCTTCATGAGTAGCGCCGCCAGCTGGTATACTGTATCCCTATCGATGCCCTTTAGATCCATGTGACCTTAATGAGAGGTAATTGGTGGGTAAAGTAGGGGGTGGGGTGGGGGGCCTGTATTTTATATAAAAATGGATAATCATAACCTTCATGAGTAGCGCTGCCAGCTGGTATACTGTATCTCTATCAATGCCCTCTAGATCCATGGCTCTCTGTAATAGGGCAGCAAAGTTACTCTCTCCTTCAGTAAACTCTCTCAGCTGTCCGCCTACAACAACATGGAAGATAGATGACACAACATGGAAGATAGATGACACAACTGATTCAGATCAAGATATAAAACTCCTAATAAATGAGTTCCCCAGAGGGTAAATTTAGTGATGTTAGCCCACAGTGCAGGATAGCGTCACTAAATTCACCCTATGGGGACCTCATTCTGCAAATGACAGACACGCTATTTTCAGGCTTGTCTGTTATTACCATGAAAAATTGTTTCATATTTCTAAACAAACTGATAATACTAAATATAATCAGATCATGAAAACGTAAACATAACTTTGTTAAGAATTGTTCTATGTTTTAACATATCCTCAACAGGTTCTGTTTTAGAATTTCCTAAACTGGTTCTATGTTTTAACATTTCCTAAGCTGGTTCTATGTTTAACATTCCCTAAGCTGGTTCTATGTTTTAAAATTTCCTAAGCTGGTTCTATGTTTTAACATTTCCTAAGCTGGTTCTATGTTTAACATTCCCTAAGCTGGTTCTATGTTTTAGAATTTCCTAAACTGGTTCTATGTTTTAACATTCCCTAAGCTGGTTCTATATGTTATAGCATTTCCTAAGCTGGTTCTATGTTTTAACATTTCCTAAGCTGGTTCTATGTTTTAACATTCCCTAAGCTGGTTCTATGTTTTAAAATTTCCTAAGCTGGTTCTATGTTTTAACATTACTTAAGCTGGTTCTATGTTTTAAAATTTCATAAGCTGGTTCTATGTTTTAACATTCCATAAGCTGGTTCTATGTTTTAACATTTCCTAAGCTGGTTCTATGTTTTAACATTCCCTAAGCTGGTTCTATGTTTTAAAATTTCCTAAACTGGTTCTCTCAACTAACCTGGAAACATGAAGTTACTGAAGCTTCCCAGATTGAACTTTGACCTCCGTCTGCCGAGGTTGAACTGTGGAGCTGACTGCTGTCGGGTGTATGCTTTATCCTTCAAGTCATCCACTACAAAAAGAGAATAATTATTTGTTGAATACTTGAAAATTCTATGCTCTCACAAAATCCAAATGCAAGTAAATATTGGAATAAAACATCTATTGCACAAACATTGGTATTGAAATAAATAATGTTAATACATTGACCTAAGAGGGAAAACAGTTAATACAACATACAAAGTTTGTGATGAAAAATTATAATATTGAAAACTTATGTCCACTAACTTCTATTATAAATCAGACAGATTTCATATATCATTGTTGTATGTCCACTAGCTTTATAGACCAGAAGCTTGTCTTAAATGAAAATTTGATTCATTTTGAATAATGCTTCTATCATAAATATCTGTGCCATTCATATGGAATGAAACTCCATGGCATACTCCCTTAATAAGTTACACAAATACGAAACTAAGTGTTCCATTGTATAGCTCTGCAAGGATTATCCCATGATATATTATTTCCTTATGCAGGTTTCGTTAGAAGTCGCATTCATTTTCAATGATAGATACAACAATTTTACTTTTTCACAAACTTTATTCAATACCTTGAAATCGATACCGACGCTTTGAAAGCATTAACAAAATGTCAAATTTTCATTGTCCTAATCGAATAGTTTGTCACACTTGTTTCTGATTTCATTGTCAAATGTGATTTTTTCCAAGTGGAGTTCCAGTCATTTATCATGGTTGATAGAGGAAAAGCTGGTTATGTTAAAAGAAAGTTAAACTTTAGGTTAGAAATATGAGAAAATGAATTCTCCTGGAGAATTCATTTTATCATATATCTAACCTATTTTGTCTTCACACCAGTATCAAACAATGGCTACTTTTATACCAGACAGTATAATGGCCAATGATTCGGACACAGCATTATTAAACAGTGTATCAGACATAACTGTCTTGTCTGCCACAACGGACACCAACATACCGAAAAAAACGCTCCCGCACGGAAGAGAAACCAAGCAAATACACCAAAGCCTGCATCACGGATGCAAATATTTCTGCATACAGAACCATACGCAATCTCACAACAAAGAAAATCAGACTTGCCCTCCAACAGGATTTCCTCCAATCGTGCGTTTCCCATGGAGTCAGCCCACAGGGACTATCCGTCAGCTTACCCAAACCTAAGGGGCTAATACCAGACATCGAAAAGGACTGTCTGGAGACAATTATGTCACAGAGATACTCCGGTAGTGTTCCACTTCAATCTACAAGACCACGATACAAGCGACCTTCTACATCGGGTCATTGAGATCTTGAACTACATGTATGACCAAGAGAGCGAATCCTGAACCCAACCCCGTAAAACACGCGAAATCCACTGCATTTTCGACCTCCGAACCCTGACCCCACTCAGTTTGAACAGGAAGGACTTCTAGTCGTATACCTTTTTATTATAAAGTTAAACTTTATGTAAGAATGAAATAACATTCTACTAAGAAACATTAGGAATTGATTATTTAAAAAACTGATCTTATTTTAAATCCCCAGTTGTCATAAGCTTCATGACAGCATGAAGATAAGATTAGGGCCATTAAAATAAAATATCTGTGGGAGTTAAATCTCAATTATGAGATGAGGGAGGGAGGCTATTTATATTTATTTTTTTCTCAAAATCTGTAAAATATACTCCAGAAACAAACATCAATTCATTTTCGTTGAAATATTGAAAAAAAATGTTTGACAAGACTTTTTTAAATAAAATTTTATTGACAAGGAATATGCCTGAGAACACTGAAATTTCATTTTTTTTGGCCCGAGTTAGGAACAGAAACCAATGATGGAAGGTGATGTGGGATTTGCCAATGAACATTCAGTATTAAAGTAGGAGTCTCAACATTTAAAGTACCAATACACATTTACATACAATATTAACCCTTTGTATTCTAAAAGATCATTGATGAGTAGTTATCCTGTAGGAAATGTTCAGATAATTAATATAACCCGTTCTATACTAAATCATCATTGATGAGTAGTTATCCCATCGGAAATGTTCAGATAATAAGTTTAACCCTTTGTATTCTAAAACATCATTGATGAGTAGTTATCCTGTAGGAAATGTTCAGATAATTAGTTTAACCCGTTCTATACTAAAGCATCATTGATGAGTAGTTATCCCATATGAAATGTTCAGATAATTAGTTTAACCCGTTCTATACTAAAGCATCATTGATGAGTAGTTATCAAATAGGAAATGTTCAGATAATAAGTTTAACCCTTTCTATACTAAAGCATCATTGGTGAGTATTTATCCCTTAGGAAATGTTCATATAATAAGTTTAATCCTTTCTATACTAAAGCATCATTGATGAGAAGTTATCCCACATGAAATGTTCAGATAATAAGTTTAACCCTTTCTATACTAAAGCATCATTGGTGAGTATTTATCCCTTAGGAAATGTTCAGATAATAAGTTTAACCCGTTCTATACTAAAGCATCATTGATGAGTAGTTATCAAATAGGAAATGTTCAGATAATAAGTTTAATCCTTTCTACACTAAAGCATCATTGATGAGTAGTTATCCCATAGGAAATGTTCAGATAATAAGTTTAATCCTTTCTATACTAAAGCATCATTGATGAGTAGTTATCCCATAGGAAATGTTCACATAATAAGTTGAACCCTTTCTATACCAAAGCATGATTGATGATTAGTTATCCCATAGGATATGTTCAGAAAATTAGTTTAACCCATTCTATACTAAAGCATCATTGATGAGTAGTTATCACATAGGAAATGTTCACATAATAAGTTTAATCCATTCTATACTAAAGCATCATTGATGAGTAGTTATCAAATAGGAAATGTTCAGATAATAAGTTGAACCCTTTCTATACCAAAGCATCATTGATGAGTAGTTATCCCATAGGAAATGTTCAGAAAATAAGTTTAACCCATTCTATACTAAAGCATCATTGATGAGTAGTTATCCCATAGGAAATGTTCAGATAATTAGTTTAACCCGTTCTATACTAAAGCATCATTGATGAGTAGTTATCCCATAGGAAATGTTCAGATAATAAGTTCAACAAACAACCATATGATCTTAATATTCCCCTTAATAAGTAGGGCTCCTTCTGCACTTTTATTTATCTCTCATCTGCTTTTATCACCTTAACATCCCTCCAAATGAATAAAAGACCATTCCGATGTACACTTTTAACTGACTGGGAGAATCCATTTAGTACAGACAGGTTTATTATATTATCTGTCAGTCGTCATTCAGTTGAAGTAGTCTTCTGAACACACAGTAAATTAGAGGCACCAATACACATACAATAGTATTAAAATAATATTTTTTTACCCAAAATATGTATCTCCTATAATAAATATCTTGGACACTGAAACTAATGGTTATATATTCTTGCTTGCAAGAAATCTAGAAGTCGTAAAAAAAAAAAAAATCGGTACGCAATACCTCGAGTACGCGCACTTGTCAAATGCCAATTAATGGCGATATATTATTTGGACCAATCATGCGAGTCCTTTCACTATAACAGCGATGGAAAGACAAGACCTCATTCATTTTAATTTCTTCCTCCTGTGTGTTTGATGCGTATGACCGAGTGCGCGGGGGCGGGAATGTTGATCCCAACTGGGAGGGCTCTCTATGTTCAGTGTCAAAGATATTTATTATAGGAAATACATATTTTGGGTAAAAAAATATTATATCTCCTTCAAATATATCTTGGACACTGAAACTAATGGTTATAATTAGAATTCTTGAAGAGGAGGAGGCCACGAGGCAGTTAATCCGACTATGTCCATGAAACCCACCTGCTGAAGCAGAAAAGACCTGCATCCTGTACCAAAAAGATTTCTTGGTAGACATGTGCCAAAAAATAGATCATTGTGTCCCATATGTAATAGTTCAGATAAACTCAAAAACAACTGAGCCTCCTGAAAGGAAACACCACGTACTTCATGTGTCCTACTAGTAATGATCACAGGGTGAAGGTGTCCAGGATAAACATTGGTCATAGGCAAGGGGGATAACTCATTCATTCATGTACCTAATAGGATAAAGGAACCTACCCCACCCCCCCTCCTTAGAGGATGAAGCAGCACTAGCACTGACTGACTAGCCCACAATACATGCAAAAGGTGCACCGAGGGGAAAACACGGTTATGACCCCCCCCCCCCCCCCCCCCCCCCCCCCCCCCCCCCGCCAGAAAAGCTGAATCAATACTCAGAATGGATCGAACAAAATGAGGCAATGCTCAGTGCGGTATGACCGACTTGACAGTATTTTGAGCCCGACCGAGAGACCCAGGGGAGATATGAGAAACCGTTGGGCCCAGACCAATGGGGGGGACCAGGGATACACCAGGAAAACATGACTGAGTTGAGCACTGGAAATCATGACCCTGGAAAGAAACGAGAGGCCGATCACGATCGGCAGATGTTTAACCCATACCTTGGCGATAACGATTAGCTATTTTCATAAATCCTTACACCAACCTTTTCAACAATTCACACCTTACTATTAAAGCTACTCGATCCGATTAAGCACCCCTCAGTTACTATTTATTTGGCTTCAGGGGTAACAAATATTTTATTCAAATCGAGGAACCCATTCATCAAATTCAGAGTAAGCAGATATCAATTTTTTAAATCCATTATCTTTAACCACCTGGAATATTTAGTGGCCGTATGAAAGTCGATGAAGATGGATAACTCTATAATCAAGTGGCTTTTTTGTGTCAGATATATGACAAAGCAGCAAAATTTCATTGTACAAATGTTGATAAATAACAGGTTTTGGGCAATTTTATACTATAGTGGACTGTGGTTAGCATTATTTTTGGGCAATTAATCAATTCTGATAACTGAAGCGGAATTGTTGTTGGAATCTGATGATATGGGGACCATCAAATTGTTTGAGTACCTTTAAGTTCACAAGTGGCATAAGCCTTATTGGGCACCTTCCATATGAACATGGATATGGCATTTGATTCCAATCCATTAAGTCAGTTTAAAATAGATATATAGTCTTATAGAGCTCAGACAATGGTCAGACAGAAGAACCGTACATAATAGTTAAAGATATTATTTTTTTTTAGTAAAATATGATTGATAATGATTGGATATAACATACTTTAATGCATAATTATGAGATAACAAGAGGTGGGATATGAGATTGAAGATATTAAATTCATTACATTGGATAGCATACTGGATGTCTATGGAATGGGTGTGTTAATTTTGTTAATATTTTAAAGCAATTAAACCAAATGACCCTCTCTATACAGGTTAGGGGTCTGTTATCATAAACTATGACTTGAAATATAATATAATCAATGACAAATATTTGAGTTATTAAATGAGATAGCAAGGAGTTGATCTTAATCACACTAATGAACTGATCAAAATAGTCTATAAATGCATGTATATGGATTTAGAAGCCCACACAATAAGTCAGTCTCAAGAATACAAGCAACATTATTATTATCCTGCACCCCAAATGCAATAGAGGGAATTTCAAAATAAGACAATTCCTCTAATGTTTTAAGAAATCCTTACTGAACCTGGCTCAAAGTGAAAGATATAATTTAATATCTGCCTATCAGATATCATTTGTCTATGGAATGGGTTAATTTTAATCCCAAAATCCATGCAAGACCAGGGAGCTACTAGTATGTTGGAGTTGATAAATCCTGAGAAGTCACTCTCAACACACTATGGAAATGCAATAAACAACATATAGCTATTAAAGTGCAGCAGTGAATATCAGATTTCTTTAACAATAATAGAGATTATCTCTAGTCTCCATTACTGATACCAGAGCTGTAAGCTGCTACAGTTATATATTTTAAGCAAATCTCAAATCTGTTCAATTCTTAGTTAACAAGAGAGAGAGAACTTCATGGCATTGTAACTGGATATGCTATCTCTGTGTCTGCATAGCATTGTGAAACTGATTTATTAGATATTATCTAGACAGTGCCACCTGTGTATCTTTGATATATTTTAGCCATGAATAAAATAATCAAAGGGCCATAACCCCATTAAAAAGTACTGGATCAAACCCATATTCGAACTTGATCTGTATTTTGAGTTGAGAAACTCACATATAAAATTTGGTTCCTATCAGTGAAAAAATTGTAGATTTATCGAAGCATTCATGAATTATAAGTCAAAGGGCCATAACTCCATTAAAAAATATCATATCAAACCCATATTCGAACTCGATATGTATTTTTGGCTCAGCAACTCACATACCAAATTTGGTTATGGTCAGATAATTTTTTTTTGAGTTATGGCAGCATGCATGAATTCTAAGTCGAAAAAGGGCCATAACTCAGTTAAAAAAACTCGGATCAAACCCATATTCGAACTCGATCTGTATTTGGTGCTGAGAAATTCATATAAAAAATTTGGTTCTGATCAGATAGAAAATATTTCAGTTATCGCACCATGCGTAAAGTGTCTACAGACAGACAGACAGACAGACAGACAGACAGACAGACAGACAGACGGACGGACGGACGGACGGACTAACGACGAGTGGTCAATCCGGGCAACGACACTATGTTTACCATACTATGGTATGGGTAAACATAAAAACAGACACATAAGGGAGGGGACCAAGATGGAAAGATTGCCTGCCTCTGGTACACCAAGCCAAGGAACTGGAAATTGAAGTGTATGTGCAACCAAGGAGAGGAACTAATACCGCGAATGGAACACTGTCTGATCATACGGCCAATCTGTGATGCAATGAACCGGCCTGCATGGTTTCAAAATAAATGTGGAACTTAGTTTAATATCGTTCGTCAGGTGGTGGTATAGGGAACCCATACCGTAGGTGAGCAGAAAGTTACAAAAACTGTGATAAACCGCCAACTGGTATGCTCAAGCACTGATGGGCATGCGGCAATAAGTGTGAAATGTCGCAAAGGTGAGAATCGGTAATCGCTAAATCAGATTAGAATTAGAATCACGCCTGCCAAGTGATGTTAAACACTCGGCCCGTGTGATAACATAGAATTGGAAAATATTCTTGGTTCAAAGTCTGTGAGCACTGTGACAAAGACGATAACAAAATGGACTACGTACAAGACGCCTAGACACCAATGAAATGCCGATACGCTATATGATGAAATCCTATGGTGTTAGGTGGTCACTGAAAGATACATCCCAAATCTAGAAGTAAAATTGAAAATGAGCGTAGTTCAGACGATAGTGTCTATGGAGCTGAACGGTCGATATACATGATATGTTCGGCGAAGTGAGTAGAGCGCCAATTTCCCCTGTGAGATATAGCACCCGCATACTAACTTATCAGGTTCACACACACGATCAAGTCCATAATACGTCTAGGTTTGTCTCATAAAAGCGGCCTAATTGTTGAATAAAAATCTAACAGATTAGAAGGCCCAAAACTATAAAGACAGGTCTCAACAACACCTGGAATACCCCGACGGGATAAGAACGGAGATGAGAATGGAGGCGAAAGAAACTTATTCAGGAGCAGTTCCTGAATGCGGCACATAGCCAGAGCAATGCGATATGGCAGAAAGCAGACTGACCGAGGAAACCTCAGAGTACAAAGAACGAAGGTAATATTGTACATAACACTCAGTCGAATGAATGCCACTTGTCGGCGACTAGGAACAATGAGGTAGCCAAGGCAAGAAAGGGTTCCGAAAAACCGCTATGTGCCGTGACAGCATGAACCTGGATGGACTGAGACAGAACCAGCGGTAGATGCTGCAGAACCTCCATCGCTGCTCGTCGCTGCGAAGGTTGTGGGAGCCGCGACTACAAATAGAGGAGGCATGACCACCAACAGATTCCGAGCCTGCAGCGCAGGCTGTACCGAGTTGACAGAGAAAAATTCATTGTTGCCCATCTTGGAGAAGGTTGTGGAAGCCGCGACTACAAATAGAGGAGGCATGACCACCAACAGATTTCGAGCCTGCAGCGCAGGCTGTACCAAGTGGACAGAGGAAAATTCATTGTTTCCTGTCTCTGCGAAGGTTGTGGAAGCCGCGACTACAAATAGAGGAGGCATGACCACCAACAGACTCCGAGCCTGCAGCGCAGACTGTACCGAGTTGGCAGAGGAAAATCCATTGTTGACCGTCTCTGCGAAGGTTGTGGAAGCCGCGACTACAAATAGAGGAGGCATGACCACTAACAGACCCTGAGCCTGCTGTGCAGGCTGTATCGAGTTGGCAGAGGAAAATCGTCACACGTTGGTTTTAGTTCTTGATATGTGGGCCCCATGCAGTCCTTCGGTTGTGGAAGACAGGCGTACTTCTCTGCGGATGGCTCAGGAGGCCGCGACCAATAAGGAGGAGGCATGTCCCGCAACCGATCCAGCGGAGGCTCCATGTGAATGGAGGAAACAAGAGAATGGCGCTGTTTGTTCTTCCTTTTTCTGTGCTGTTAGTAGGGCGAACTCGGACACGCATCAAACGCTGCCAAATCCAGGAGATGTTGCGACAGCACGTCCTCGTCTCTGAACAGCACTGTCCGTCCCGGAGATGAAGGGAAAGGGGCAAGTATCCCGACCAGGTCACCCGGTGTGATGAGGCAAGAAATTCCGGAGCCTCGGAAAGGAAACTAAGTCTAAGTTCTGGCCTAGGAGCCCAAAAGAGGCCAGAAACTGTACAAAGCAAGGCCACACTGGTGGAGGAAAGAACACAGGTGAATAATAGGGATACGTACCCACCCCAAAACCGGGAGGGACGGATGCCGGAAAAGACGTTGACGAATGGAGGACAGGTCAGAACCCGTGCGGTCAAATCCCCTGGAGTGGAAGCAGTGGCAGTTGACACATTGAACTGCGTAGGCAGGCAATGTGCCGGGGGCACCGCGGGGCTTGCCAGCTAAACGGACCACTGATGTGGTAGCTGTAGCAAGTGGCCGGCTGGTGCAGCGATGGTGCGAACCCGGCGGAACCGGAGGCAGGACCAAGGGCAGCTGCACTTGGACCACCATCGCTGCCCTTCTCTGCGGGGGCTATGGACGCCGCGACCCTGAGGGGGGAGGCATGTCCACCAACCAACTTCAGCGGAGTCTCCAAGTTAATGGAGGATGCAAGAGAAGGTGCCACGTCAGCAGAGGTGCCACGATCATTGAACTTGATAATCGATAGTCAATACTAGATTAGAATCGATGAAGCGTATCTAATAGCAAGGACAGAGGAAGTAGTGCATAATATTCACATGTGCATAATTTGTATCAGAAACCACCGAGACTGTCCTTCCCATGACAAAAAATATAGTTTCGTTGATTAGAAGGGTGTAATTGCACCGGTAATATAATTGTAAGTTGGGGTTATCTCAAATCAAAGGTCATTGTGTGATATACCCAAGTCCACTGACAATTTCACATGCCCATAAATTAACGGAGATGGGAAATGTGCTAAATATATCTTCGCATATTTTAATATTGATGGTGACCAGGTGGACAAGTGCAAATGGTGAATACCTGTGAATAGAAAATTGCGAGAGCAATCGTTACTGACTCGTGGGAAGGAAAGCCGGTAATTAGTAATGAGCACAATGCGTTACCAATATATTTGCGCGATCAATGATCGTTAACCTGTCTGTTGGATATTAAACTGTAAAACAGGGTATCCAAATATGGCCGGTACTTTTCGACATCCGAAATAAAGAACTCAGAGTAATCGCAGCCGAAAATGGTCATCGAATATCGGCCGTATCAACATTTCATCGATTATACGCTTAATCGTGGCACCCCTACCTGTCGGAGGGAAATAACATTACGAAGTTTTCATCGGAAAAGCATTGAGCCTTATGTTCAATGTAGAGAGAAGAGGCAAGCCACACTGTGGCTATTTTATCTAGCATCCGTGAGGAAAATTATTGTAAAATATTGTAATGTAAAATATTGTAAATTATTACTTCTAATACATTTGGATAGGATTTTGTCAGGGACCAAACTCCAAACTGGAGCTTAGTGGAGACGACAACACGATATTGCATCCGTGCAGTGTTAAAAAATCCCGACGAGAACCCGAAAGACTCGACAGAGCATCGGTTTGTTTTATTGAGTATTGTTTTATGCAAACAAAAACGATATTTGTTCGAAGTGATTCTTGTAAATAAAACAAAATTGAAATATTTGTTAATGAAAATATCCACCCACGGACTACTGTCATTAATAAGACAGTATTGTAGAATAAAAGATTGTTGAACAATTGTAAAACTAAAGTGCGAAAATTGGAAAACACGTGCGTAGTGCACGAAATTAGGCAACTGCGTGTTGTCGTTCGCAATAGCATAAAGAGAAACGTTCATGAGAAATGAACAGATAAAAAATGTGACTTATCTTGCGTCTAGAAGAATTTAAAATGAATGAGGTCTTGTCTTTCCATCGCTGTTATAGTGAAAGGACTCGCATGATTGGTCCAAATAATATATCGCCATTAATTGGGGGACGTACTATTAGTCAGGGATCTGGCGACCAGGCAAAAGTGACGTCATGGAAAACGGGGTGCATTATTTTTAGTTTGTGAATGACAACAATAGGATGAGCGGTAAATTCAAAGACTGTGTACGTGAACAGGGTCAACGGTTGATAATTGATTTGAAGTTGTTCACGGTTTTGATGACAGTTTTGAATCAAACAATTATATACTACTTGCTTGGTCTTAGGTTGTGGGATTAGAAAAGACATTTGTGCAACCAAATAGAGTTTTATTCATCATTTTGACGGAATATTTAGAAGTATTAAAACTAAACAGACAGGGAACATAGAAAAAGGAAACTGTAAGTGTAAGTGTAATTTGGCCGCCATCTTTCTGGTGTGATTTCTGTGTTCGTTTCAGCCTTTTGACACTGACAACGTAAACATTGATGTGATTAACATTCTAAGTAATCGGTAAAAGTAGTTACTTTAAAAGCCGAATAGTTCCATGAATCATGATGGTATGTAGTTTTATGACATATGTCTTAAATTCGTAATATTTTGTGTTTAATTTTAATATTAAAATTTAAATGACAATTTGAGTATTTTGACATCACGGATTTGACAGCTTCGGGTTGACAGTCAGTTAATTACTGAACTATTAAATTATGGAGAAAAAAAAAATAATATATATTATTATTATAATAAAATAATAGATGACTACCATCAATAAATACTAGTATTGTATGATGTATCACAGTTGTGACAGTATAGATCATGCCAATTGCCATGAATCTCTACACTCTGCCTCTGAGTCTGAGTGTTAGCCAGAGAGATTCATGGCATGATCTATCACAGTAATAAATTAATATTATTATATTAATTAGTAATTAACTAATTTAGTAATATTTTAGTAGTAAATTAAGGTGACAATAGTCCATAGGGTGGCCGGGAGTAGGGTCACATTCATAGCAAATTGTTTTGGAAATTGGAATCACAAATTGAATTTAATATCAATATGAGCAGAGCCTTGTTGAAGTGCTATTTTGTGATGAGTCATACTCGTCTTCGAGCTAGCTACTGATGCCATGCTATCGTGTATGCATGGTGCTATTAAGGGTTTGTATTTTGAAAGGGTGAAATCGCTCGTAACCCTCATTGTATCATTTCACATCAGGTTCTGTTCATAAATAAAATTCAACAACTGATTCCAATGGAATTTATTTCCATACAAAGTATTTTGTAACTAGAATTTCTTGGTCAAATGTCAAATTAGGTCAATCATTTGCACTTGAGTCTCGAGAATGAGTCGAGATAATGTCCATTAATGTTCAGCAAAACATCCACCATGTATGAATTATGATACTCAATTGACTCTGTATTATGTTTTAATTTGTTTCACCAGCCTCACCTGCAAGATGTGCCCTAACATCACCTCAGGACCAAACTTGAAAGTTAATACAAACTAAATAGCCTTCAATATTTTTTTCAATACCACAAATGGCACAATGTAGGCTACCAATCCTACCATTTATGTTTTGGCTAATATTATATTCTTATATTGAGAATAATTGTATCCCATTAAATTCCATGATTAATGGCATATATATATATATATATATGGATGTTTAAACTTTAAACACAAAATAATAAAAAACATTTAAAATTAATTTCCAAGCGCCTCTACTTTTTTAACCCTCCTAATTACCGGAATAGCTAATTATGCTTCATTTCCACATCCATTTCATCTTGAGCCTTGAGGGAAGTGTTATGAGAGTGTATATGAATTTCGCTCATAATCTAGAATAGATACAGATTTATGTTATTGTTAAGCGTAATATAATTATGACTCTGTTACGCTTAAGCATAATTCATTTACACATAATCATAAGTAAATTATGCTTCAGCATAAATGATAATACAGCTTAAGCATAATTGAATTATGTTTTGAAAGAGTAATAGAGTCAAAATTCTATTACGAGTAAGTGTAAATCAATATCTAAATTATGCTTAAGCGTAAGTGAATCACACTTAAGCGTAATTCATTTACACTTAAGCATACTGTTAATTTAAATGGATTAGCTATATATGCATAGTTAAATAAAAACAAAATATGTCCTGTCACTCCTAAAGATCACAATCACAGATGAATGCAAACTTTGAAATAGTATACAAAAGATACACATTTTCCAGGTATTATTTCTACATCACAATGGCCCTGGGAACGCTTGAATTTAAATCTTCAAACATTAACATGCATTCAACCCAGTTGAACTCGCCATACGTTTATTATCAGTACGATTCAGTAGGCATATGATATAGACCTATCATGCAGTATTGTAACTTGTACTAACTACTAAGTTGTATATGTACTTGTAAAATCGTAATAAATATTTATATTGATTGTCGAGAAAAACAGCCGCTAATGTATTGAAATTTAATTGCCGTAGTGCCAAGTGGTACATTACGGTAATATTTAAATTGAGCATTTACTAATTAGTAAATTAAATTAGTTGTCCTTGTATTTGTAAAACAACTACCGTAACATAGTCATTGTGAAGATAAAAGTATATAAAATTGACATAATTCGGTTGCGTCAATACCTTTTGACATTAGACAAGACGCGCAAATAATTCAAGAGCATTAAGCACCTGTTGCCAAGGACGCTCAATCTCAGAACGCTCAGTGACGTTAATTTTCACGTAACTGTCAAGCAAACCCATGACGTGAAATCTTGTGCGTACATTGTCATAGCGCGCCAAAATGACGTCACTGAAAGATGTGGTCGCCAGTTCCCTGACGAATAACCCTTCCCCATTAATTGGCATTTGACAAGTGCGCGTACTCGAGGTATTGCGTACGTTTTTTTTTTTTTTTTACGACTTCTAGATTTCTTGCAAGCAAGAATATATAACCATTAGTTTCAGTGTCCAAGATATATTTGAAGGAGATATGAGGGCAATGCATAACAAATAGCAGAGTTATTAGTAGATGGTAGTCATACTCTCAGGGAATGCAGTCATGCTTCATAGAAACCAAACAGTCATATACTCCCAGGGAATGTACTCATGCTTCATAGCAAACAAATAGTCAAAAGAATATGAAACAAGTGAGTTGTCAATACACAGCATAGAAAACAATTCAACCTTCCATGGTGGCAGTCCCAGAAAGTCTGTCAAATGGAGTAATTGTGATTGGAGTTTACTTAACTTGACTTTATAAGCATAATTTTATTTTGCTTAACCCTTTGGCGAGTAGAACGACATATATGTCGTCTATCGGTTGAGGAGTAGAACGACATATATGTCGTTTCAGGAAGTGTTATTTTATGTAGACATAACTTCAATAAATCATCTGATTTATAAATGATTTGTATATGATTATTTTAATTAATATAATGTCCCAAATGTATAAGTGCAATTGATTATGATAACACACGTTTAAAAAAAAATGCACATAAATTAAAATGAATTATTGGACCCTTTTGACCCGAACTTGTTAATAATTATTGCTATGACGTTGACGTTAAATTTACTCATGACGTCATGTATATGACGTTATAGATACTCTCCAAAGGGTTAAGTGTTAAAATGCAATTTACACTAAACAAATTGAGCATGTTCTTCATTGCTTAAATGAAATGAATCAATACCATTTTTCATGAATGCACTTTAATGATGTTGTCAGGGTTTTGTTATGAAACCTATTTTATTTCTTATTACGGTCTTAGTGTATAAAATAACACATATAGCTCAATAATTTAGTTTTCATAATTTTTTTTTAGCACAACAAAGAAAAAATTGCAAATAGACTCTGTATGTTGTTGTTGTAACTGGAGGTCTGGAACCCTGAACAAATCTTCAACACATTCATTTGTTTATTTATAATATCATATCAAAATATGTGAGTACATGTAGTATATAAATTTGACCTTGAAATCAAACATGATCTAAACAGTGTTATAGGAGAGGTCAAAGAAGAAGGAATATAAATCGCTTTAAGGAGATAAGAAGATTGTTAAAGATACTAACTATAATTCAAAGATTAGTTTCTTGCAATTGTGAACCATGATAGTAAAATCCAAGTGAAAACCTCAAAATTGAAACTTGCAAACAAGAATCGAAGATTCAAAAGTGTAATCTTCAAAAGTGCAATCTGCAGAACGACTTACGAAACAATGCTGCAAAGATTTCTGATTTCCAAAAATTTTGTTTCTTATTCAAGGGCTCTTCTTCAGCTTTAAAAACAATGGGTTAAAGTTGACAATGACATATATAAATAAATCAGGCAGTTCATGCACAATGATGATTTCCTCGCTAAGTCATGTGTGTGTGTTGCAACAATCAACTAATCGTTTCAACACAACCAATTGAGTTGTAAACTGAAAGATGCAATTTTTTGCGAAAAAAACATTACATTTTTCAAATGATGTCAAAAATCTTGTAACTGGGTATATATGGGCGTGAAGTCAATGACCATGCAAAGGAACTTTGACTAAAATTATATATGAATAGATCTCAAGGAATAAATGAGTTGTCTAACTGGAATGGTATTGTTCTCTCACTAAACAATTGTTAACCCTTCCATGACTGGAGCTTCCTTACATTTTGCAAAAGCCCTGTGCCAATGCATTCTCTTATGGGAGACTCGCATATATAAAAGAATACAACAATAACAATATTTACCTTGACCTTGTAAGCCAGTGCATTCTCTTATATATGTGAGGTTCCATATGGGAGACTCGCATATATAAGAGAATGCACTGGCTTACAAGGTCAAGGTAAATATTATTAGCTAATGTATTCTCTTATATATGCGAGGCTCCCTATGGGAGACTCTCGTATATAAGAGAATGAATTGGCACAGGGTTTTCACCAAAAAATTGAGGAAGGACCAGTCATGGAAGGGTTAACAAAATGAAGAAAAACCCAGATTACTTCAAATTTCCAAACAAATATTGAATTAAAGCATGAAATAATATTAGCACATATAGCAAATAATAAGTTACATAGTTAAATGTATTCTGTCATTATGTTTCCATATAGGTACCTAAAAAATAAACAATGCATCAAGCCATGAATCTCTACTCTGGCTATGCCTATGGAGATAATATTCCACCGGTTCTAAACCTGGGAACTTTATAAAGTCCTGACAGGAAGATTGTAGCATTGAAAAAAACAGCGCAGACTACGGCCCGAAAAGTTTCGAGATTCAATTCCGATTTTGAATATTACTCTCTGATTCGATTTGATTCGAAAGCAGTAGTGTAATTCGGGATATTTTGAATCATTGAATAAAAGACTCTATTGCCGGGAATAGCCTGCATTATCTTTAAAACATTTTTATTAATTAATAACTGTTCCTTAATAATGTACTTCATAATAGGTGAAGGTCCAAGCTTGATATTATATGATTTAGTGTTGTCCTTTGTGAGCCGATTTCACGATAAACAAGAATTGATTACCTGGGGGGGGGGGATTTTATTATTGTAAGCGATGCAGAGTGAAATCGGCTCATTGTTCCCAGATTTTGAACTAGTGGAAGATTATCTCTATGGGCGTAGCCAGAGTAGAGATTCATGACATGATCTACCATATACAAGACTGCAATAAGAATTATAGTCAGCAGTGGATATCATCCAAACAAATAAGCACATAAACAGGCTGTGATCTGAGCTGAACAGAATCTAAAGCAGAATGATACAGTGAACAGGCTGGGGGTTTCAAATAAGCGGAAATCACTTCTCACCGTTAGGTTATTAGGGAGAAGTGAACTGTTATCTGGGAGAAGTAACAATGGCTGAAGTTCAATTTATTCCCCAACATCACTATGATATCCAATAGGTAATATGCAGCCCAAAGAGCCCACTTTAAATATTCAGTTAGGACTGGTATAGGGAATCAAAATAGGGAGAAGTGGCACATTTTAGGGAAGAGATGTCTCCAAAGTCGCCCTCTAGGCTGGTCCCTTCTCCCAAGTTGCCCTCTAGGCTGGTCCCCGTCTCCCAAGTCACCCTCTAGGCTGGTCCCTTCTCCCAAGTTGCCCTCTAGGCTGGTCCCCGTCTCACAAGTCGCCCTCTAGGCTGGTCCCTTCTCCCAAGTTGCCCTCTAGGCTGGTCCCTGTCTCCCAAGTTGCCCTCTAGGCTGGTCTGTGTCTCCCAAGTCGCCCTCGAGGCTGGTCCTTGGTGTGATAGACAAGCTTAGAAATAGTGTCTGTCATTTGAAGAATGAGGTCCCCAGAGGGTGAATTTAGCGATGCTCTAACTAGCATTAATTCACCCAATTGGAACCTCATTCTGCTTAGCCCTCATCTTCCAACTTCAACTGGGGAACTTCAATCTGATCCTAGGTCTCCATAGCAGTTGAGGCCTCAGTAGAATGAGGTTCCCAGAGGGTGAATTTGATGACACTAGCCCGACAGTGCAGGATAGTGTCACTACATTCACCCTCTGGGGACCTCATTCTGAAAATGATAGACACTATTTCAAGGGTTGATGTTAGCACACAATACATAAGGTTAGTAAGAGGAGCCTAACCGCATCATGAGGTCAGTCATCATTCGGAATTCTCGCACAAAATAAATTGTGCGCAGTTTATTGGAGATGATCGGATTAGTCTCCATTTGAATTCTAAATACACTATGGTTGTGTAGTTAGAACTCAAATGGAGACTATTGAGTTCCCCCCATCAGTGGCCTGTGTGTATTAACCCTTTACCCAACAGAAGGGCCCTGTGCAAATGCATTCTCTTATATATGCGAGTCGACCATAGGCCAATGCATTCTCTTATATATGCGAGGCGACCTATGGTCGACTCGCATATATAAGAGAATGCATTGGCACAGGGCATAACTGTAACTATCACAATGTGGTCAAGGAGCCGGTTCCAATGATATCCATATTTGTATGGTTCTATTGAGACAGACCGAAGATATTTTAGGCTGTTGAAGCTTTATTTGGCCGGTTTTGGCCGTTTTGTTGGGTAAAGGGTTAAGCGATATGTGACTGTGAAGTCATATGCTCTTCAAATCTCATGCAAAGTTGTGTCCCCTGAGAAAGGTCACTTCTACTTTGACAGCTTGATCATACCTAGAAGTGAAATAGGTACCTGGCGTGTTGGACATGCCTAAATTCGTGTAGAGGTGTGTATGTGTGTGTGTGCATGTCTGGCCACCCCAGTGAAATTCCTCTAAAAATGGCAGCATGCATTAGACTCAGCATAGCTCAGCAACTGGGGTTATTATGTAACTGTTAAAACACTTAAAGAGACTTGTGTGGTGATTAAGCACTATATCAAAACTATTGTCTCCGTTTAAAACTGACACCCGAAATTAAATTTGCCCAAATTGGATATATAACTAATGGTCCAAAATAGCTGAAGATCAACATCTACATATATACAGAAGACAGAGGACAACATAGAATATCTGAGTATATCGTAGCTACACCTGCAAATATACAGAAGACAGAGGACAACATAGAATATCGTAGCAGAATATCTTGAGTATATCGTAGCTACACCTGCAAATATACAGAAGACGTAGGTCTATATATAATATTATAGCTACATCTGCATAGACTGCATATAAACAGAAGATATAGGTCTATATAGAATATCGTAGCTACATCTGCATATATACAGAAGATGTAGGTCTATATAGAATATTGTAGCTACATCTGCATATATACAGAAGACATAGTTCTATATAGAATATCGTAGCTACATCTGCATATATACAGAAGAAGTATGTCTATATAGAATATCATAGCTACATCTGCATATATACAAAAGACATAGATCTATATAGAATAAACTAGCTACATTTCTATTCATCTGAAACCAAAAATTCAGAATCATATCCCATGTAATGATTGTCCATACTTACATTTTGGAGGCAAAGTTCTGTTGACGAGATGTAGCGGGACTGACACGGCTCGTCTGTATGGCGGTTTCCCTGTCAGACTCACACTGACGGACCTCACACTGTCAGTCCTCGCCAAAGCAAACCGAGCACGATTCAGTTTCTTTAAGAAATTATCGCTGTCTCTTGCGCTGCTCGCCAAATCTGAAATAAAATTATCGAGTGAATACAAACTTTTATCATTATAATGAATAAATTAGAGTTTAATATATGCCTGGGAATTAAAAAACTGGAACCGGGAATGAAACCCATTCAGAACCGGGAACGTTCCTGGGAAATGAATGGCTTGTATGGACAAGTTGTACAACACAGGTTATGCGCAATGTGGCTAGTTTTGGTGACAGGAATCATAATAATGATAACTTAGATTAACAAATGGATATTCCAAAGTGTTATATTTGACCTTCTTGGGCCACATAATGGTATACAACGTAACATTACACAAGTTGGAAAACATAAAACCATCGTTTCGATTTCCCAAACTTCAAACGAATTGTTTCCGAAGTTGCGAACTTCTCGTGGCATCTCGTAACTTGTCTTTGTATGTTAACTTTAGAGAATACAAAATAAACAGTCTATTTATAGTTCGATGAAATTTGTGTGTTAATTTCCAATACTTTTTAGTGTCCTGATTTTTTATTTTATCGGGAGTCGGATGTAGTCTTGAAAAGTGTACATTCGGAGCAACACCAAATCACCCAGTGACTTGTCAGTCTAGTAGCCATTGTGCTGTACATTATGCTTTTGTATTATGCTAGAAATGTATTGGTATAATATTCTGTCTGGACTCTGACTCTCAACTTGCTTGAAACGATTTGCTCTCACAGTGCATGTGTTGTTGACAATAATAGCCTCAGATTGCTGATGCAACATCGCCGCAATTAATAATTTGACACACAATGTAAAAGGCTTGTTTCCCACGAACGGTTCATGCCACTACGTTGTGACTCGTGAGCTCTTGTCATGAAGTCATGGGTGTGCATAGGCCAAACCCTTAGACGATAGAATGGTCAATTCTACTCACACTTTATGTAGAATTTGCAGATATATAACAAATATATTGCATTGTGCACAATGCATGGAAAAATTAAACAAAATTATGTGCCGTTGGTGTCCGCTGATGTATGATATACCAGGTGTTAACAATTCACTAGGGGTTCACGGTATCCGGATTTTAATACCGACTACGGTATTGAAAATGGTACCGCGATATGACTAAATATCGTCACCAATAAATTTGAGTAGAACTGTTTGAGAATGATACTAGTAGCAAGCAGACAAAAATATAGCATTATTGATTTGATAATGATAATTATGAACACATGTTGCTTTGACAGGTATATAACATAAATAATTAATATAAATGGTCCTGAGTTTCGTTCTTTATACGACGGATAGATATATTTATAAGTGCCTGACGTAATCGGGAATTCCCTACCAACTGCGGGTCGCTTATGACATTAAAAATGAAGCTAACAGTCGCTCGTGTAAATAATAACAGCAAACATGTATTGATTTCATATTTTATATTGTACAAACAAACCAAGTTAACTAATGTGACAAGCATAGAATAGAAGTCCGTATCTGATTTTAACGTATCCATTTCGATGTATAGGACTGATATATGGCCGTGTAGTCAGGGGCGCCGGAAGAAGGGGGCAGAGGGGGCAGCTGACCCCCCTGCCCTTGACCAGGGGGGGGGGGGGGGGGGGGGCGAGCAGGGGCAGGACTTGCCCTTTTTCTGGAGACAGAAAATGCTTTTTGTGTGTTTAATCTCGTGTTTTTATAGCAAAATTTGACTTTTTTGGTCCAAATACCACCAATTTCACAAGGGAATATTAATTTTTTGTCAATTTTATCACAAAACGGCCATAAAAACCGACAAATACCATTAAAATAGGGATTTTTGCCACAATGAATTTATGGTTATTTTCCCGAGTTTGCGGAGAAAATGCCCTTTTTTGCGGAAAAGTGGCCTTTTTGTAGGCTCTGCTCCCCCCCCCTGCCCTTGGATGCTTCCGGAGCCCCTGTGTGTAGTTATAATGATCTAATGAGTTAGTGCATTATACGTCTAATGCATACGATTTTGTGGCGCTGTTGAACGCGCGTCATTGTGTCTCCAGATTATAAAAAACACCACACATTTTTTATTGTATTTGACGAGGAAACCTTCCAGCAATATTGAGCTGAGAACAGCCTGTATACACACATCAATTGCCGCCCATGCAATAAGTCATGCCGACTTGATTGTCCGCAGTGTGTTGACAAACGCTTATGGAGCAGTGAGAAATAATTAATTTTTACGCCACGCTAAACCGAAGCCGTTAGCAATGGCCTTTGTATCAGCATTAGAGGTGTCGATGGTTGCTAAATACTTGACACTGATAGAGATATCGTCGGTATTAATATCCACACCGGCGGCTACGATGTACCGACTATTTGCATAAAGTGAAACCGACTACACGGTGTCAAAAACAGTATCGCGATATGACTAAATACCAAAATACCATGAAGCCCTACAATTCACCCTGTTCCCGGTTCCTACAAATCATATTCCCGGGAAACGGGAATGAGTATAGGACCCGGGAACCGGGAAATTCCCGTTCCCGGGATTAAACCCTAGAATAAATGCAACAATTCAACCATTTACCAACACGTCAGCATTTCTTGTCATCAAAAAATATTGATGTCGGCTGTTGTTAGAAACACTTTCTTATTGAGTTATATAATTACCTGTAGTGTACACGATATCTCCTGAGTTATATGTAGATAGCTTTATATAGTTACTCATATGTTATGCAATAATCTCATGAGTTATATATATTATCTAATTAATTACCTGTAGGGTACGCGATATCTCCCGAGTTATATATGATTATATTTATCTAATTAATTACCTGTAGGGTACGCGATATCACCTGAGTTATATATGATTATATTATCTAATTAATTACCTGTAGGGTACGCGATATCTCCCGAGTTATATATGATTATATTTATCTAATTAATTACCTGTAGGGTACGCGATATCACCTGAGTTATATATGATTATATTATCTAATTAATTACCTGTAGGGTACACGATATCTCCTGAGTTATATATGATTATATTATCTAATTAATTACCTGTAGGGTACACGATATCTCCTGAGTTATATATGATTATATTATCTAATTAATTACCTGTAGGGTACGCGATATCACCTGAGTCATATATGATTATATTTATTTAATTAATTACCTGTAGGGTACACGATATCTCCTGAGTTATATATGATTATATTATCTAATTAATTACCTGTAGGGTAAACGATATCACCTGAGTTATATATGATTATATTATCTAATTAATTACCTGTAAGGTACACGATATCTCATGAGTTATATATAGATTTATATAATTACATGTAGGGTACGCGATATCTCCTGAGTTATATATGATTATATTTATATAATTAATTACCTGTAAGGTACACGATATCTCCTGAGTTATATATGATTATATTATCTAATTAATTACCTGTAGGGTACGCGATATCTCCCGAGCTTTCCAGATCAATCTGAGCCTCAAGTGACAGTGTGTCAAACCGCTGCAGAAAGAATTCCCATGACAGGATTTGTTCATTCGGCAGGACGTTCCATAACAGATGGATGTGCTTGAGAATCATCGACCGATCACTGATCACAGAATCAAACTGAAACTCGAGGCACCAACAGAAACTCTGAAAAAACATAACATCAACCAATCACTGATCACGTAATCAAACTGAAACTCGAGGCAACCAATCACTGGTCACGTAATCAAACTGAAACATGATCATCAACCAATCATTGAAACTCGAGGCACCAGCAGAACTTTACAAAATAAAACTTATCTTCAGTACCAAGCCTTGAAATAGTGTGTCTGTCATTTGCAGAATGAGGTCCCCAGAGGGTGAATTTAGTGATGCTACCCCGCATAGTGGGCTAGCATCACCAAATTCACCCTCTGGGAACCTCATTCTGCTGAGGTGTAAGCAGAATGAGGTCCCCAGAGGGTGAATTTGGTGATGCTAGCCCGCTATGCGGGGTAGCATCACTAAATTCACCCTCTTGGGACCTCATTCTGCAAATGACAGGCACACTATTTCAAGGCTTGTTCAGTACCATTGTATCCACTGAAGAACCAAATGAAACTCCACACACTCAGAGACACCAGCAAAATAAAACTATTTCAAATTAACTTCGTACATTGTAAAGTTGAGCTAAAAAGTAAAAGAAACTTTCTAAAGAAGTATTGTAATACACACAATATACGGGCAGGGGGATGCTTGCATACCGTAGACCAAGACAGGGGTACCTCTACTGTATGACCTGGATACAAGCATCCTCTGCCCATATACAGTAATGCCCTAATTAATCGACTCCTTTAACCACAGCAGAATTATGGGTAACTTTTCAGGATTTAGTCGGAAATATGGCTTGTTGCCATTCATCGGAAAGCTCTCGGGAGAATGCTGTGGTTAAGGAGGCGATTAATTAGGGCATTACTGTATTATGAGTATTACAAAGAAAAAGAAACTTTCTAAAGGAGTTTCTAAATAAACTAACACTTGGTAATTTGATAATACAGATACTTTCTAGAGAATATGAGGCCTAATGAGGTCCAAGCCTTGAAATAGTGTGTCTGTCATTTGCAGAATGAGGTTCCCAGAGGGTGAATTTAGTGATGCAAGCCCGCTATGCGGGGTAGCATCACTAAATTCACCCTCTGGGGACCTCATTCTGCAAATGACAGACACACTATTTCAAGGCTTGATGAGGTCCCAGAGGCAAGCCTTCAAATATTTTGTCTGTCATTTGCAGAATGAGGTCCCCAGAGGGAAAATTTAGTGATGCTACCCCACAGTGGGCTAGCATCAGTTAATTCACCATCTGGGGACCTCATTCTGATTAGGCCTCATCTTCTGGGTAGTATCTATAGTGTCAAATTAACATTGTTTTTACTTACTTTTTCCCTTCTGTTCAGTTTCTATAACCCCTAATTAGCAGAAGATGAAATGCATAATCAAGGCTGCTAATGGGTGAACAATACCAACTTCAACTGGGAAACTTCAATCTAATCCTAGGTCTCCAATAACAATTGAGGCCTAAGCAGAATGAGGTACCCAAAGGGTGAATATGGTGATGCCAGCCACCGTGCGGGTTAGCATCACTAAATTCACCCTCTTGGAAGCTCATTCTTCAAATGACAGACTCACTATTACAAGGCTTTGGTCACTAATGTAAGACATCCATCTCAAACCTCACTGATAAAGTTTAATGTTTAACCCACAGGGAGCCTCACACAGATGGAAGCATTCTCAACAGAGTGTTGTCTGCTCCAGTCTGTGTGGGGCTCTCTATGGGTCAGACACACTATTTCAAGTCTTGATTAGTAATGTAAGACATCCATCTCAAACCTCACTGACAAAGTTTATTGTTTAACCCACAGGGAGTCTCACACAGATGGAAGCATTCACTACAGACTGTCGTCTGCTCCAGTCTGTGTGGGGCTCTCTATGGGTCAGACACACTATTTCCAGGCTTGATTAGTAATATAAGACATCCATCTCAAACCTCACTGATAAAGTTTAATGATTAACCCACAGGGAGCCTCACACAGATGGAAGCATTCACTACAGATTGTCGTCTGCTCCAGTCTATGTGGGGCAGACATACTGGTATACTCACTCTAAGAGAATTTGATGAGATCGTTTCTAGATAAACGAGAGTCCTCTGCGCCACCGCGGCATTGATATCCTCTAGTGAACCAACGAGATGGCAGAAAGCATGGGCCAGTGTCGTCAGGATTATTTGGTTATGTCTAATAGAATTACCATCCAAAAGACGACCAAGCATAGTCACCCGTTCAACTGTAAAAGAATCAAATATTATTTAAAACATATCACATTTATGCATGCAGAGAGAAATGAAGTTTTTGTCCTGAAAAATTCTGGAGGTCAGTTTCAAAACAATGTCAATATTAATGTCATATCCCATAATAATACAGTCATATCCAATAATATTATTGAAGACATCCAGCTGGAGGAGAACTAAGGGATTATTCTACCTGTTTTAGGAAATGAGCCCAAAATAAACAAGAGG
Organism: Siphonodentalium dalli; assembly: GCA_032622095.1. Classification (NCBI taxonomy): domain Eukaryota; kingdom Metazoa; phylum Mollusca; class Scaphopoda; order Gadilida; family Siphonodentaliidae; genus Siphonodentalium; species Siphonodentalium dalli. Next base: position 286,449,161 of record CP136064.1, on the reverse strand, counting down.
TGTGCACTTGTGTGCTAGCATACCCCCACCGTGGCAATTAAACCCACATTATCCGTAAACCCAACAAAAAAGATTTTTAACTTTAAAGAAAAATTTGGATTAATAATCCCACAATTTTCTAAGTCAAAATAAGTCGAAAATGAAGTGTAATGTTAGGAAAAACAGTCCGAGCCAACCCTGAGCAGCATCATGTAGAGAGGGTGTTGTGAGAAGCATGTATACCAAAAATTGTTGAAATCGGTTCATATTTGTTAAAGTTATTAAGTCGGACAGAATTTTCTAAGTCGAAAAGTAAGGCGTAAAAAGAAAGTCGGACCACACTGCAATTAGCATCATGCGGAGAGGCGGTCCTAAGGAGATTGCATACAACAAAATTATTGAAATCAGTTCATAGTTGTTCGAGTTATGAGGTCGGACGGACTGACGGACGGACGGTACGATGGACACACGGAGGGTGAAAGTGTGACGACCAGACACAGTCAATCCAGTATACCCCCCATTTTCTTCGAAAGTGGGGGTATAACAAGAGAATGGAATTTGTATGAAAATGTTAATGAACAAGCTTACCCTTTGAGTGCCCCCTCATTTCCTGATACCTAGATTTAATTAGATTCTGAAGAACAAAATGTTTTTACCAACATGTCCATACATATGCATTGGATAAATGCACCTTTCGAAGCGATTTAACCAATATTAGCCAGCTTTTAGTTAACAACTTTTATCAGTGCAAAAACATACACCTGATCGGGAATGCTATAATAGTGAGCATTATTTGTTATATTTTAGTATTCAGGCACTACACCAACTGGAGGAATGTAGCATTCTATTAATATTGGCAAAAATATCAAGCAAACCGACCATACCACTCCATAGAAAATGTTGTCCGAACTACGATTAATTGTAAATATTTACTTCTAGATTTGGGATACAACAGCAATTAACTAACGAAAATGATTTCACGATCGGGTGTAACTGCACTTAATTAATAATTCAATATATAAGAATAATGGTGTGTGTTGTCAATTTGGATATACTATTTTGAGCAAGATTATTCTCCATTTCTATTTGATTACCCTATCGGAGTGTTTCACATCACTTTAAGTTTATATACCTGCAGCAAATCGAACTTTCCAGTTTTCATTATTGAAGTTCTCTTCCACAATATTCCACATAATGTCAGAGCCACCCGGGAGTGTGAGACAATGTAGGAGCAACGGGACAGCGACCGAAGCCAGTTGTGAATGTTCAGCCTGGAGCAAATTCCACAACCTACAAGTGAAACCATGGAATAATGATATATGGAGCAAAGCAGAAACTAGTTCCACAACCTACAAGTGAAAACATGGAATAATGTAGGAGCAATTTCTACAAGATATGAGTAAGACATATAGAATAAGAGCTAAATCAAGTTCCAAATCAAAAGTTAGACATATGCATTAATGAAGGAGCAAGTCCCAAAAGAAACATGTAAAATATATGGAGTAAAGCAGAAAAAAGATCCACAACCTATAAGTTAGACATATGAAATAATGAAGGAGCAAGTCCCATAAAAAGTAAGTTAGACATATTAAAGCAGTAATGGAGGAGCAAGTCCCAAAAGAAACATGTAAGATATATGGATTAATGCAGAAACCAGATCCACAACCTATAAGTTAGACATAGTGTTAATGAATGAGCAAGTCCAAAAAACAAACATGTAAGACATACGGAGTAAAGCAGAAATCATTCCATGTACGGATTAATGAAGGAGCAAGTCCCATAACAAGTAAATTAGACATATGGAGTAATGAAGGAGCAAGTCCCAAAAGAAACATGTAAGATATATGGAGTAAAGCAGAAACTAGATCCACAACCTATAAGTTATACATATGAAATAATGAAGGAGCAAGTCCCATAAAAAGTAAGTTAGACATATTAAAGCAGTAATGGAGGAGCAAGTCCCAAAAGAAACATGTAAGATATATGGATTAATGCAGAAACCAGATCCACAACCTATAAGTTATACATATGGAGCAAGTCCCATAACATGTACGTTAGACAAATGATTAATGAATGAGCAAGTCCCAAAAACAAACATGTAAGACATATGGATTAATGAAGGAGCAAGTCAAATAACTTCAAAGTATATGGATTAAAAACAGACAGTTGTGTATTGTAGTACTCAAATTCAGGGCCTCTTTATTTGGTCTGGATGTAGGTCATATCCCAAATTGAGAGTCTGAATATTTCGAATTGGGGAGCAACAATGTTATTAGGTGGAAATTAAGGTACAGTAATCTAAATTTTGAGAAATTAACTCAACTCTCCACGGACCTTACAGACAAATGTCAGCTTTGTAGTTTCCAAGAAGAAGATATTTTATAAATACCGACTCACCCCTCGATAAGAATCTTGGACAGTAGATATATATATATATATTATTAATTTGAAACAAATCCAGTTTGGATTTATGGTTCCAATTATACGAAAAATAGAGGATATATAAAGTTAAAATAATGTTCATCTCCTATATGTTTGGTATTACTTCTTCAGATCGCACTGGAATTGTCAGATTCTGATGTATGCCAAATTTAGTCCTTGAAGGTCGTGTACGAAACTTTGTGGTGCTAGATGAAAGTCAAAGTTTTCTTTGAAATGTATTAATGTGGGCGATTGAACTAGATTGTTCCATTTTTCAAATACTCGCTGAGAGAATGAGAATTCCCCCACATCTTTAGATTTATGCTCCACTTGTAATTTCAATTTCTCTCCATGTGTTCCAACATAGGTGTTTTACTTAAAGAACAGTGCAGGGTCTATGTTGTACAGCCCCTTTAAGTTTCTATCATGTCTGTTCATATAGATATATACCCTTCGACTCCGATTGGGTCATGTACAGATAAGGTATGTGTGATGTCATGGATAATTGGGGACCGTTCTATATTAGTGCTGAAACGGATATCCGGATATCCGGTTGACAACCGGCTACAACCGGTTGAACTACGATCAACCGGTTAACCGCTATATAATACACACATGCAATGCCACTGATAAAAACTAACGTATTCAGGTCCTTAATCGGCATAGACTGATAACAGTATAGCTTTTAAACACGGGTACTTTATCAATTTTGCTACAAACGTTATCACTCAGAGGGGTATACATTCGAAATTACGCGTAATAAAAGTCAAAATCTGGTGCCAGATCAAAAGTCTTCCATGAATGGCAGATTACATAGTCTGGCATCGGCGGCTAAACATCTAAGATGCATGACGTCATCTTTGATGTTCCGATGTCCGGTAAAATATGTGCACTGATGCCACTTGGTCATCGGCAAAGATCAATACAATCGTTTTCACTGCAGTACGGCGTGGTCATTTGACATCTACTCTTCGACTGACTACTTGTAGACAGTATCATGGATACCCAAGAAATGAGTAAATCAGATGTCTCGGCACATTTCAAAGAGAAATTGGCAGGATGCAAACTCTGAGAACCAACCCTATTTACATACGATCGGTCTATACTTCTAACATTACTGAGTTTGAGTAATCTCAGTCGATGAAATTCAAATGAACTCGAATCAAAGTGGTGTTCCCGTGCAGTCGGACTTATTTGCATCCTAATGACTAATTCTCAGCATTTGATTGTCTTCTAACAGAAAACACTGTTTTCAGCAGGTTTTCAGCTGTTTTTTTAATTTTCATTTGTTAACTTCATAAAGTTCACAAACTTCATAATTATGTTTATCGGTCGTCAGTCATCCTTATCCATCTCAAATCGCAAAAGAACACCCAGCAGTTAGAATACCTGAGTCACATGACTTAATAATCGGACAGTCCCATAATCGCTATAATGGCAATAAAAAACTGCTGATATTTGCATGTACGAACATATGTATATAGGTCACACAATATTCTTCCCAAAACGAGAACGATAACAAGTCAGGTAGCAGTCGCAACTGCAGTACAAACAGGTCAAGCATGACATGATGTCACGTCTATTTATAAACACTGCAAGTTTTAGTTCACTGTGTTATATGCCAAGTTGTCAACACGTGGCTTTGTGACGTTCGTGTTTGGTGATTTACATTCGTTTAATACAAGCTCTGTCTGTGTAAACATTACGCGAGTTTTCCATATAGTTAATAAATCAAATTATGCTGATATATTGGTACATATTATGGTGTAACAGTGTAAATAATCAGTGTAAAGTCATAGGTTGAAAACAGCGGATAACCGGTTATGATCCGGTTACACGTCGCGGTTAACCGGCTACAAAAATAGGTCAACCGTTTCAGCACTATTCTATATGCCATGTATATTATAATATGACTCACCCCGGGATAAGAATCTTTGACAGCAGATACTTAATGTACTCCGGGTACTGTGTGACGGAGTAGTTGAGAGTTTCTCCATGCAGTATGAGGTACTTCAGAGCCGTTATCATGGCAAACTGCGCATCTGTATCACAAATCTTCTCCAATTCCTGTTAAGAAAATATAGTTGCAATTTTCCATTATAAGTACCTTACTCGTATTTAAATTCGCGCAGTACTATTTTTCGCTCAGTTTTGAATTCGCCCACTTTAAATTCGTGCGCGAATTCAAAACTGACAAAAATATTTTGTAATATTTCCGTGATATTTTCGTATATCTTGGAGCTAATGACAGTTTCTGTTCTTAGTCATTGCTCGAGATAGTATGTGTATAATAAACACCATTGTGGTGGATTTACATCGTGTAGACAATAAATTAGTAACTACATACATCATCCATCACATTTTGGCGACCTGGATTATTATACAAGTTCAACAATGTCTATGTTACCATGATTTGTCACTTGGAATTTTGAGGAATGGTCTTGATAGCGGTTGGCCGAATGTAAATATATGCATACATATATAGGCGTAATTGTCTATTCAACCGTTCATAATATATGTAAACTCAACAACATAGCCCCCTTGTATTACCTATGGACTGTGGTTTAGATTAAACTTGGGAGTCATACTATTTTTCCCTCAGTTTTAAATTTGCGCATTGATGGGTATGCGAAAAATAGTACTGCGTGAATTTAAATATGAGTAAGGTAGATATTTTCCCATGATTCTCCATATAATGGCAATAATAATGGGACATTTTGACACAAATTGGATTGTATGTATTATACTAGAAAATTCAAAATAAAATCAATATTGATTCAAAGAAGTGTTTCCGGACAATGATCTTTGATTCATATATATTATATAACCCTTTACCTAACAGAAGGGCCCTGTGCCAATGCATTTTCTTATATATGCGAGTCGACCATAGGTCGCCTCGCATATATAAGAGAATGCATTGGCTTAACACATTAAAAATTATAAAATTGTTAAAGAATGTAAGAAAAAATGGTAAAAAAAGATATTTTTTAGGCCAATGCATTCTCTTATATATTCGAGGCGACCTATGGTCGACTCGCATATATAAGAGAATGCATTGGCACAGGGCTAACTGTAACTATCACAATGTGGTCAAGGAGCCGGTTCCAATGATATCCATATTTGTATGGTTCTATTGAGACAGACCGAAGATATTTTAGGCTGTTGAAGCTTTATTTGGCCGGTTTTGGCCGTTTTGTTGGGTAAAGGGTTAATACCCAGGAAACCATATCAAACTTGTAAGAAGAGATAGACCATCTTAAAGGCCAACTTAATTTTCACGGATTATTTTTTTTATAGTGCCTTGATACAGGGACCAGCCTAGACCAGATTTTCAGGGCGAAATGACTTCGCCCTACTATAAAAATAAGGCGAAGTGGCCGTTCTATAGGGCGAAGTGAGTCTACAAAATTTAAATTGATCAGTACTACGACAGGAGTCGCTATAGAACGAAAATAGGAGAGATGAAATATGTCAATTAAACTTATGAAACAATGGTTGAAATATGGAGTCATTATGTTCACTTCATCCTAATAACTATTAATAATACCCAAACATAATTGTGAGAGGATAGCAGCATTTTATATCGTAATTGTGGGAGAATGACAGGATTTTATTTCATATTTTTCAGGTTGTTAAAAATGCCAACAATATTTATCAAACAGAAACGAAACGAAATCATGAACACTTTTACTGCGCTCTATTAGTAATCCCGTTTGAAATTTTAATATGCTTCACAAATGAATTTGTTTTAAAATTTCTTTAACCAAACTCCATAGAGGGAGTGATGAATTGACACATTGTGAGAGGTGTGAGTTGTAATCTTTATTGTAAGGTGTGGTAATCACGGTAATCTAAAAATAACAACAACCAGATTAACACTTGAGGCCCGACGATGTTTTCACAGCTGCCAGTAATCAGACTCCGTTGTCAACATGCTTCCAGATTGGAGCCTTACAGGTGTTAATTGTTTTATAACACCCTGATAGTGGAGTATTGTGTGCAATCACAGTTGACAGTTGTAAATTATCATAAATTATTTGGGGCATTTTGCCGAATTTCGTCAGTCAACTTTGGAATTTTTAGGGCGACTTGAACTTCGCCCTGACTGCAAAAATAAGGCGAAGCGGATGGCGCTAGGGCGAAGAAGTCGCCCACGTCGCCCTCTCGGCTGGTCCCTGCCTTGATATATGGTTCTAATAACAATCTATGCTATAAAATATGATTAAAATACTATAATTCATCACCATTTGAAACGTCTGTGTCTCCGGAGGTGCCCATAGAGTAATAGAAAACAGCTGAAATCATAAAATAATTTCCCCCGTTATGACTAGCAGAATGCAACAGAATTCAAACTGTAGTTTATTTTCAATGGAAAGGGAATAACTTTATATCTAAATATATAGAGTTATGCCCCTTCCATTGAAAATAATCAACTTTGTGTAGAAACTTTAGCACAGAACAGACATCGATATCTCAACAAAAAAAACATTTTCACAGTCGAAAATTAAGTGGGCCCTTAAAGGGAGACTTACTAGTAATAGCTTATGAAGTAACTGTATATTATGTGGCATCTCCGTCAAGTCAAATTTTATTTCTGGTTTATCGTCATCTTGATTTGCTGATATAATAGATAAAAGATCTGAAACATTGTTATAAATTGTGCATGTAAGCAAGCATGTAAGCACTAAGCATGTTGACATTAGCTGACATCCTACTATACTAAATATACAGGTAAAATATCCAGACAATCCTACTATACTAAATATACAGGTAAAATATCCAGACAATTGACCTCACATCAATTTTGTCAGAACAAAGCAAATAACTGTGTTGAGGTCTGAAATCCTGAATACATTTTTAATGGGTTTTTTTCAAGTAACCTTCGAAAATATAAAGAGGATCTACAACTCATCCCCAATTTATAGTGGAACATATAAAACGAGTCCAGTAAATTTGATTTTGGCGAGGTTCAGACGTAATTTACGAGTTTTGTAAATTCCGCTATAAACTGGGGATGAGTTGTAGATTATATTTATTACATGACCCAAAAACCTCGATAAAACATACTTAAACAAGAGGTGTGCACTCGAGTGCTAGCATACCCACACCGTGGCAAATTCAACCCGCATTATCCGTAAACCCAACAAAAAAGATTTTTAACTTTAAAGAAAAACTCGGACTAATGATATCGATATGGTGTCACAAGAAGCTTGTACAGAAAAAATTATTCAAATTGGTTCATATTTGTTAAAGTTATTAACCTCTTCGCTGCTAAATGACGTCATGATGTCATGTGCTGGACTGTTGACGTTATTGCCATTTTCCAATAGGAAAATATAACGCGAATACCACAAGAGCCATAAAACTGACTCAGTTGAAAGGCTATTATCGTTCTCAATCGTGGAACACCATACACTGTTTGAAACTTCGAGATACAGTTATTCCGATGCCCCAATCTCTGAGTTCCAGTTTGTATAATGGCCTACTGCTAGTGTGCAGAAGTAGGTCCGTAGTACCTACGGACCATATAGCACACGGCGTGCACTTTTACGTCCGTAATAGTTACGGACGTCATAGCAGCGAAGAGGTTAAGTCGGACAGAATTTTCTAAGTCAAAATAAGTCGAAAATGAAGTGTAATATTACGAAAAACAGTCTGAGCCAATCCCTAGCCACATCATGTAGAGAGGGTATTGTGAGCAGCATGTATACCAAACATTATTGAAATCGGTTCATATTTGTTATAGTTATTAAGTCGGACAGAATTTTCTAAGTTAAAATAAGTCGAAAATGAGGCGTAACTTTAACAAAAAAAGTCGGACCGAACCACAATTAGCATCATGCAGCGAGGCAGTCCTAAGGAGATTGCATACAAAACATTATTGAAATATGTATTTGTTGCATACATTCTGTTTGGTATAATATGAGATGGTCCCATAAATGGCAAAATTAGTGTTCAGTATCACTTGGGGTGACAGGAAAGACTATGTCACCACTGACAATATACATATATATTTAGTCTACTATACCTATTTGTATTTGTAATTTTTCATGTGTGTATTGTGAATGACATTATCCTATCCTATCCTATCATTTTAATGTTCAGGTATGAACACCATTCAATAAATGTGTACAAGCCAGAACACAACGGAAATAAGTCAGTTATACCTCGTGTTCTCTTACAACAAGTGAGTAACAAACATAAATATTATTTAAAGTTAAAAGGAAATAATCCGAAAGTAAAAAAAGTGAAAGATACAAAATTTAAAAGATATACAAAATTTAGAAGATATATAAAAAATTAAATAAAAATATAAATAAAATAAATTTTAATTTAATTTGAATGAGGTCCGGATGAGCTGGAGCTCCGTAAAAGTCAGGGTCCGTAACAGCCGGGTCCGTATAAGCCAGGGTCCGTATGAACCGGAGGTCTGTAAAAGCCAGGGTATGTAAGAGCCAGGGTCCGTAAGAGCCAGGGTCTGTATCAGCCGCATACCCATAAGAGAATATATTGGCCTAACAATATTTACCTTTACCTTGTAAGCCAGTGCATTCTTTAATGCTGCACCAGCGCAGATCCTGACATGAACGTTGTAAGCCAGTGCCTTGTCTTATATATGTGAAGCTTTCTATCAGACACTCACATATATAAGAGAATGCACTGGATCTTTAATGATGGACAAGCACCACTCTAGTCATATATGGGAGACTTGCATATATAAGAGAATGCACTGAGGCAGGATCTTTAATGATGCACCAGCACATCAACATTGAAAGTCAGTGTATTCTCTTATATAAATGCGAGACTCGCATATATAAAAGAATGAACTGGCATAAGATCCTTAATGCTGCATCAGGACATCTCCCGTCATGAAAGTGTTAAATAACACTCCAGTATGGACCCAAGCAGACGACAGTAATCAGTGCATTGATCTCTCTGTCTGGGGCTCCATAAAGAGTTAAATTACACTCCCATATGGAGCCTCACATGGACCCAAGCAGACGACAGTAATCAGTGCATTGATCTCTCTGTCTGGGGCTCCATAAAGAGTTACTATCATCATTTCACCCTCATTCTTGTCTGCTTTATGCATGTTTTTTTTTAGTTCCTCGCATGTTGTGAGTTTTTTAGCAGGAATCCTGGTGGGATATCGTGACAATGCTCTGATGATTGTCGTCTGCTTGAGTCTGTGTGAGACTCCATACAGCAGTGTAATTTAATCCTTTCATGATGGGCACTGTGCTAATGCAGCATTAAAGATCCTGTGCCAATGCATTCTCTTATATATGCAAGTCTCCCAGAGGGAGACTCGCATATATAAGAAAAAGCACTGGCTTATAAGGTCACGGCAAAAAACATTGCTAGGCCATGCATTCTCTTATATATGCAAGACTCCATATGGGTGACTCACATATATAAGAGAATGTATTGGCACAGGGTTTAAAACTCCAGTCATGACAGGGCAAGCCTTGAAATAGGGTGTCTGTCATTTGCAGAATGAGGTCCCCAGAGGGTGAATTTAGTGATGCTACCCCGCATAGCGGGCTAGCATCACCAAATTCACCCTCTAGGAACCTCATTCTGCTGAGGTGTAAGCAGAATGAGGTCCCCAGAGGGTGAATTTGGTGATGCTAGCCCGCTATGCGGGGTAGCATCACTAAATTCACCCTCTGGGGACCTCATTCTGCAAATGACAGACACCCTATTTCAAGGCTTGTGACAAGGCTATAACAGAATCGTCATCTCACCATCATTCTTGTCTGCTTTATGCACATGTTTTTTTAGTTCCTCGACTTTCGGGAGTTCTTTAGCAGGAATTCTCACAGGATATCGTGGACAGACCTGCTCCGTAAGCTGCGATGACAACTGGTGCCACAGAGTGATGTTCTGACAGAAGTTACAGTTGACCTTGGGAGACTCCTCGCTGCAGGTGTGCGCTCCCTCCCAAGGTCGCGACAGCATCTTCGTCATCAGTGCCATCACAGTTTTGTTTCCCTCGTTATAAATTCCCAGGTGCCTTGGACACTCCTGGAGATCTTGCTGTTGGAATAAATCAAAAGTATTAATTTTTTCTATAGCGATGGGCCAAATTCTGGTTGCGAGTACGTTTTTATTGCAAAATTAACATGTGACCCTTTCTATGCTAAAGCATCATTGATGAGTAGTTATCCCATAGGAAAATATAATCAGATAATAAGTTTAACCCTGTCTATACTAAAGCATCATTGATGAGTAGTTATCCCATAGGAAATGTTCAGATAATAAGTTTAACCCTGTCTATACTAAAGCATCATTGATGAGTAGTTATCCCATATGAAATGTTCAGATAATAAGTTTAACCCTTTCTATACTAAAGCATCATTGATGAGTAGTTATCCCATATGAAATGTTCAGATAATAAGTTTAACCCTTTCTATACTAAAGCATCATTGATGATTAGTTATCCCATATGAAATGTTCAGATAATAAGTTTAACCCTTTCTATACTAAAGCATCATTGACGAGTAGTTATCCCATATGAAATGTTCAGATAATAAGTGTAACCCCTTCTATACTAAAGCATCATTGATGATTAGTTATCCCATATGAAATGTTCAGATAATAAGTTTAACCCTTTCTATACTAAAGCATCATTGACGAGTAGTTATCCCATATGAAATGTTCAGATAATAAGTGTAACCCCTTCTATACTAAAGCATCATTGATGAGTAGTTATCCCATAGGAAATGTTCAGATAATAAGTTTAACCCTTTCTATACTAAAGCATCATTGATGAGTAGTTATCCCATAGGAAATGTTCAATTAATAAGTTTAACCCTTTCTATACTAAAGCATCATTGATGAGTAGTTATCCCATAGGAAATGTTCAATTAATAAGTTTAACCCTTTCTATACTAAAGCATCATTGATGAGTAGTTATCCCATAGGAAATGTTCAATTAATAAGTTTAACCCTTTATATACTAAAGCATCATTGATGAGTAGTTATCCCATAGGAAATGTTCAATTAATAAGTTTAACCCTTTCTATACTAAAGCATCATTGGTGAGTAGTTATCCCATAGGAAATGTTCAATTAATAAGTTTAACCCTTTCTATACTAAAGCATCATTGATGAGTAGTTATCCCATAGGAAATGTTCAATTAATAAGTTTAACCCTTTCTATACTAAAGCATCATTGATGAGTAGTTATCCCATAGGAAATGTTCAATTAATAAGTTTAACCCTTTCTATACTAAAGCATCATTGATGAGTAGTTATCCCATAGGAAATGTTCAATTAATAAGTTTAACCCTTTCTATACTAGAGCATCATTGATGAGTAGTTATTCAGATAACATTCAGATAATAAGTTTAACCATTTCTATACTAAAGCATCATATAATAATGGACTCATTTCATCCATTTTATAACTCATGTGCGCTTCAGATGACCACCGTAGTCCACTTTTATTTTCTGGCATACCCAACTTTGTAATTGTGACATATTTCGGCCTGGTCGTAGTAATTCTTTCTCTGAAACATTTCACTGTGCGCTCTCAAAATGCTTAGCGACATTCACAGATAAGAATTACTGTACTTATATTTTTATTTAAACAATAAACTATTTATCTGTACCTATTGTTTGACTACTAAATATCCTTAACTGTTATCACCCTATGTTAGTAGCTCACTCCCCTCATTTGCGGGAACTCCTATATACACTATAAAATGTTATATTTTAAAGGATCAGATAAGAAATTATAATTTATAAGCTGCACAGCTAACACAATATCATAGGTTGATGCTAAATGAAGAGCGGTGACTAAATCATTTGCCGTATCATGCCTTGCAAATTTTATATCATGATGAATGGGGAAACATGTACCTGTACAAATTGGGCAACATAACCATAAGATATCCCCATTATATATTTAATAAGTCTTATTGCTATGTTCTTTTTCCGTCATGGTATGCATACATTTATTTTATACACATATCACGTGAAAAATTTACATATATGGCGGCAGAATGATCGGCCATTTTACTATCCTGTATCCTTTGTTGACCTGTAGATAGCCGAGGGATCCCTCTCGGTTACCAGTCGACCCTTCATACTAGTTTCTTCCTGCTAGTCCGGTGGGCCGGTGTGGTGCTATCCACCCAGTTTGTAGTTACTAGGTCTGACATCCCCTTTGCCATAATGGCATAAACCATAAAACATTCAGATAATAAGTTTAACCCGTTCTATACTAACACATCAGTGATGAGTAGTTATCCCATGTGAAATGTTCAGATAATAAGTTTACTGCCAACTACAAGTTATCTCGTACTTTTGCATGTAATTGAATGGGCATCGGCAGTGAACGGGTTAAAAGGACTCAAGGACTCTGATAATACCGTCTTCATATGCTCTGATAAATACACGAAATATTGATGTACCATCTTCATATGCTCTGATAAATACACGAAATATTGATGTACCATCTTCATATGCTCTCATAAATACACGAAATATTGATGTACCGTCTTCATATGCTCTGATAAATACACGAAATATTGATGTACCATCTTCATATGCTCTGATAAATACACGAAATATTGATGTACCGTCTTCATATGCTCTGATAAATACACGAAATATTGATGTACCGTCTTCATATGCTCTGATAAATACACGAAATATTGATGTACCATCTTCATATGCTCTGATAAATACACGAAATATTGATGTACCATCTTCATATGCTCTGAATAATACTGGCCATGATCACAGCCATTGCATGCTTCCATCTGTGTGGGGCTCCCTGTGGGATAAATCTCTTAGTTAACCCTTTACCCAACAGAACGGCCCTGTGCCAATGCATTCTCTTATATATGCGAGTCGACCATAGGTCGCCTCGCATATATAAGAGAATGCATTGGCTTAACACATTAAAAATTATAAAATTGTTAAAGAATGTAAGAAAAAATGGTAAAAAGTGTTAAAAAAAGATTTTTTTTAGGGCAATGCATTCTCTTATATATGCGAGGCGACCTATGGTCGATGCATTCTCTTATATATGCGAGGCGACCTATGGTCGACTCGCATATATAAGAGAATGCATTGGCACAGGGCATAACTGTAACTATCACAATGTGGTCAAGGAGCCGGTTCCAATGATATCCATATTTGTATGGTTCTATTGAGACAGACCGAAGATATTTTAGGCTGTTGAAGCTTTATTTGGCCGGTTTTGGCCGGTTTGTTGGGTAAAGGGTTAAACAAACATGATTTATTTCTACAATAGCAGGAATAGACTAACACGGAATGCTCTTTCTGTTCCATGCCGTGCAAATGTCTGTTGTTTGTTTGGGACCAAAACATCATGTTCAAAGTTGTAATTTTTATGACTTCAGTGCATCTTTCAGGGACCAATAATGCCCGTAGAAAGGTAGGTCAAGTATTTATCGACTGATCTTGATACCGGGACAGATTCAAAAGCGAATGTTACTAGGTTAGCGCAAACACCATACGTCATTGTAAAATATCCGCCATTGTTATTTGTATGTTTATCTGAATGACATCATGTGATTTAGTCTGGATAATATCAACTGAAGAAGGTCTAAGGCCGAAAGCTTTTGAAGGGCGACTTATTAATTAATTTTTTTAGGCCTTGGTTAAACAAGAGGTGTGCACTCGAGTGCTAGCATACCCCCACCGTGGCAAATTCGACCCGCATTATCCGTAAACACAACAAAAAAGATTTTTAACTTTAAAGAAAAATTCGGACTAACAGTCTGAGCCAATCCCTAGCCGCATCATGTAGAGAGGGTATTGTGAGAAGCATGTATACCAAACATTATTGAAATCGGTTCATATTTGTTAAAGTTATTAAGTCGGACAGAATTTTCTAAGTCAAAATAAGTCAAAAATGAGGCGTAACTTAACAAAAAAAGTCCCAAGGAGATTGCATACAAAACATTATTGAAATCGGTTGATAGTTGTTCGAGTTATGAGGTCGGACGGACGGACGGACACACGGACGGAGAAAGCGTGACGGACGGACGGAACGACGGATGGACGGAACGACGAACGGACAGACGCAGTGGGGGTATAATAAACATCACAACCAAACTAACCTCCTTTAGGAGTAAGTCTAGCATCATTATAAAGCATGGTAGAATGAGTTCCGTCTCTGTCTCATACATGTCGTGGTGATCTGTTGTATCCTTCTTCTTCTCAGGACTCAGTGGCGGTGTCAAGTCCTCACATTGTGACAATGATGGCCCGAATTCCCGTAAGGGTACATTCATGTGAACCGCAATGTCTGCTTCAGGGAGTAAATGGTTCACACCGATTCTGCACAGTTCTAACAATATGTGGTTAGGGACAATTATTCCAAGAGTGGCGAGTATCTGTAAAAATATAGAGAATATTGTTTATAAATCACATGATTTTCACACCAATAGAATGAAATAAACTGGAGAGCCAAAGCTGAAAATTTATTTGGAAGAGAAAAATCTTGCGGTACTAGATTAATAATAGAAAATAATGACATTTCTTCCCCCATGTTCAAATAGAAATTTTGTAAAGGTGCGCTTTTGTGCAACACTTTTATTATAACAACACAGGGCCTAAGCTCCATTTCTATCGATAACAGTATTATTGAATATAACATCGAGAAATAATTTAATTAATATGAAATATGCTCCAAATTCGGCAATGTAGGAAAAATGCGCAATGAGTAGGGTACATATAACTACCGAGAATGGGACGTGGCACTGCACTGAGGAGGGTACATATAACTACCAAGAATGGGACGTGGCACCAAACCAAGTCTGAGCTTACGGTGCCTGTCATTTGCAGAATGAGGTCCCCAGAGGTGAATTTAGTGATGCTGTCTCGCATAGTGGGCTAGCATCACTAAATTCACCCTCTGGGGACCTCAGGTTGCTAGCTTAGGCCTTATCTTCTCTGGAAAGTTTCTTTATTATCAAATTTTTATAGAAACTTCTTCATATAGCTTCAATTTCTTTTTTAGTCTATGTCTCCTACAGTAGATGAGGCCATGCAGAATGAGGTCCTCAGAGGGTGAATTTGGTGATGCTAGCCTGCGATGTGAGATAGCATCACTAAATTCACCCTCTGGGGAGCTCATTCACAAATGACAGGCACACTAAACTCAGGCTTCCGCCGAAATCATTCAAGTGATTCCAGAGTGTGACGATGATTATTTATCATTGAACACTGTGAACCTCCTCTTACCTGTAACCACTGTAGGGCCTGCTCTTGAACATACGGACTTCTCTCTCGGAACCTCTCCTCGATGAAATGGTACATCTTTTCTAACTTGAACGGCAATGGACACATGTCTATGTCAAAACATTTGCTGCAATGAGAAAGATATCATTATAAGCAGGGTTTCCGCTAGTCTCGTACTTGGCTCAGACACTCCGCTCACTGTTCCATCCAACTCCACGACGTAACGCTTCTGCCGTCAGAGTCCAGTAAGTGTCACCATCTTAGGGGGCGAAATGAGCTAATGACGTAGTACTTAACTATACTGCTTTCTATGCTCCTGGGCGCTGGTTACCTCAGGGATTTCTGGTGACGCTATATATGTCAACGACGTAATCCCCAGAAAAGCTATGTCGGCACTTACTAGTCGCTACTTGACGGAACATTGGAACGAGTCCAGGTTTCCGCTTGGCTTTAAATGTAGGGTCCGTACTCCGTAGAAGCTAGAATAGGACGGGACAACCAAGATTTTGCCATTGTGTACAAATTTAGAAATTCCATGCTTATAACCCCAATTTCCTTGCATCAGAATATTGCTGGGTGGTTGTATTGGGCTATACAAATACCGCCATAATTAGAAAATAACACCATGTTACCCAATTACATGTTATTTCCAATATTAAGAAGTTTCACTGAATTTATCATCTATGAAACAAAAGACAATCCTGGTCACCGATATAGATGTCATGGTAACATCAGATGAATCAAATCCTGGTCACCGATATAGATGTCATGGTAACATCAGATGAATCAAATCCTGGTCACCGATATAGATGTCATGGTAACATCAGATGAATCAAATCCTGGTCACCGATATAGATGTCATGGTAACATCAGATGAATCAAATCCTGGTCACCGATATAGATGTCATGGTAACATCAGATGAATCAAATCCTGGTCACCGATATAGATGTCATGGTAACATCAGATGAATCAAATCCTGGTCACCGATATAGATGTCATGGTAACATCAGATGAATTAAATCCTGAACGCGAAATGACTATTTATGAAATTGTTGTCAATGGGACTATTTATCAAAGTTAATTTTCATGGCACAAGATTATACATTCCAATTTAAGGGTCAGATACACGTTTGGTCAAAATTTCCTGGTATTTCTAAATGGATTTTCTCAAAATCTATCAGGACTTTATTTGTGAAATTTGGCACATGCGATTATTGTGATACAATATTTAAGAACCATCGAACAATTGGTTATTATAAACTTATTTACTTCACTTTTATGGCATGAAAAATATTAAAAATTTCACCGTTTTCAGGTACCAAGAACTTCTGTAAATTAGATTTGTTTCAAAAGTACAGTCCATATATCCATGATATCATATCTGAAGATCATAAGAGGAGACTTAATTTTTCTTGATTCATAAAATTTTATGATTTTTTTCACTTGGAAAGACAACTACCCACAAATAATTTTCTTTTTTGGAGAATTTTCATATCATTCATGTTGTTCAATGAAAAATTGGGCTGAGATGAGTTGTGGGTCATGGCTTTATAACGCAATTAAAATTCTAACTCCACATAATGATACAAATGACACCTCCTCTCATGAAGCCAAGATAATAAGCTGTTTGGTGATTGGAGTGTTGTGTAAAATTATTGATTATTCTAGCAGTTCTTGGTACCGAAAGGAACAACAAAGAAAATAATATTTTCAACCTCTCAAAGGTATTAAAATCCACTGTTTTTGTCACCTTTTAATAATTGCACAGATTCTGCAAACAGATTCTGCAAACAATGAAGATGATGATATGTGAAATTCAAGATTTTTCGCCAGATAGATCCAGAGAAATTCTTTGTTGAAAATCTCTTGCCATATTTGGCTGCTCTTATGCAAAACATGCATCTCCATCTTAAATTCATAATTTTGGTGCAGCATTAAGATCCTGTGCCAGTGCATTCTGTTATAGATTGTGGTAATAAGTATGTGAGTTTGTACGGGTGATCACTGAGGGCAGGGTAATCACTGTTATAGATTGTGGTAATAAGTATGTCAGTTTGTACGGGTGATCACTGAGGGCAGGGTAATCACCTCAGAACTACTTTTATTAAAGGATTACAGTGCTCATGAAACAACAAAACTCTATCGGAAAGCCACCCCTATTGTGATCACAATAATCCAAGTCCCATAAAAATCGCGTAATAAATAAGCCGAGAAATAAATAAATAATACCGCCACCGGTTGTCGGCTATCTCCGTCGCAAAACCTCGCATGACGTCAAGCGAGGTAAACTAATTAAAAACACGGAATCGGAGTCGGAGTTAATTGTGTCTACCCATATGACGATGGAAAATCCGGAATAGACATCAGCGCGTGAGAGTGATGGAATTACTGCGGGGCATATCAATAGCATGTGTACACATGGTTAATTGTCATCGCCCGGTGAGTTATATTTACTCGTGATTTGTCTTAAGCGCTGTTTGGAAAGTTATTGTTTTGACAAAAAAACTATAGAAGGCCGATTGAGCGGGGTAGGTAACACTTTCGTGTCAAAAATAAAGCTTATAAAAACACGAGCAGGCATGTGAACTCTATTCGGGCGCGTGTTTACGATGTTGTTTGAATTTTCCGTATATATGCCCCGAGTGTCCCGTATTTAGAATCATTCATTCGTAACAATTCCATATAAATGCAGTGTTTTCGGCTGTGGCCGGTCTAGTGACTCTCAGTTAGGTATAATGCTGTATTCATTTCCAAACGATTTTCGTTTACGTGCCATTTGGCGGGATTTCTGTGGGAAACCTGTTGCGCAAAATCAGAAGCCGATTACATATACCCAAATAAAGAGCGTTTAATTTGACAAGTCAGTCATGGTTACAAATACATACAATTGCAGTTAAAGTGGAGAGTATGTTGAATAATTCACGATAACAACTATTCTAAGTCGATTCCCCATTTCCTTCACCATGGCTCAATAAAGAGCGTTCCATGTTAAGAGTTTTCCTAATATGGTACGAATAAAAAGAGTTTAATAAAGCGGAAATTGCTATGACTTGGAAGGATATATAAAGCATGCATATCGGAAGTTCGTGTACATGTATTGACCTGTATTGGTGTAATCAGTTAAAAAAATCACGATGACAACTGTTCTAAGTCCAGTCCCTTTACGGTACCTTGACGCAATAAAGAGCGTTCACTATTACGATATATTGCGAATAAAGAACGCTTGTATATGTGCTTACATATTAAACCGGATTATTATCCCTCCTTCAAAAAGTTTTATATATGATTGGATGATTAAACGAACCACGGCGAACGTTTATATATTTTATAATCCTATTGTTATGCGTAATTGACACATAGAGGTCGAGTTATGACCTGCATATTCAATAGACCGTATCGCTATAGAGTGTTAATTTTATAGGCCAATAACCACGCATAAACGCAGTGTTTATATTGATAAATGCGTGCAAAACCGAATAATATACGGGCATGGCTTTATAGTAACAACACATCGCGATACATATAATAATAATAACACGATAAAGACATTTAATTACGAGAACGGCGATGTTTTCAGCAAAGTTTTGCATTCGTAGTGTGATAACGCGGCAATCTTTAAAGGCCGCGATCGACTCCATGCAAACTTAAAATACTGCCGTAGCGTATCTATGCGTTGTCGATGGGTTACCACGTGATCGATCACGTGCTATGCTTCTGTTTACATGTGACAATCACGTGATCGGGCCGATGATCACGTGACTTCGTCGTATTCACCTGAGATGTACTTTTATTAATTAATCTTTTTCCTGAAGTATTCACCTGGGAAGTACTTTGATTAATTAATCATTTCCTGAAGTATTCACATGAGAAGTACTTTGATTAATTAATCTTTTTCCTGAAGTATTCACCTGAGATGTAATTTGATTAATTAAGCTTTTTCCTGAAGTATTCACCTGAGAAGTACTTTGATTAATTAATCTTTTTCCTAAAGTATTCACCTGAGAAGTACTTTGATTAATTAAGCTTTTTCCTGAAGTATTCACCTGAGATGTACTTTGATTAATTAATCTTTTTCCTGAAGTATTCACCTGAGAAGTACTTTGATTAATTAAGCTTTTTCCTGAAGTATTCACCTGAGAAGTACTTTTATTAATTAATCTTTTTCCTGAAGTATTCACCTGAGATGTACTTTTATTAATTAAGCTTTTTCCCGAAGTATTCACCCGAGATGTACTTTTATTAATTAATCTTTTTCCTGAAGTATTCACCTGGGAAGTACTTTGATTAATTAATCATTTCCTGAAGTATTCACATGAGAAGTACTTTGATTAATTAATCTTTTTCCTGAAGTATTCACCTGAGATATACTTTTATTAATTAAGCTTTTACCTGATGTATTCACCTGAGAAGTACTTTGATTAATTAAGCTTTTGCCTGAAGTATTCACCTGAGAAGTACTTTGATTAATTAATCTTTTTCCTGAAGTATTCACCTGAGAAGTACTTTGATTAATTAATCTTTTTCCTGAAGTATTCACCTGAGAAGTACTTTGATTAATTAATATTTTTCCTGAAGTATTCACCTGGGAAGTACTTTGATTAATTAATCATTTCCTGAAGTATTCACATGAGAAGTACTTTGATTAATTAATCTTTTTCCTGAAGTATTCACCTGAGAAGTACTTTGAGCTCGGGTAGATCATCGGCGGGAACCTCCGTCCTGATAGCCTCTAACCAGTATGGCATCACATAATCCCACATCTGTAATGGAAAATTTTCAAATAATCTCTACCCAGAAACACAATTCAAACAAGTCTGCAAATAGTATGTCTGAACTGGAGAACCCATAGAGAGCCCCACATAGACTGGAGCAGATGACACTTCGTAGTGCATGATTCCATCTGTGTGAGGCGCCCTGGGGACATTCAAGAGCTGGGCTGTCACAAAGTGTAGACCCCCATGTGGCATATACCGCCTAGTATATCTATAACCCATGGCTGAGATACTCAGGCAGACAGAAAACAAAACAAAATTTTCAGATAAACAACGATGATTGAATTAAGTCAAACAAACTAACGTTTAATGCAATTTTATTAAACAAATTAACGTCAATTGTAATTATTATGACAGAAGACCTCACCTCAATGGCAATTACATCAAATGAACTCACATTTAATGTAATTGTGTCAAACAAACTCACCTCAAAGGTAATTATTATGACAGACGACCTCACCTCAAAGGTAACTATTATGGCAGACGACCCCTCACCTGGAAGGTAATTATTATGGCAGATGACCCCTCACCTCGAAGGTAAGTATGTCAAACAACCTCACCTCAAAGGTAACTGTATCAAATGAACTCACCTCAAAGGTAATTATATCAAACAAACTCACCTGTAATGTAATTATGTCACATGAACTCACTTCAAAGGTAATTATTATGACAGACGACCTCACCTCAAAGGTAACTATTATGGCAGACGACCCCTCACCTGGAAGGTAATTATTATGACAGACGACCCCTCACCTGGAAGGTAATTATTATGAGACGACCTCACCTTGGAGGTAATTATATCACACAAACTCACCTCGAAGGTAATTATATCAAACAAACTCACCTGTAATGTAATTATGTAACATGAACTCACCTCAAAGGTAATTATGTCGTAAGGTACCAAGCAGAAGAAACAGTTGAGTCCCTCTTTGATTTGAGTTGTTCTTGTAGCTAGAGTGTCCCTGTAACATATAGGTAAGTAGGTTTATCTAAGAGTCCCTGTAACATATAGGTAAGTATGTTTAACAAAGATAAGGTAAGATTTATTGAAACCAACCATAAAACAATGGTCTTTGTCATAACATAATATATACAGTATACATATTAGAAAGTAGAATTCAGAAATATGGTGATTAATAGGTGAAACATCTGTGGAGGACCCTCTCAATTACGAGAAGATGAAATGATGTCAAAAATTAATTTTGTTTCACAAGCTGTGTCCCGGCTAAGAAGACCTCGCAATTTATTGAAAGATTCTTTTGACCCATGTTGCAAAGTTTTTGGATCAACTTGTTGACATAGTTTTACAAATAAATAATATTCTTCTTACAGAAACAGAAAAGGAAATTTTTTTCTTTGTATTCTAATTGAAGAGAGAGAGCAAGTTCTTTGAGATAATGTTGATTTTGGCTAATATGTCATCACTGATCCTCATCACAATAGAGATGTGATTGTCTCATCTCTGTTTTTCGGAAAAATATATAACTGTGTTTGTAAATGTTGAAAAAATATTTCTACATCGACTAAAAGGAGTCGGATCTGGCTCATACATAGTGGTAATATCATAATCGCAGATGCACATGTTAACATAGTGGTAAATATGTGCCATGTTTTTAAAAAAAATTGACAGGAAAATGTAGAAATACACACTGGTTACAAAATGGTTACCCTATACCATGTGTATATGGTGCATGTATGGGAATGAATTAAGTTACTTCAGTGATATTTACAGGGAGATTATTAATTAATATCTGTGTATTTACTTTATTTAGAAAGCGCAAGATTGTGATGAATATAAAGTAAAATGACTGAATTGTTGAATTTCGCTGTAAAGTTAATAGTTACACAGTTGTAATCCAATGTAAGATACAGATGGATTCTGGCATTCAGTTCCTGGAATCCGACCATCCGAATACGAAAAATGGGGGGGGGGGGGGGAGGTGGTAGCTTCATATATGGAGAGTGATGATCACATTCGTGGAGCTCTGTGGTCCAGTGATTAGCATGTCGATCTTGTCTTTGCTGTCAGCACAGCGAGATGGCAGAATAGTCAAATCGTACGCTGTTCAAATCTCGCACCAAGTTGTGACCCTTGAGCAAGATCTGTCGTACTGTAACTGCTTCACACCACTCATGTAGTGGTGTTGATAGATCTTGTCAGTATGTTAACCTTGATATGCGCATGAATTCATTGCAGCTGTGCATGGTGGTTCCTCATTTGAGGATAGGAGTGACAATACAAAGTGCATTATAAATGGATCAATTATTATATTTATTCACTGAAAAATAGCTTGATAAACTGGAGTTTATTACATTCATTTAGGGCACCAAATTTAAGCTTAGTACCTTACCAGAAACCACCAACTCTGATGAAGTCGACCATTACTAACTTACCAGAAACCACCGACTCTGGCGTAATCGACCGGATGTGGCAACAGGCACGAGACTATAACTTCAAAGAAATCAAGCTTCACTTGTTGAAGCCAGCCATGGATATACTGAAATGAGTTTGTTGAAATTATTATCTTTAATATTTATTTTTTTACCCTGTGCCAATGCATTCTCTTATATATGCGAGTCGACCATAGGTCGCCTCGCATATATAAGAGAATGCATTGGCCTAACAATTTTTTACAATTTTAATAATTTGTTCTTGTATTCTTTAACAATTTTATAATTTCACCCATACAGAGCCCCAGACAAACATGAGCAGACGACACTCTTCTATATGCTTCTATATATGTGTGGGGCTCCCTGCAGGATAATGGATGTTTTTTTTATTTTATGTCCAACAAATAGGATTCCTTCTGTAATTTTATTATCTACAATCTGCTTATTCTCCAAGAATCCCCACCAAATGAATAATAGACCATTCCAAGCCTGATTATAGTGTCTGTCATTTGCAGAATGAGGTCCCCAGAGGGTGAATATAGTGACACTATCCTGCATAGTGGGCTAGCATCACCAAATTCACCCTCTGGGGACCTCATTCTTTGGCCTCAACTGCTATGGGAGACCAAGGATCAGATTGAAGTTCCCCAGTTGAAGACGATGATCTTCATCCATTAGTCACTTCGATTATGCATTTTATCTACTGCAATTAGGTGATATAGAAACTGAACAGAATAGAAGGGAAAAAGTAACTAAAAACAATGTTAATTTGAGACTATAGCTTTTTCGCAGAAGATGAGGCTTAAGCAGAATGAGGTCCCCATAGGGCGAATCTGGTGATGCTAGCCTGCTATGAGGGATAGCGTCACTAAATTCACCCTCAAGGTACCTCATTCTGCATATGACACACACTAAACTCAGGCTTGAACCATTCCAGTGTATACTTTTATAACTAATGTTATATATATTGTTGCATTAACCCTTTGAGTGCCAGGTCGATTTTTGTATCAACCCAAATACCCTGTGCCAATGGATTCTCTTATATATGCGAGTCGACCATAGGTCGCCTCGCATATATAAGAGAATGCATTGGCCTAACAATTTTTTTTTTTTTTTACAATTTTAATAATTAATTCTTATATTCTTTAACAGACTTATTTTGTAGGTTTAAGGCCGATGAGATCGGCCCCTGGCACTCAAAGGGTTAAAGAATGATCAAATGGACTCGCCCACTAAGATTCCAGACAGACCTCAAAGTATGGTGCTGCACAGGATGAGGTCCCCACAGATTCACCAAATTCATCCTCTGAGAACCTTATTCTGCATGGCCTCATCTGCTATGGAAGTCCTTGACTCAGATTTAAGTTCCCAGATTGTGAAGATAGTGATGTGGACCTATTGGGCATTATGCATGGTGTCATCTGCCATTAATTTGGGGATAAATAAAAAAATAAATGAACTAAACTAAAAAAAATAATAAACTTTCTAAAGAAATTAAAAAACTTGTTAACCCTTTACCCAACAGAACGGCCCTGTGCCAATGCATTCTCTTATATATGCGAGTCGACCATAGGTCGCCTCGCATATATAAGAGAATGCATTGGCTTAACACATATTAAAAATTATAAAATTGTCAAATAATTATAAAATTGTTAAAGAATGGTAAAAAGTGTTAAAAAATAATTTTTTTAGGCCAATGCATTCTCTTATATATGCGAGGCGACCTATGGTCGACTCGCATATATAAGAGAATGCATTGGCACAGGGCATAACTGTAACCATCACAATGTGTTCAATGAACCGGTTCCAATGATATCCATATTTGTATGGTGTTATTGAGACAGACCGAAGATATTTTAGGCTGTTGAAGCTTTATTTGGGCGTTTTTGGCCGGTTTGTTGGGTGAAGGGTTAATTTGATAATCAAGATACTTTCCAAAGATGCCTAAACAGAATGAGGCCCTGAGAGGATGAATTTGGTAATGCTAACCCTCTATGGACCTCATTCCGGCACTATAATTTCAGGCCTGATACCCTGTACTGATATGAACCACAATTCTAATTACCTCTCGTTTCAGCCTCTTAACCCTTTACCCAACAGAAGGGCCCTGTGCCAATGCATTCTCTTATATATGCGAGTCGACCATAGGTCGCCTCGCATATATAAGAGAATGCATTGGCTTAACACTTTAAAAATTATAAAATTGTTAAAGAATGTAAGAAAAAATGGTAAAAAGTGTTAAAAAAGATTTTTTTTAGGCCAATGCATTCTCTTATATATGCGAGGCGACCTATGGTCGACTCGCATATATAAGAGAATGCATTGGCACAGGGCATAACTGTAACTATCACAATGTGGTCAAGGAGCCGGTTCCAATGATATCCATATTTGTATGGTTCTATTGAGACAGACCGAAGATATTTTAGGCTGTTGAAGCTTTATTTGGCCGGTTTTGGCCGGTTTGTTGGGTAAAGGGTTAATCCTTTCATGATGGGAGCTGCATTACATTTTAAAGATCCTCCCATAGGGAAAAAAAAAAGAAAATGCACTGGCTTACAAGGTCATGTTATATTGTTAGGCCAATGTATTCTCTTATACATGCGATGCTTCATATGGGAGTACTCGCATATATAAGAGAATGCATTGGCACAGCAGGGTTTTTGCTAAATTCCAGGAAGCTCCAGTCATGAAAGGGTCAATTGCATTCCCAATATTATCTATTCCCTGTATAGATATGAAGGAGGATTAAACTTACCTCTGGTTTAAGCCTCTCAAGTGCATTCCCAATATTATCTGTAATGCAGGAAATAGCAGTGTTAGCTTACATTTAAAAACAAAATATTTCACAATTGTACAAATCTATGGATGAAGAGCAGGAGACTGGAAAAATATTATATTAACAAAGGGCAGTGTCTAATATATCATTAAATATCGGAGAGTGTGATATTATAACAAAGGGCAACATCTAATATATCATTTAAATATTGGAGAGTGTGATATTATAACAAAGGGCAAAGCCTAATATATCATTTAAATATCGGAAAATGTGACAATTGTAGGAGAAATGGGACAAAGTAAGACTAAAATTACTCTTTTTCTACAGTGAACATCAATATATTCTTCCGAAAAGGTCGAGGCAAATAGACTAGCTGAATGGACAGGAAGATACTATGGTGAGATGTATTTCTTATGGAAAGATGAGCTCTAGTTCAAATAAGATTTATGTGACACATAGTCATAGTCCAAGTTTCCATCGATGAAAACCAGCTAGTGAAATCGGTATGAAAAATACTGGTTACGTCAACGCACAAACCAGCTGGTGAAATCGGTATGAAAAATACTGGTTACGTCAACGCACAAACCAGCTGGTGAAATCGGTATGAAAAATACTGGTTACGTCAACGCACAAACCAGCTGGTGAAATCGGTATGAAAAATACTGGTTATGTCAACGCACAAACCAGCTGGTAAAATTGGTATGAAAAATACTGGTTATGTCAACGCACAAACCAGCTGGTGAAATCGGTATGAAAAATACTGGTTATGTCAACGCACAAACCAGCTAGTGAAATCGGTATGAAAAATACTGGTTATGTCAACGCACAAACCAGCTAGTGAAATCGGTATGAAAAATACTGGTTATGTCAACGCACAAACCAGCTGGTGAAATCGGTATGAAAAATACTGGTTATGTCAACGCACAAACCAGCTGGTGAAATCGGTATGAAAAATACTGGTTATGTCAACGCACAAACCAGCTGGTGAAATCGGTATGAAAAATACTGGTTATGTCAACGCACAAACCAGCTGGTGAAATCGGTATGAAAAATACTGGTTATGTCAACGCACAAACCAGCTAGTGAAATCGGTATGAAAAATACTGGTTATGTCAACGCACAAACCAGCTAGTGAAATCGGTATGAAAAATACTGGTTATGTCAACGCACAAACCAGCTAGTGAAATCGGTATGAAAAATACTGGTTATGTCAACGCACAAACCAGCTGGTGAAATCGGTATGAAAAATACTGGTTATGTCAACGCACAAACCAGCTAGTGAAATCGGTATGAAAAATACTGGTTATGTCAACGCACAAACCAGCTGGTGAAATCGGTATGAAAAATACTGGTTATGTCAACGCACAAACCAGCTGGTGAAATACTGGTTTAAGTCTAAGTGTGGTTGCCTCACTCTTCTAAAGTGAACTTTACATTCAGATCCAGTGACTGTATTTTTCATCAATTTTAATTGACTTTATCATACAAATCTATACAATATGCTATGTTTATTGGAAAGAATGATATCATAGGGTCATAATGATCTATTATAATCTAACTCTTAGGTTAGTATTCCACACAGAATATGCCGTGTAATTAGGAGTAACTTCACATTTGAGCTGTTTGTTTAAGTCGAGAGAATACCCAAACTGTTACGAAATTCTCAAGATAAAAATAGTTCAGATTTTTGTGTAAACATTCCGATAAAATATATTTCTCACATTAAATTAAAACTGTCAGTTGATAACTTGTGGAGTTTAGAACAAATAATATGTTTTCTATGGAAGAAAGAAATTGGGCAACTTCTGTTCTAATGAATGCCATGCCAAAAAATATGAAACCAAATAAATAAAAATTCTGTGTTCTCAGACACCTCCCTTATCTAGTCAAACATGTAATAAATATTGGATTTGAACAACGAAAATGAAATATGTTTTCCAGATTTGAGAAAAAAAAATAAAAATAGCCTCCCTCATCACAAAATTGAGATTGAATTGCATGAGAACACAGATATCTTATTTTAATGGCCTTATGTAATAACATATTAATATGATAAGACCTTCACATATAACATACATGTGTCCTGGCGGGCTCATTAATATATGGCCCAGACAAAATAGATTGATCTGAATACACATATGTCGGAAACCGACATCGCAGTCATAACCTATGTATATTAAACAGGATATATGCAATAATAAACTAATTTGTGTTGTTGGTCTGTTCTATTTATAGTTGAGAACAGCATATAATATGACAAAACTCAAGCTTCGATTTAGTGTTTCTGACATTTACAGAATGAGGTCCCCAGAGGGTGTATTTAGTGACTTTATCCCTCACAGCAGGCTAGCATCACCAAACTCACCCTTTGAGGACCTCATTCCGCTTAGACCTCATCTTGTGGGAAGTATCTGTGGTCTCAAATTAACATATTTTTAGTTACTTTCTGTTTCATTTAGTTTCTATATCCCCTAATGTTCAGAAGATAAATTGCATAATGGAGGTGACTAATGTGTGAACATCACCAACTTCAACTGGCGAACATCTATTTTATCCTAGGTCCTAGCAGTTGAGACCTAAGCAGAATGAGGTTTACAGAGGGTGAATTTGGTGATGCTAGTTCGCCTTGTGGCATAGTGTCACTATATTCACCCTCTGCGAACCTCAATCTGAATATGTCAGACACACTAAATCCAGGCTTGTATATATTGATCTTTAAAGGTACATAATACGATTCGATGGTCCCTGTATCATCCAGTTATCATCGGAATTTCACCAAAAAGCCGATTTAGTTATCCAAATTAGTTTATTACAAATAATGCTCACAACAATATCACTCACGATATCATATTTGCCGTAAAAGTCGTACAATAACAGTATTTCTTGGTAGCTTGGAGATGAGTGAGTGTGGTTTAATTACAACTTCCACATGGTGGTGAAAAATAACAGATTTAAAAATCGATATCTAATAACTCTGAGCAGAAATATTAAATTAGGGGCGGTTAATCGGATTATGCATCTTTAATCCTTTACCCAACAAACCGGCCATAAACGCCCATATAAAGCTTCAACAGCCTAAAATATCTTCGGTCTGTCTCAATAAAACCATACAAATATGGATATCATTGGAACCGGTTCATTGACCACATTGTGATGGTTACAGTTATGCGCTGTGCCAATGCATTCTCTTATATATGCGAGTCGACCATAGGTCGCCTCGCATATATAAGAGAATGCATTGGCCTAAAAAAATTCTTTTTTTTACACTTTTTACCATTTTTTTCTTACATTCTTTAACAATTTTATAATGTGTTAAGCCAATGCATTCTCTTATATATGCGAGTCGACCATATAAGAGAATGCATTGGCACAGGGCCGTTCTGTTGGGTAAAGGGTTAAACTCAATTAGGTTCACTGTGAAGTTTTATTCATCCAAAATTAATGGATGAGAATTAGAAAACTGTAAGTTCATCACTTACTTATAATGAAATCACGCACAAATTTAAGTATCTATAAATGATTAATTTCACTATGTGGATGAGTTGATGTATACTGTACATATAATATGAGTAATTAAGATTTTTTCCACAGATCACCATGGAAACTGTTCAGAGAATTTCTTGCTGGTCAACATCTTACTTACAACATCCTAATAACAACATTCTAATTGTCTCCTTGTACAAGCCTGAGTTTAGTGTGTCTGTCATTTGCAGAATAAGGTCCACAGAGGGTGAATTTAGTGACGCTATCCTGCACAGTGGGCTAGCATCACTATATTCACCCACTGGTGACCTCATTCTGCTTAGGCCTCATCTTCCCTGGAAAGTTTTCTTTATTTCTATGGAGACTTCTTCACATAGATTCTATTTCTTTTTTAGTTTATATTTTCTATATCCCAAATTGGCAGACGACACATTGCATAATTGAGGTTCCCAATGGGTTTACATCACAATATTCACCATTTGGGAACTTCAATCTGACTCTATGTCTCCCATAGCAGATGAGGCCATGCAGAATAAGGTCCTCAGAGGGTGAATTTGATGATGGTAGCCCGCTATACGGGAGAGCATCACTAAATTCACCCTCTGGGCACCTCATTCTGTAAATGACAGGCATCTTAAGCCCGCCGCACACATCGCAAAAATAATTTGATCACTCGCAACAATGTTGTCAAAACGGGGCACCGCACACGTCGCAACAATGTACTGACTACTGTATAATGTTGGTCTTGGTGAATACATTTTCTATCCAATGGTGTTCCACTTCCCATGTCTTGACAATATTGTAATTTGTACAATTTACACTGTCTACAGCCTGTACAGGTCTGAAAATTAAAATTGACTGAATCTGATTGAACCACCGGCACCGATTCGGCGATTGATCTATAATAGCCAAACTTGACTATAAATTATATGCCGGTTCCTATTTACACCTAGAATTGATGGATGTTTACCGTGAAAATTTATAGTTAAATTATACCAATTGAGACATAACAAATATTTTAGAGAGCGAAACATCTGTTATGCAACCGTTATGACTGTGAATGATCCATCAGTCGATTATTGGGCGATCGGGCTATTGTCGATCAATATGCCCTGTCTCTGACTCATGCGAGTCATGTCCATATTGGAACCACCATGCCGGTTCCGTGGTTTTGGTACTATGGGTCGGGGGTTCTGGAGTGGTATTCTCTGTGTGGAAGTCATGAATTATTCATGACTTCCACATATGGAAATGCTGCTCAAGAACGTTGACCTGAGCCCTATAGAGCCACACAACCGGAGCTGGATGAATCTCTGAAATCATGGATCGGAGCTGGATGAATCCAATATCGCCACGACTCAGTGATCTCGCTTATTGGTGATTCACCCAGACCTGTACAATTTTCAAGATGTGGGTGTGTCATTCCCTTGGATAGGAAGTTAATTCACCAAGACATAGAAGTGAAAATAACAATATATTGAACACAGAAGTTGGCTATCGCTCAAGCAGCTGGTAAATACAATTAAATCATATTTTGAACCTAATAACCTGTTCCGCTCGGTCATGTATCATTGGTCGAAGCCTGCACCGATTTCAAAAAAGTTAATATGAACAAAGGTCCGAAATCAAGGTCCACGACTACACGCTCCTTCCAAAATTCCAAATAATAATGAAAGGACATGAGATTTATTCATAAACACTTGTAAGAGGAACTCTGTCCTAATAAAACAAAAAACAAGGTCTATGTTTGGTGTATATTATGCCCTCACCCACCATGGAGTTTTACTGATAACTCCATATAATTTAATAAAGGAGGTATAATAATAACTCCTGATACCCCCTCCCCAATAACACAGGAGGTAAAAAATAACCAAATTATATATGGCCTGGAGGTTTAATGACAACTCCATATAACCTATAAAAATGGTACTAAATTGGTCAAAATCGGTTCAGTGTATATATATAACGGGCGTTAGCCAGGCCCAGAGTAGAGATTCCTGGCATGATCGAGCCTGATGGATGCTTTCTGCATCAATCAACTTTGGGAAAAACCCAGAGCTGAAATTAGTATGCAACAAACACGTGACTTGATGACGTTTTATCACTTGACTTGTTGTACAACAATTTCGCTGTGTGCGGTTAGTCACAACATTGTTGCACAACATTTGTTGTGTCATTTTGTTGTAGCATGTGCGGACACTTACAACAATGTTGTACGACACCTACAACATTGTTGCACAACATTATTGCGACGTGTGCGCCTGGCTTTATTCTCAGGCATATCCTTGTGCTTCCTACATTGTTGGACAACTCTCTGAAGTATTGTTTTTATTTCTAGTGAATAATAGAGGCAGAGTAAATAAACATTTGTACATATCGGTCGCCACACAAGCTAACTTCAAACACTCAAAAATTGGAGTAAAGAAGATTATATGGGTGTAGAACAGGGATAGGTCTACAGGTAGAAATGATTAAGAAGTGTATAATAAGGCACACTCTATCAGTGGACAGGTAACAGTGGACAGGTGAATGGAATCACCGCTACAGTGAATAGGTAAACGGAATCAAACGGTGAACAGTGAACATGAATAGCTCGTCTAACATATTACTAGGTAACGAAAAACTAGTGATAAATATATCAACCTGTCAATCAATATTTATCCACCGCTCAGTCTGCCTTATAAACGTTATGTTTATTAGGTCAATGTAGATTTATTAGGTCAATGTAGCCTGACTAGGTAGGTGATTTAATTATATATGCAAAGTGCGCAGGTAACTAGGGATGTCAAACGGCCTCAATGATGTCATTTTTATTTTTGGACATTTTCCATCCATAATTCATGGTAATTGATATAAAATGAGTAAAAAGGATATGCGGTTTCAGTCCTAAACTTTTATAAACCATTAGAACAAGACCATTTTAGAATAAATATAAATGAATGTGTCAATGACACTGTTGCTCAATATGGAGAGGGAATAATGTCATATATTACAGCCAATGGAGCGATAAGGAATGCGGAACGTTAAAATGTTTAAGTAATATCAGAGTCAAACCGAGGAGCCCACATGATGTTTGGGATCAATTAGATAAAAAGTGTTGGCTGAAGGGCATGCCAAAGTATTTTGCTATGCAAAGAGTAAAATCCAAGATGGCTGCCAGCAACCATGTTTTTTATTGAATATCGTTCAAATTTGATAGTTCCCATCTATACATGCCTGCAAATTATCAAAACATTTCACCCATAATTGTGGGTTGCCGGGTTGCCAATTGATTCAAATATAAAATCCAAGGGGGCTGCTGGCGGCTATATTATTTAAGAGAATTCAGATAAAATGGTAAGCTCCTATCTAGAGATCATCCCGAGAATCCATAAGAAGTTTGGTGATGATCGGATGAGGGATGTGGCATGCAGGGTGTGGCACATGAAATTATTATTATTATGATGCACACCCATACATTTGGTCTTTTCATTCTTTTGATGTTATTTACCACTTTAGGAAATAACTGGCATTAGCAGGTAGAAGGACATTAGGTGGTCGATCATGTCAAACTTTATTTTGCCTTAGGCTCCTCCCCTGACAATGATGCTCAAATGTGCACCCGCCTCGATGCACAGATGGACAATGAATGCCAGCCAATGACTATTTCGCTCAAATCTGCGCTCCGGTTTACTGAGTAATTTGCTTGATCTTATAAACATAAGGGTGTCATTGATTGAAAAACTTGGGAAAACGATAGATTACCAACACAACAGGACAGTTTTGAGTGATCGATAAATAAAATATGTATAACTAATGCTGTCGCTTAATCTGTTTATGTCTGCTCTGGGGGTTTGGCATCTATCGGACTTGGTAGAACCTCGCCAAATAGATGCTCAAATCCCTCTCACAGACATAAACAAGTTTAAGTGATGACACTAGCCACATATTCTATATCTATTTTCCTCTTCTTTTTTTAGTTTTATTTTGTCTACTTTTTGCTTGTGGAATGATAGTTTTATTCTTGATCAAATTGTTTTTAAATTTTGCAGGAAAAAAAATTGCCAAAGCACCATAAATATTTAGTCATACCAATTATCTTATGAATACAGTGAATATAATAAAGTATTGAAATGAACATAGTTGTACAATGACATATCTTTATTCTAACAAAAACACACATATTCATAGCTTGTAATCAAAACAATCTAATCATTTATAAATCATATGTGACTGTTCTAATCATTTATAAATCATATGTGACTGTTCTAATCATTTATAAATCATATGTGACTGTTCTAATCATTTATAAATCATATGTGACTGTTCTAATCATTTATAAATCATATGTAACTGTTCTAATCATTTATAAATCATATGTGACTGTTCTAATCATTTATAAATCATATGTAACTGTTCTAATCATTTATAAATCATATGTGACTGTTCTAATCATTTATAAATCATATGTGACTGTTCTACCTTACTGTAGAGAGTGTTTAAGATAATAGATGAAAACTGTATATTATTACAGCGGATAGATCAATCGACGTCATAGCTGAGATCGTTCAATTCGCTGGCACAATGTACAGTTTGAATCTATTATCGGGCTTAAAACATGGCCTTGTCCAAAAAAGTCTCCTCTGACTAGAGTAGTTAATTAGGAACAGTAATTATTCCTTAAAGAGGGACTGTACACTAAATTTGGCCATTAATGGGACCATCTCCTGTTATACTCAACAGAATATATGCAACAAATGAATGAATTGAGTTGATTAGTGCAAAATACACTCATGTGCTCTATGAACGATGCAAATAACATGTTAATTATAATGAAAATGAATTTATTACTCCAGCCATTAATTCATTTTCATTATAATTACCATGTTGTTTGCATCATTCATAGAACACATGAGTGTAATTTGCACTAATCTGTGGCTCAAATTCATTCATTTGTTGCATATATTCTGTTGAGTATAAAATGAGATGGGCCCATAATATAAATAGCAGTATTTAGTGTACATTCCCCCTTTAATGTACCTCTTATTTATTACAAATGTTCTATTAAATTATTTTGATTGAGAATTACTCTGCCGGTTAAAACCAACGACCGATCCATCTGCAAGTCATTTCAAATTTCAAAGTCCAATCGAGTCTCCCAATAACAAAACGCAGCGAGTGCGTGAAGTAAAGTGAAATAGGCATTTCCAATGATCAACAACTAATAACCGATAAATAATATTTGTTTACCCTGTGCCAATGCATTCTCTTATATATGCGAGTCGACCATAGGTCGCCTCGCATATATAAGAGAATGCATTGGCCTAACAATTTTTTACAATTTTAATAATTTTTTCTTGTATTCTTTAACAATTTTATAATTTCACCCATACAGAGCCCCATACAAATATGAGCAGACGACACTCTTCTATATGCTTCTATATATGTGTGGGGCTCCCTGCAGTGTAATGGATGTTTTTTATTTTATGTCCTAAAAATTGTAAGAAACATTTATTTAAAAAACATGATAAAAAATTGTTAGGCCAATGCATTCTCTTATATATGCGAGGCGACCTATGGTCGACTCGCATATATAAGAGAATGCATTGGCACAGGGTAAAAAAAATCCCGACTTCCGACTGGATTTGATATGGCGGGTCACATATGTGGTGTATAACTTCAGTTATTGGTTTATGAACATCGGAAACATTCATGTAAACAGTATGGCGTAATGTACTGATTCCTACGAACGCTAATTGTGTGAATTTAGTGGGTGTGTGATTATATTACCTATAAACTGACTGCATTAACAATGAAGTGACGTCATGGCCATGTTTTAAGTCCATAGCAATGACAGTGAGTCATGAGTGTGTTAAAGTTAAGAGTACAGAATGAGAAATAACCTACAGTGAAAAAAAAATATATGTATATGTTAAATGGTTTGTGTTAAGTGAATGAAAGAAGATCTCGTGGAGAACGTGTTTACCATCGTCGATCCTGTTCTCTGGTGTAAAAGAATTTATAAATTTAATGATAGTGACATCATCTCAAGAAACAAGACATAGGAAATAAAGACAGGTAACCTGAAACTCAAATGTCTTTCAACAATTAGGCAAATTATTACATAATAAATCAATTATATAGAATCAGGACTCCCATTGATTAGAACCATGGTCAGCGCTGGCCCGAAATTTACTTTTGCCAAATATTTTGCCAAATGAAAATAATTTTTGCCAAATGCTGTTAGAAGTTGCCAAATGCTATCAGTTTCTACAACATTGTTTCTATTATTTTACTATTTCGACAATCGGTGCTTGAGCGACCTTTGATATCGATAGGAAAGCAGTTAATTATTAATATTTCTCGCCTCTATACTTGAGTTTATCATATAACAATAAACCAACCACATAACAATGCAATTGTAGAAGGGTTTCTTCATCAGAAAGGCGCATCAAAACAATGAGGATTAGCTATGTAAACACCACCACCAGACATACTAGCAAAGTTTCCTGAAATGAGCGGTATTGAGTGACAAATATTAATAAACTTTCTTGAGGAATCAAAAGTGACTTGCCAACATTTTTGCCAAATGAAAATATTTTTTGCCAAATGTGAATTATTTTTGCCATTGGCACATTTGGCAAATGGCAGCGCGAACCCTGATTAGAACTATAAACAAATCAATATCATTCAAGATTAATTCTTAACAATTTTGAATGTTTTCAAGGCCCACAAATTCTGAAATTCAAGTCAATTTCTCATTAAAGTGATGTGAAACACTGCGGTAGGTGACCAAATAGAAATGGAGAATAATCTTGCTCAAAGTAGTTATTTTCACAAATATTATATCCAAGAAAAGTAACACACATCGTCATTCTTATATATTAATTAATTGCAGTGATTCTCGAAGGTGATTATCGTTTATCGCAGATAGTTGCGCCCCGAATCGAGAAGTAAATATTTACAATTGAGGGTAGTTCAGGCGATGATTTCTATGGAATGGTACATCAATTTGCTTGAAATTTCACAAAGTAAAAAAACCCAATAAACTCAGACAGAATTTATATCTAGTTCTTTGATATTTTATTTCCAGGTGTGACCAAATTTACCTTAATTAGACAATTGAGCTAATTAGAAATCCATGGTTGAAGGTTAAGCTTAGATCAACTTATAACTGTATATATATCAGTACCAAATTAGTGCTGTAGTCATGACGATTGAAACCAAATGGCGCGGATGCCTGTTATTGGGGGGATTGCCATGATGCCTGTTATTGGGGGGGATTGCCATGTTAGAAGAAGTCATTTTTCAAGAATTATAAAAAAAAACTAAAAGCATAGATGGAAAAGTGAGCGCTTAACATGACATAGCTCATACATACTCATTCTCAGTTTCATATTCCATTTAAACTTTCACTTTTATGTAAAAAAAATATGTCGCTAGGATTTGAATCTATGACCATTTCTTCTATTAGTATCATGTTTAGTTTAACAAGGAGAGTTCAGATGAGTCTGTTGCATACATTTTGTTGAACTGTCTGAACTCATTGGTGTTATTCTCTGTAATCTAATGTCAACACAACGTAAGCAACGGACTCGTGTGAATGCTACTTTATAAATTTAGAAGGATAAGGCTGGCTTTAATGAAGTTGAATGGAAAATATTAGAGTTACACGTGAATGTAAAGGTGAATAGAAATACAATTCCTAGATCAATGTGACATGTCAGTAGATAGTTTGTTATGAGAGGAAAAGTCTATTTTATTTATTTATTAATTACAGTGAATATTTATGTCTTTTCTGCAACAAGAATTTAACCCTTTCTACACTAAATGGATTCTCCCAGTGTACATTGGAATGGTCTATTATACATCTGCACTTTTATTTATCTGTCTGCTTTTATCACCTTAACATCCCTCAAAATGAATAATAGACCATTCTGATGTACACTTTTTAACTGACTGGGAGAATACATTAAGTGTAGAAAGGGTTGCACCACATAGAACTCCCAGTAAAACTGATGTATCCTTCTGCTGAATATATTCGTAACCAAGGGACCATGTGACTTGAGAAGCTGGTTACAGAAATACTTGATAAAAAAATACTATATGCATGAATACCCAATATGGATAAATTGGGAATAAAATATCTTTCGGAAAAATTCTTGAGTGAAAAACCTGGGTACCACATTGAGTGGCCTTGTGACAATGACAACATGATTCAGTTTAATAAATCATGTGGTCAGTCTCAATGGTATTCCAATCCAGATAATAATTACCTTTTATTCATGTATTATTATAAAATTGCATTGTGATAACTTTTGTTACAAATATAATGTTCATATAAATTAGAGTGTTGAATAGAAATTATCACTACAGTGAAGTGATCTGAGTCGCCACTTCGCATCGAGTGGAAAATGTGAGGCACGCAGCGAATCTAATCCGGGATCTCACCTTCTCAATGAAACATGATGTGGAGACTCAGATCACTTAACTGTAGTAATAATATATTTATTATATGACTAATTAATTTAATGATTACAACTAACCTCTGAAATCTATTCAGAAATCTGCAATTATTTATCATTAAAGAATGGGGAGCTATATTTTGGCAGGAATTCCTTCGTGCAGTAAGGATTTCTCAATGTGCCTTATGCAGAAGGACTTCTACAAGTAAACAACGGTGATCAGTTGAATATCAAAAAAAAAATTCACTGTTATTTTTAGGCTGAAAATAGTTCGGAAGCGTCATTCTGATTAAGTGGCGCATGGTATGGAATCGGATCACGACATAAAACCATCACCAAACAATAGTGGTATTTAGTGAAAATAATGACATACAGTCATATAATAAATTAGTGCAATAGAGTTACATACCGTCCGGTAAATAAGCTGTTGCATCAAACCATTGAAATAACATCCCCAGAAGATGTCCAAGAATTTCCTGGAAATAAAACAAATATAATTAGCTGCAACCAACAAAATTTCCAACCTTAAAGGTACTCAATCCGATCAGACCCTCATAAATTACTATTTCTTTGGATTCGGGGGTAAAAAATATTTGATTCGAGTCGAGGAACCTACCCATCAACGATCAGATTGATCAGATATCAATTTTTGAAGTTTTGTTATTTCTATTGTTTGTGGCCCAGAAACACGCCATCAAAAGGATGGTCTCGGTCAAAATTGCATTAATATTACCACTTGATTTTAGAGTTATCCATCTTCGTCCATTAATAATAAGTGTTTCTGGGGCAATTATTAGTACACATCTCGAGAAATAACAAACTTCAAAAATCAATATCTGATCACTTTGAGCTTTGACTCGAATAAAATATTTTTTACCCCTAAAACTAAAGAAATAGTAATTTAGGGGTGCTTAATCGGTTTGAGTACCTTTAATCAAAAGGTGCGAACCTGACCGTTATCTACAAGTCAATGTGTATGGATCAGAGAATAAAGCATATACATAAACAAAAGAATGCAGAATGGTTAATTATTCAAAAGAATTCAGAATGGTTAATTATTCTGTCATCATAAAATAGGTGTATGTATATCGTGACGGAAGAGGAAAGTAGCTGTGGAACATTGGTTCTGGGGCCTAATGGGTACAGGTACTAGTTTCCTCGTCCATCATTGTTAGGCAAGGTCCAGGAGTGGTTTATAGAAATTTGGAAAACAGATTTGGAACGTACATACCAAAGTAAAGTTTAATAGCCAAAACCAATAGTTAATGAAAGTGTCAATGACACTGTAGCTTAAATTGTGCGGCCATGTTATTTACCAGAATTCGGAAAAAATGGTAAGCTCCAATCTAGAGGTCAAATGAAGTTTGGTGATGGGGGATGTGACCTGTAGGGTATGCTAATGGAAATTATTGCCAGATCATGGACTGACGTATGGATGACCATCCCATGGCAATTATAGCTCTTGACTTTGTCAAGTTGAGCTAAAAATGCTAATATTTTAGAAAAGGTCAGTATGACACTGGAGGGAGTATTCAGCTACCTTGATTTATGACTCCCTAAGTGGTCTCTACAATTATTCTTTTCAGCACTTAAAGGTACTCAATCCGATTCGATGGTCCCCATATCATCAGATTCCAACAACAATTTTTTTTTTGAAATGCCGCTTCAGTTATCAGAATCGATTAATTGCCCAAAAATAATGCTAACCACAGTAAACTATAGTACAAAATTGCCCAAAACCTGTTATTTATCAACATTTTGTTCAACGAAATGTTGCCGGTTTGTCAAATATCTTACACAAAAAGCCACTTGAGTTTAGAGTTATCCATCTTCATCCGCAATTTGGTCTTCTCGTCAACTTTTACTGGGCCACTAAATATTCCAGGAGGTGAAAAAATAATAGATTAAAAAAATTGATATCTGATCACTCTGAGGTTTGATGGGTGGGTTCCTTGACTCGAATCAAATATTGTTTACCCCCGAAGCCAAAGAAATAGTAATTTAGGAGCGTATGGTCGGATTGAGTACCTTTAATATGTGATTCTGTCACGCTAATGGGTGCAAGCCTTGAAATAGTGTGTCTGTCATTTGCAGAATGAGGTCCCCAGAGGGTGAATTTAGTGATGCTATCCCGCATAGCGGGCTAGCATCACCAAATTAACCCTCTGGGAACCTCATTCTGCTGAGGTGTAAGCATAATGAGGTCCCCAGAGGGTGAATTTGGTGATGCTAGCCCACTATGCGGGGTAGCATCACTAAATTCACCCTCTGGGGACCTCATTCTGCAAATGACAGGCACACTATTTCAAGGCTTGAATGGGTGCGAAGTAAAAGTACACAATAAACTTACTATAGGAATATCATCTCTTGGTGGACACAGTTCCACCAATAGCCATATGCCATATCGGCTGAGTAGTTTACGTTCTGAGTTATCCACGCCATCCTCGTAAATCTCATCGACATCTGGACGATACTGGTTATTTTCTCCCATCTCTAAAACTCTCTTGGTTTCCATGGGTTGAGCTTCTTTCAACAAACTGATCAAACAGTGAGACAAACATTTATTGTGTTTTATATATTGAACCATTAGAGAAAATCACATTTATCCCTCCGGAATGACAGTTCGAATAAACTTCAATTACTGGCTGACAGATTGCAAGATTTCCATTAGTTTTAGTGAAAGAACATTATGGTTTGAAATCTGTCCATCATAATGAATTAAGGTGAATAAATAAATTTATGGATGACATGAGAAAGAGGCTAATGTTATTATGACAAAGGTCCTAATTTATTATAGACAAATTGTTCCTCATTACCATGACATCAATTTTGAAGTAGAAATAAATCCTGGAGTGGATTATTGGTATATTGAAAAGAGTTTTAGAACATATGGACCGAATGAATGAATTAACTTTATGTCAATTTTTTTTTTCATAAAGCCTTTAGATCGATATCTCGTTGTTTTGACCTTTGACCTATCTTATCCATTCTTATGTTGATATATGTGGGAGTTCAAATTAGCCACGTCCCTTTAATGGATTACCTGACAATAGCGTCCATGAGGT
The DNA here is from genome assembly GCA_032622095.1 of Siphonodentalium dalli. Taxonomy (NCBI): domain Eukaryota; kingdom Metazoa; phylum Mollusca; class Scaphopoda; order Gadilida; family Siphonodentaliidae; genus Siphonodentalium; species Siphonodentalium dalli. The sequence continues at coordinate 286,408,607 of CP136064.1, read as the reverse complement.
ACATGTCCCTTTAATGGATTACCTGACGATAGCGTCCATGAGGTACATGTCCCTTTAATGGATTACCTGACGATAGCGTCCATGAGGTACATGTCCCTTTAATGGATTACCTGACGATAGCGTCCATGAGGTACATGTCCCTTTAATGGATTACCTGACAATAGCGTCCATGAGGTACATGTCCCTTTAATGGATTACCTGACAATAGCGTCCATGAGGTACATGTCCGTTTAATGGATTACCTGACAATAGCGTCCATGAGGTACATGTCCCTTTAATGGATTACCTGACGATAGCGTCCATGAGGTACATGTCCCTTTAATGGATTACCTGACAATAGCATCCATGAGGTACATGTCCCTTTAATGGATTACCTGACGATAGCGGCCATGAGGTACATGTCCCTTTAATGGATTACCTGACAATAGCATCCATGAGGTACATGTCCCTTTAATGGATTACCTGACAATAGCGTCCATGAGGTACATGTCTGTTTAATGGATTACCTGACAATAGCGTCCATGAGGTACATGTCTGTTTAATGGATTACCTGACAATAGCGTCCATGAGGTAGCGCTGTACTTCTAGTGGACAGTCCCAGATCTCGTCTGGACTACAGTGAAATAGATGTTTGCGTCCGCTACCTTCCTGGTGTTTCTCATCGTGACACCCTGCACAGTATCTGATTGGTCGATTTCCATTTGATCTCGCACAATCAATAGAGAAGCACGTACTCACGGCCAGATTACTCTCTTCCTGGCAGGCCTGTTGATAAAGTAATCGTTCATTTAGAACAAGTCCACCATGGGATATCGGTTGGGATGATGCTTTTTTATAGATTAACCAATACAGATAAGTGGGAGCCTGACAAGGTGACACATCTTACCGGGTCAACAAAAATCACACCTAGCCCTCCTAGATGACAAAAAGTCAGAATGGAGCAATGGCTGATGGACCATATGGCCTTTCTGTTTGTCAACATAAGTATAGTGAAAGAAATAATGGCTTACAATTTATCCGTCATACTATTTCCCCACAAAATGAAGGTGGTACATAATTGTATGGATGTCAAAAGAAAGGGGAGGATGTCTGCTAGGCATATTTAAAATGATTCGAGGCTAAATATTATGATGACAAAGGTCCCAATTTATCACAGACAAATAGCTCCTCGTTCTAATGACATGAATTTTGAGGTGGAAGCTGGATCCTGGAACAGTTTAATGGAATTTTTTAAATAGTATTAGAACGTACCCCACTAAAACAAGATTTTATTTTATTCCAAAAGTATAATTTAGAACTTTTTGGAAATTACTCCCAGTGAGTTAAAAAGATGCCAAAATGTTTGGATATCACCATCAGTTGCAGATTGCTGACTACGTTTCGACTCATTTCCAAAACTCTCCTCCTGGCATGCCTGTTGATAAAGCAATGATTCATTTAGACCTCGTCTTCTTGGTCCAGAACAGCTTGGGATATCCGTTTGGATGATTTTGTTATGCCAAGACCCGCCCCGTTGGTATTCTATAACAGACTTTCTTTTAAAAGATGTAGTACATGTACATGTGGCACCCAGGCATTCACATAAACCCCTGAATGTGATTAATCATCTGACATGTATGTGATTAATCTGTCTTCAAAATGATATAACATATACCTTGATAGAAAAAGGTAAAGTGATCACACGATCATCTAATGTATTGTTTACATGCATTTTCTGATGGGGTGACAAATCAAAATTTTCTAGAAAACAAGGCTTTGTTTACTTATAAATCTCCTTGTTTTGTCATTTAACAGACGTCTGATATATGCATGTTCAATATCATTATGCTTGGGAAAGGCTGTCCTTTATGATCATATATGCAAAGCATCCACTTGACCTAATCCGAAGACATACAAGCAAGATAACTCCCGCCCACAATTCTGGGTGTAAAGTCCATTATAGAAGAGTAACAGGGCGGGACTCGTCCAAAAACAGCATCATACCAACCGATATCCGAAGCTGTTGTGGACCGAGAAGACATGGTCTTCAGTTCATTTAGGTTTATTTTCTATTTTAACCTTTGTTTACTGAATGGACTTTCCAATTTAGTTATAAAAATATATACATTGGAATGGTCTACTATTCATTTGGATGGTGTCAAGTCTGAGTTTAGTGTTCCTGTCATTTGCAGAATGAGGACCCCAGAGGCTGAATTTGGTGATGCTAGCCCACCTCTGGGGACCTCATTCTGCAAATGACAGACAAACTAAACTCTGGCTTGGATGGTGTGTTAGTTATAAAATTACATACATTGGAATGGTCTATTATTCATTTGGATGGTGTGTTGTGATAATACCAGTGCAGAATACATAGGATTCATTATCATTCATTGCTAGGTCTATGTTTGTTTGTTGAACTTTTTCTATGAATATTTCCCAAGTGAATATTTAGTAATCAAAGCATTAAACCAATCGTGCCTATATCAGGCCACTGTTTTTTATTAGTTGGTTCACGGATCCGCTGAGTCGTTTTTTTCAGTTTTTAGAAAAAAATAAAATTGTGTTCCGAACTTTTTTTATTGCCGCGGACCCGTTTTTTCCTAACTCAAAATTTTATTTTATTAAAAAAATGAAAATAGATCGCTTTCCTACGTTTGTAGGAACGGATTAATTTTGGCGATGTTTCGCATCTGTGTTTCCTGCATCACTTCCGCTACTAGGTAAACCAGTAAGGTTGGCGATTATCGCAATACGATAGGGGAACACCGTGTGCGTAACGTAACTATCACAAGTATAACGTACTCTGATAACAACTTATCGCCAAATTCATGCTTCAAACATTTTAAACATGTCATCTTCGGCTTCTTTTATTTTTATGAAAATGAATAATAAATGGGGTGATAAATATGTATATAACGACAAATCAAATTAACCATTTTCCCGTGAAACTTAGGACAGGCAAGCCAGGTACAAAAATTGGTGAAATATGAGTACGAACGTCAAAGTGTTCCCCTATAATTGCCAACCATCTAGTAACAACGCTAGGCTACTTTCGTTTTTTCGAAATGGGGAAAGCAGTTGTCATTTCGGAAAACAAGACCATAAGAAAACAGCTGAAATGTGTTTATCCCGAAATAACAGTTCGAGAGCTGTTCTCGTTTGTCGAGGACGATGCATTGATTCGTCGTGACTACTTTGGTGGTCTTACCGAACAATTTACCGAGGAGGTCACCGAAATCGAGGAGCCCGACGGCGACGTTCCGGTGTCGGCCCTCAGTTCATTTGGACACAATTGTTGAGTTGACGATTTTAGTTGCCATTTATAGCAAAGTATATTTTACATATTATACACATTTGACATAATATAGTGCCACATAGTTGTAATATAAATTCACATGTATATTGCACCTATTTGACATTTATAGCAAAGTATATTCTACATGATTTCTCTTGTATTCAAACTTATATTTTAATACATGATTTCTCCTGTATTCATACACATTTGACATAATATAGTGCCACATAGATGTAATATAAATTCACATATATATTACACCTATTTCACATTTATAGCAAAGTACATTTTACATGACTTCTCCTGTATTCAAAGTATATTTTACATGACTTCTCCTGTATTCATACACATTTGATATAATATAGTGCCACCACATAGATGTAATATAAATTCACACATATATTACACCTCTATGGGACTATATTATATTAAATTCATATAGGATGTAAAATGAATATACTGTATATATCAAATAAAATCAACATCTAGTTTTGTGTTTTTGTTTTCACTATGTTATGTTTAAAGAGTATTAAAAGTGATTACAATTAATACAAACATATATCAACCTTGTTTTTCTAGTCAGATCAAGTATCTGGCTGTATATTGAGATGCCAATAATAGATGTAAGATAATAGATATGATACAAAGTTATTTTCAGACCATTTTCCTTTTATTTGAAAATTTGAGTGTTTTCCATCTTCTTTTTACTTTTTTTTCCGACCGACCAAACTTTTCCAGAAAAAATTCCACGAACCAACTAATAAAAAAACAGTGGCCTCAGCTTACAAGGCATGTCCTGATTGGCTAATAGCTTGTGTTCCATGTTATGTAGTTACAAGAACACAAATTAAAAAGATGTTTAGGCCCTTTTTTTAACCCTTTCATGATGGGAGCTGCCTGTGCCAGTGCAATCTCTTATATATGCAAGTCACCCATAGGAGCCTCACTGGCACTGGCTTACAAGGTCAAGGTAAATATTGTTTGGCCAAATATATAAGAGAATGTATTGGCACAGAGTTTTCACAAAATTTCAGGAAGCTCCAGTCATGGAAGGGTTAAACTACCCTTATGGAGCCCCTCACAGACATGAGCAGACGACACTCAACAACTCAAGCTGCCACCTGTATGGGGCTCCCTACAGGAAGCTCCAGTCAAGGAAGTGTTAACATATATAGAGGTGGTATACACACCTTGTTCTCACACACTGTTGAGACATGGGACATCGGTAAAAGAATGTCAATCATATACTCTGAACCCTCCCTATCCAGTGTGTTGACGCAGTCACTACATATATACAGCGGTGGTGGCTTGTCACCGGAATAGATTGCTAAAGCTGGGTTCAAACACATCTGAAAGATAAAAAAGCCTAAAATGGGCTGTATGCTAAATCTGGCAATTTACTGATCTACTGACCACCCGTACAGAGGATTTGTTTGTCAATACTGCTAGTAACTGTTAATTTATTATGAGCTACAGTAATGCGCAAATTAATCGACTCCTAAACCACAGCAGAATTATGAGTAACTACCCATAATTCTGCTGTGGTTAAGGAGTCGATTAATTAGGGCATTACTGTAAGTATGGTAATATGATCGCACGTGACACGTAGTGGAGCAACCACACAAATACATCAAACTGTCACAACAATTTCCATCTATATACGTAGTTTCCAACTGTTGCTGTGTCAGTCATGGGATTTCAAAATAATAATAATAATAATATTTATATAGCGCCTATCCCCCGCAAGGGGCCCTAAGCGCTTTACACATTATATAAATACACAAGAAATGCACATGGAAAATAATCAATAGATATGTGGAATTATATATAATCAGATTTTGTTAGTTTTCTTTGTGTCGGGGTAGCGTCGTCGGAATATGTGAGTTTTTAAAGCAGATCGAAAATCGGTTAGCAAGCAAGATTGTCGCATTTCATTTGGTAGAGAGTTCCAAATGTCGGGACAGGCTACAGAGAAAGCTCTGTCGCCGACGGTCAAATGATTTGCACCTTGAGGGCAGAGAAGGGACGATTCACCAGAACGAAGTGTTCGCCGGAGAGTGTATGGATATATCAGACTGTTAATATATTCGGGAAGGGATTCAGAGACAAACATCCGACGGAAACCAAATGTTGCTATTTTGAATCGTATCCGATCTTTGATAGGTAGCCAGTGTATATATTATGGAAGGCCGCTGAATTAGCTCATTGCATGGTCAAAAATTCAAACTGATAGTCAAAATGACATTTGAAAACATTATGAAGAATATAATCTTATATGCACTCACTAGTTTTAAAAGAAGAACAAACAAAAAAGGAACAATGAAAACCAAACAAACAAACAACACGTTTGTAGGGAGGGATCCCATATTTATTGTGTGCATATTGTATATAAAATGTCCTTTGGCCATTTTGTATATATAATTGCGTTTAGTCTAGTGATGTGACATCGGTGTTTCCGGTAAAGACCAAATGTGTCTGGATTCTGGCCCACAAAACCAACTGACGTAAATGACGTCATGGACCATGTCATGACGTCTTCGCTGGTTTTCGGTCAGCTAACCAACGAAAATGGTCAAAATGAAACTAATTCACAACATAGGAATTGTTCAGAAAAACTGAAGTTGCTAATTTCATAACCATCCCACTTGGTCCACTTCCGATTCCGTGATTTCACAAATTTGATATTATTGTTCCCAGGATGCTATGCAAAAGCGGGGCGGAAGTCACGTGATTTTTAACCCATTTTTCTTGTCCGGATTTTCATCGCGTCGAAATTCTGTTTCATGGTATTGTAAAAATTAATGACGTCATTCACGCCTAAACTTGAAAATCAACACAGCGCCTGTGGAGCTGTGGTGGTTGCTATTATGAAATATTATACTGTTCATTTCTTCATGAAGTGACCTTTTCAGTGAATAGTTATGTGTTTCCAGTTTTCAAGGCTTGCTACTATTTACTGCTTTATAATTTGAGTATATACATGTATAGTTCTTAAAGGTATACTGTACACTAAATCTGACCATTTATGGGACCATCTCCTATTATACTCAACAGAAAATTACAAAATATAACTATGAGTCAAGAAGTTAAACAAACTCACACAAAGAACCACATATAACAACCTGATAATAATAACGAACCACATATAACAACCTGATAATAATAACGAAAATTAATAAATGGCTCGAGCCATAAACTCATTTTCATTATAATTATAATTGTTGTTTACATCGTTCATAGAGCACATGAGTATATATTTTGCACTTATCCATGGCTCAAATTCATTTATTTGTTGCATATATTCTGTTGAGTATAATAAGAGATATGATTGAAACTTATAAAATGTTAAATAATATGTATAACGTAGACTCGCAACAATTCTTACAAAGAACACTCGATGCCGCAACAAGAGGGAGTAAAAAGCTCCAGGTACCCGGATCCGAAGAAGATGTCCGAAAATTCTTCTTCACCCACCGAGTTATTGCTGAGTGGAATCAATTACCTGACCTGGTCGTTGATGCACAAACATTGAAGGAATTTAAAACTATGCTTGATGCATACTGCCATGACAGAAGATACATATATGATGACTGAAGTTCAGTGAACCATTATTGTTACGTTATAGGCCTATATAATTTATTATACATGTGTTTATTATTAACGTAATTCAGCGGAACCATAAGTCGTATGACTTGTTTCGAAATAAAGATGATGAGATGGTCCCATAAATGGCCGGCTTTAGAGTACAGTAAAAGATTTCAATAAATTCATAAAGATGCAGATAAATTATAAATAAGTACATAATCACAAAGATAATGAAATGATGAATTGATAATTTTACAAAGGCACAGATAAATCACACCAAAAAAACTGATAAAAGCCTATAAAAATAAGAAATGATTTTTGACTTTTAGAAAAATCAAAATTTCAGTTCAGAAACATGTAACCTTTATCTGACTGATAAATGATTTTCCTTTGAAATTCACAGTTAACTGTAGAAAAGATGGTTAGGTCATGGATAAGTTCATCGCAGCCTGGGCTAGGTGAGGTTGATGCGGGTTCGAACCCCAGCATGGGTGAAAATCAGGACTGATTTTCAACCTTGATCTGGTTTGAGGGGCATCTCAATGTACCATTCCGATCGACACATGGCCATTTCGATAAGAAATGAGAATTTGTTCACGCTCACTGATCGATGAGTTAAGCAAATATGAAGCAATAAACAATCATACTGATAAAAGCCTATAAAAATGAAAGTGTCAATGACACTGTAGCTCAACTTGGAAAGAGAATAATTTAATGTATTACAGTCAATGGAGCGATTAGGAATGTGGAAAGTTGAATGTCTAATTCTAGTTTATAGACATGAAGAGAAAAGTAAAATCAAAGATGGCTGCTGGCGGCCATGTTTTCGGCCGAATGACCCAAAAATGAGTCGTTCCCATCTACATGTCATCGTTAACATCCATGACAAATTTTATGACGATCAGACTAAAGGTACGACCTGCAGCCCGTGCTAAAGAATTTAGTCATACAAAGAGTAAAATCCAAAATGGCTGCTGGCGGCCATGTTTTTTCGCCAAATGACCCCAAAATTACTCGTTCCCATCTACATGTCAATATTAACATCCATGACAAATTTCATGATGATCAGACGAACAGTACGACCTGTGGCCCGTGCTAATGGATTAAATTTTAAAATCCAAGATGGCCGCTGGCGGCTATGTTTTTTGGCCGATTGACCCCAAAATTACTCGATCCCATCTACATGTCATTGTTAACATCCATGACAAATTTTATGATGATCAGACTAAAGGTACGACCTGTAGCCCGTGCTAAAGAATTTAGTCATACAAAGAGTAAAATCCAAGAGGGCTGCTGGCGGCGATATTTTTTGGCCAAATAACCCCAAAATTACTCGTTCTCATCTACATGTCAATATTAACATCCATGACAAATTTCATGATGATCAGACGAACAGTACGAACTGTGGCCCGTGCTAATGGATTAAATTTTTAAATGCAAGATGGCTGCTGGTGGCCATGTTTTTTGTCCGAATGACCCCCAAAATGACTCGTTCCCATCTACATTCCAATTTCAACAGCCATGACAAATGTTATGATGATCAGACTAAATGTACGACCTGTAGCCCGTGCTAAAGGATTTAGTCATACAAAGAGTAAAATCCAAGATGGCTGCTGGCAGCCATGTTTTTGACCCCAAAATGACTCGTTCCCATCTACATGTGGTTATTAACATCCATGACAAATTTTATGATGATCAGACTAAAGGTACGACCGGTAGCCCGTGCTAAAGGATTTAGTCATACAAAGAGTGAAATCCAAGTTGGCTGCTGGCGGCCATGTTTTTCTGCCGAATGACCCCAAAATTACTCGTTCCCATCTACATCTGATTATTAACATTCATGACAAATTTTATGATGATCAGACTAAAAGTAGGACCAGTAGCCCGTGCTAAAGGATTTAGTCATACAAAGAGTAAAATCCAAGATGGTTGCTGGCGACCATGTTTTTTGGCCGAATGACCCCAAAATTACCCATCTACACGTCATTGTTAATATCCATGACAAATTTTATGATGATCAGACTAAAGGTACGACCTGCAGCCCGTGCTAAAGAAATTTAGTCATACAAAGAGTAAAATCCAAGATGGCTGCTGGCCGTCATGTTTATTGGCCGAATGACCCCAAAATTACTCGTTCCCATCTACATGTCAATATTAACATCCCTGACAAATTTCATGATGATCAGACGAACAGTACGACCTGTGGCCCGTGCTAATGGATTGAATTTTGAAATCCAAGATGGCCACTGGCGGCCATGTTTTTTGTCCGAATGACCCCAAAATGACTCGTTCCCATCTACATTCCAATTTCAAGAGCCATGACAAATTTTATGATGATCGGACTAAAGGTACGACCTGTAGCCCGTGCTAAAGGATTTAGTCATACAAAGAGTGAAATCAAAGATGCCTGCTGGCGGCCATGTTTTTTGGCCGAATGACCCCAAAATGACTCGTTCCCATCTACATGTCATTATTAACATTCTTGACAAATTTTATGATGATAAGACTAAAAGTACGACCTGTAGTCCGTGCTAAAGAATTTAGTCATACAAAGAGTAAAATCCAAGATGGCTGCTGGCGGCCATGTTTTTGGGCCAAATGACCCCAAAATTACTCGTTCCCATCTACATGTCAATATTAACATCCGTGACAAATTTCATGACGATCAGACAAACAGTACGCCCTGTAGCCCGTGCTAATGGATTGAATTTTGAAATGCAAGATGGCCACTGGCGGCCATGTTTTTTTACCGAATGACCCCAAAATTAATCATTCTGGTCTAAATGTTGATGTCAACAGCTATGACAAATTTCATAATGATCCGACCAAAGGTACGACCTGTAGACTGCATTGTTGACGCCTTACGTACACACGCACACACGGACGACGGACGACAAAGCCATGGCAATAGCTCAAACTTTACAAAGTAAAGTTGAGCTAATAAGGCATGATTTCTATAAATCTGATATATAGAAAAGATGCCTAATTTGCTATCAGTGCAAATTGTTGGCATCAAATGTTTTTTGAATTTGCTGCTGATTTCTTTGTTGGCTCAGAGCTACCTTAATTAATCTAGTTTAATACATACATATCATCAAATAGATTAAAGAAGATACCACATACCTTGACAGCCTGGCAATGTCCGAAGTGGACACAATTCTCTTTCTGGCATAAAAGTGGAGGCCATGCTGTAAAAAATATTAAAATGATTGAATTTTTTTCTGCAAATTAGTCTTTAATTTAATATTTGAGAAATAGATGTATCAAGAAATAAATTATTATTAATGATACCGGGTATATTCAGGGTACCAGACTTAGGGTTAGGGTTAAGGGTTAGAATTAGGATTATGGTTAGGTTAATGGGTAAGGGTTATGGTTTAGGATTAGGGCTTAGGGTTAGGGTATAGGGTTAGGGTTTAGGTATAGGGTTAGGGTTTAGGGTTTATGGTTAGGGGTTAGGGTTAGTGGTTAGAGTTTAAGAGTTAGGGTTAGTTTAAATATTATTAAGATACATGTACCAGACTTACAGAAACAACATATTATTAAAACAGAATCTAATTTTACTTCAATGTTGGCTTTGTAGCCATTAAAAACATGTTATCTGCCAACTACAATAATGCCCTAAGTAATCGACTCCTTAAACACAGCAGAATTATGGGTAACTTTTCAGGATTTAGTCGGAAATATGGCTTGTAGCCATTCATCGGAAAGCTCTCCCAACAAGCCATATTTCCGACTAAATCTTGAAAAGTTACCCATAATTCTGCTGTGTTTAAGGAGTCGATTACTTAGGGCATTATTTTATGAGTTTTCTCGTAATTTTTACATGTAATTGCATGGGAGTCAGCAGTTAAACTGTTAAAACAACATGTGACATTTAATTGTTGTAAAATTGCTGTAATTGTTGAAGGTAAATTGGTAGAAAACTGTATGCTTACAGTACTAGTACAAAGACTACAAACGATTATGTGCTTTCATAAAAAACAATTGTAATATAACATTAACCCCTTCATGACTGGAGATAGACTCCTGAAATGTCAATGCATTCTCTTATATATGCGAGTTTCCGATAGGGAGCCTTGCATATATCAGAGAATACATTGGCCTAACAATATTTACCTTGACCTTGTAAGCCAGTGCACTCTCTGAAACATATGGGAGACTCGCATATATAAGTGAATGCACTGACACAGGGTCATTAATGCTGCACAGCTGAGCTCCCATCATGAAAGGTTTAAGACCAAAAAAAAAAAGAGCACAAGTGTATATACATTTCATAGAGATCTGTGAACACTGTAGTATATACATTTCATAGAGATCTGTGAATACTATAGTATATACATTTCATATAAATCTGTGAACACTATAGTATATACATTTCATAGAGATCTGTGAACACTATAGTATATACATTTCATAGAGATCTGTGAACACTATAGTATATACATTTCATATAAATCTGAACACCATATTATATACATTTCATATAGATCTGTGAACCCCATAGCATATACATTTCATAGAGTTATGTGAACACCATATTATATACATTTCATATAGATCTGTGAACCCCATAGCATATACATTTCATAGAGTTATGTGAACACCATATTATCTACATTTCATATAGATCTGTGAACCCCATAGCATATACATTTCATAGAGTTATGTGAACACCATATTATATACATTTCATATAGATCTGTGAACCCCATAGCATATACATTTCATAGAGGTATGTGAACACCATATTATATACATTTCATAGAAATCTGTAAATTCAATTGTTTTTTTTTTCTTGCACAAAATACCATTTTTTAAGATTGACAACTTACCATGAGATAGGACCAATGATATACTTTATATGAATGAATGAAATTATTGAGCAAACAAATAAATATAAATTATATATATTGTATTATCAAATAGCCACACAAGGAATAACCCCTTTGGGAACTTTATATTTCTGTTCATGAAAAAAAAAACCCCCAACAATTTAGAGAGCTGAAATTGTCTTTCCATGAACATCCCTTCCTTAGAATAATTGCTCTTTAAACATGCTAAGTGTATTACCTCATTTCAAATAATAAGAATTAATTAATAACCAATAAAGGTCATATGAAAAAAGATTATAGAATATATAGACAGAACACAATGAGGTCCCCTGAGGGTGAATTTATTGACGCTATCCTGCATAGTGGGTTAGCATCACTAACTTTACCCTCTGGGGACCTCATTCTGCTTAGGCCTCAACTGCTATGGGAGACATAGACTGAGATTGAAGTTCCCAAATGGTGAATATTGTGATGTACACCCATTGGGAACCTCAATTATGCAATGTGTCATCTGCCAATTTGGGGATAAACTAAAAAAGAAATAGAATCTATGTGAAGTAGTTCTGGAAATAACTTATAATAAAGAAACTTTCCAGATGAGGCCTAAGCAGAATGGGGTCCCTAGAGGGTGAATTTAGTGATGCTAGCCTGCTATGCAGCATAGCATCACTAAATTCACCCTCTGGGGACCTCATTCTGCAAATGACAGGTGCACTAAACTCAGGCTTGCACCGAAGGAATCTGATGCAACTTCGAAATTCCCTTTTATATTGTAGGAAGTATCGAATAGTTTACATTTGTAGGCTTGCAGTGGATGTAAAAACATAGTCGTATAAGAGCGACGTATTTTATCCCAAAGGGTTAACCAGATGCGTGAATTTAAACCAAAAATTGTGTACAAACACAAACATGTTTGGTAGCGAGATCTTTCACTGGTATAGATCACTACACACCGCATGACATTTCAGATAAGTAAGCTATACACTGATGTTGCGAAGTACTTAGACGAAAATAAAACATAATTATAAAGTACAAGTATTTTGACAGTAATGTTATTTAGTTAGCGAATGGGAATAATTTGCAGAGCAGAATCGTGGGAACTATAATTTTTGCCAGAAGGGATGCGCGAAGTGACTGTGTAACTTTCTTTCCAATAAATTTATCGCCGTAGAAGGTCGCTTATTTAGACAACCCTCCCTCCCCGTTTTTTGTTTTTTTTGTTTTTGTTTTGGGAAATACGCACTTGATTGATGTCTGCCCCCCTTTTGGCCTACATCTATATATAGGCGGTTATTGTGCCTCAAAAAATTGTCACCCACATGTGTTTGTATTGGTTACTACTACATTTATTGTCGGCTTCCTGTAAATAATTATGTTTTTATGAACAGGTAGCTATAAACGCATTCCAGATGTTGTCTTTCACTCTAACCCTGTGGGATAAAAGGCTGTCATTTCTGTAGCGGAAAGCAATAAAAACATTTAGGATATCGAGAAATAGATAGAACGACACAAGTGTGTGAACTGGTTAACGTTATTGCACAAGTTTGTTGTGACGCAATGGTAAAACGAGAACCGGAGGTTCGAGTTTTACCTCGCGGCATGACAAACGAGTGCAATGGCGTTATCATGTTCACAAAACTGTGTTGTTCTATGTTTATTGCACACTCTGGAGATTGTAGCTTGTAATATACTAAAATTTTGGTCGATTTTGTTTATTTAATTGAACAAGCGTGTGCTTAATGTAGACTATACCTTTAGTGAAGAAATTGTTTGTTACGATTGACGTCGCCAATGACGTTGACGTAATCGGTTTGTACTGTTCAAGAACAATACACAATTGTTTATGGAACGTTTTGAAATCTTCTGTATTTTGCTATATTTCGCACAAATAAGCTATTGGTGTGCAATAAATAGCCTTTCTAAATGGCTAAATGTGTGATAACCAATTGTTTTATTGTATTCCGTGGATTGACAGCTTATGATTAAATTATTCAAAATTGAATAATATGTGTTGTGTGTGCATCATATCATCATGCCTTCATGAATAATATGTGTTGTGTGTGCATCATATCAGCATGCCTTCATGAATAATATGTGTTGTGTGTGCATCATATCAGCATGCCTTCATGAATAATATGTGTTGTGTGTGCATCATATCATCATGCCTTCATGAATAATATGTGTTGTGTGTGCATCATATCATGCAGAAATTTATTATACCTAAAATAATGTTAAGTTGAAGGTGTATCAGCTATCACTGAAACATTGAATTAAAGTGATATTAAACATAGATTCAACACAAGCCTTGAAATAGGGTGTCTGTCATTTGCAGAATGAGGTGTAAGCAGAATGAGGTCCCCAGAGGGCGAATTTGGTGATGCTAGCCCGCTATGCGGGGTAGCATCACTAAATTCACCCTCTGGGGACCTCATTCTGCAAATGACAGACACCCTATTTCAAGGCTTGATTCAACATACAACTCCAATCCACAGATGCATTATGGGAATGGTCCATCAAAAGCAACTCAGACAACAGATAAGAAATAAGTTACGTTATAATTATGGTTACCGGTATAAACCTACATGTATAACCATAGAGTTTGAAGAAAGTAACACAGAGATAATGTTTTATTTAGAATACACACATAGTTTTTTTTAATACCAAAATATATCACGAGTGGGATATTATTTACGACACGAGCTTTAGCGAGTGCGGTAAATCAACAATCCCACCAGTGGTGTAATTTGGTATTCAGAAATACTATCCATGATCCTACCGATAAGAATAATATTAGAAAGAATTTAATAGATATTCTGGCTCATTTCCGATTTTGTCATAAATAGTAGACACTTTTTGACATTCGGTAGCTCATTTGACACATAAGTATCAGCCACTGACAGTGGATAATGCATGTATCAACAGAAAATATATGTTTAATTCACCACAAAATTGTCTACCCTACAGTGCGGTTCGAAAAAATACTATCCACGACTAAGTGTGGGTACCCATCAGCGACTAAGTGTGGGTACCCATCATAATTTCGGGAGTCAAAGCTGCGGATCAATCCTGTGATGAGATGTCACCAAACCAGATTTGGGATGTCAAAGATGCGGATGATATACTTCACATTTTGACCATTTCTGTTAGAAAATATCCCAATTATCTTTCAGACAGGCTGAAGCATGGACCATATTTATAGTGAGGGTGCATCTTCAAGGGCGAAAACATGTATGTTTGTTTGTGTTTTATGTTCTAATGTCCAATTATATAATAGTATAGGCTATTCTGGGCTATTCGATATTATAGACCCACCAATTTTTCATCCAAAATGCATCGAGTGCCATTGATACTGTCTAGCTTAAAACAGGCACAGTACCACTCAAAATAAACTGGCACTTTGACAATGAAACATTGCCTTTGAAAAAATTTTGGCTGGATAGATTAATTTGATATAAATCTATTAATATTATATAGATAATGCATGGCTTGGAGTTGACAATGCCAAAATAGTGGTCCGAAAGGATGAATAGTCCACGAGGTACAAACATGCATTATTTATTATATTATATCGATCATTTTAATCAATTCTCACACAAATTCTGTGTTTGATTTTGTCAATGCATTGTTCTTTATGACTGGCGATCCATATGGGTTAAATTACTTTCCTTTGATTAAATTATACCATATGTCAGATGACAAAATAGAAGAACATGTAGAAGACATTCATACCTATCCATGAGAGATTGTCAAGAGGACAGCGACAACAATTATTGTGGGAAGGGTCAAGGGTCAAGCAAAATGCAATTCTCCCACATACATATAGTGTTTGCATATATGAGGATTTTGGCACATATAGAGAGAAAATGTTGAGCGTTAAATGAAAGTTGATTGAAAATTCGAATCTGAAACCTTAACTAAATGAAAAAGTAGAAACAAAATACATGTTATTGAGACGGAACAAAATACATATTATTGAGACGAAACAAAATACATTTTATTAAGACAGATAGGTGAATATACGTTCCTGACAATCTTACACAGACCTCCGAAAACAATTATGTGTAGGTGAGATATGGTGAGAATAAAACAAAGTTTAATCATTAAAGACTCCCTGTCCAATTTGAAACCATAGAACCACCATATGTACGTCTTATATATGCCATAAAACCAC
This sequence comes from Siphonodentalium dalli, assembly GCA_032622095.1. Lineage (NCBI taxonomy): Eukaryota > Metazoa > Mollusca > Scaphopoda > Gadilida > Siphonodentaliidae > Siphonodentalium > Siphonodentalium dalli. The sequence goes on along the minus strand of CP136064.1, from coordinate 286,392,742 downwards.
CATATGTATGTTTTCTATACATAGCTCACACTCCTTTTTTGGAAAATTGCATTTGGCTAAATTTTTTGCCCAAAAAGTTTCAAGGCTGTATATTAAACAATTACCTCTCAAAGTATCATCAGATCTCCATCAGAACCCAGCATGAACCCAGCATGAACCCAGCACGAACCCAGCATGAACCCAGCATGAACCCTTTTTTGTATACCAGAAAATAATTAGATCTGACTAATAAGACCATTATTAACAGGCTTTGATGGCCAGATATAGACTTTAAAAAAGTAAGTTTTAACATGTTTTGAATATTTACCAACTAGCAAAAATTCCAATGATCATCTCTGATAATGAGCGTCCATGCATTCGTCACCCAAAAGCAGTAGATTATAAAAGCATTCTCAAATATAATTGATGTACTTGTTTTCATCGTAAAACTGGTGAAAGCTGTTGTATATTTTTGCGATGACTGTGCCATTTTATTAATGGTGATTGCAAGTATTTTTCATTTAGTTTTTGACTGGTAAGCGGAAAATTATCTTGGAAATTTTTACTAATTCGGTGTCAAATCGGAGTGTGGAGCTTTATTAATCAATCTCTTTAGCACAGACAACCTCTCACTTCAAAGTGCTGCTTTTATTATTGCTATTACATAACAGTAGACTTAAATCACCTTGAAAGTCTAATGTAATCTAAAAATTATATGATCATTATGTTTAAAGATTTGTATAAAATTTAAATTCAATGTTACTCATAGATCGTCTATTCATGGTGTTGTTCTAAGAGGTCTGTGTTAACACACATAGGAACAAAGTAAAACAATAATTTCACAATAATGGCTTACCAGCTACTTCAAATTCTAATACAATAAAAAATATATATCAGATATCAATACTTCAAAATCTAAAACTGCACAAATTATTCGATTTACACAAATATTAATAATATAAACTCTAAAAGTAATATGGCCAGACTTTAAAATGTAGTTTAAAACTTTTCTATTACAGGTCTTTTAAAAAAAATATTTTTCAATATATTATCATGTTTATCACAAATTCCAGGAACTTGTGGTGGGAGGGGGGGGGGGGTGGGGGGGCAAACCGAAAATTTCTCAAAATGTCTACTAAAGTTGGAAAGATTGTAATCATTAAGATACCAGAAATGTTTTTAAATATTTATTAATTTGACTGGAATTATGTTACTAATTAATAATTTTGGAGTCCAGAATAAGAAAATAACCCACATTTAAAATTAATATTGAATATTGATGAATACATAGATGTGCCTGAAACTTAAAGCATAGTATGTTGCGTCATTTTAAACTACTTTCCTCTATCTGGTCAATAAAATACAAAAGTCACAATGTTTGTACTTCAAAAATGTTATGTCCTAAAATGAATAAAAATAGATTAAGAATCGTGCATGAAATTGAAAGTATCTACAAATTATGTGATGTGTATAATCATTAAATGATCTACATATACGTACCAATAGGTTGAACTAAAAGAGCAAATTATCTGTCTTTAACTTTGTTATATCAAAAATTAGTAATAGTCGCAGTTTCCTTCGACGTATAAACCAGCTTGTGAAATCGGTAGGGATAAGACTGCTTTATGTCAAAGCACATTTACCTTACAATTTTATAGCTGACTTTACACCCAGATCTAGTGGCGGGATTTTTCGTCAATTTTAATTGACTTTATCATAGAAATCAATATGAAATGCAAATGCTACATTTATCGGAAAGAGTAATATCTTTGTGATATAAATAATGTATTATAATAAATCTGTTGTGTTAAATTACGTACAGAATATGCCGTGTAATTAGGAGTAACCTCATATTTGATATACATCCAGAGAAGACCCAAACAAGCCTGAATATAAGCGGCCGGACACGGACATTGTCCGATACAAATTACCAAATGTCCGATGGTTTTCTGTTTGCATCTGCTGTTATGTCCGGCGCCATTTTATGTGTGAATTTTACTTCAAACTCGTCTTATAGGTTATATGTCAGAAATATACAAATTCAATGTTTTAATTTCCTATTAAAATAAACACAGAACTATCTAAATTTGTCAAACTATACCTGATTATACCGGAAGTTTTAAAAATGCTCGTCGGATTTCCCCAACAGTTATATATAAAACATATTTCTCAGAATACAAAATACGAAAAACTCAGAACGGATCTAATTTTAGTTCTTTATTATGACTTTACATGGTAATTAGTACTAATTACAGTGCATGGTGTAATTACATGTACATGTACCATGTAAAGTCTTGAATTACACCCCAGGATTTCAGGCCACATGTGTCATGTCACCACAAGTTACCAAAATTACGGTAGTTAGTTTCCTGTTTAGCAATATAAGAGAATGCTTCGGCACAGGGTTTTTGTTAAATTTCAGGAAGCTCCAGTCACGAAAGCCTAGAAAGGGTTAATAAACAATGAATATTATATTAAGTATAATTTAATTTACTGTTTTACTTAACTCTAGCAAAGAGAATACAGTGACTTGATTGATCAATGATCATACACTAATTCAGCTTCAATTTTTGTTGAATGTTCTTAACAAATTTTAAAGCAAAACGTTTTCGACAAAATGTCAGACGCATTTTAAAAAATGTCAGACAAACCTGTGTTAGTGCCTGACATTTGTCAGGTGGTGAGCAAAAAATTAAATTCAGGCTTGGACCCAAACTGTTATGAAGTTTGCGAGGTCAAATGAGTTTGTATTCTTTTGAAATTATGTAAACATTGTGATAAAATATAAAGCCGGCTATCGAAAAATAAGGCACAACAACGGTACTTAGATGTAAACCACTATTATCACTACCGATTTAACCAGCTGCTTTACATTTAAGAACTAGACACAAGGGTGGCAGAGATAGGAGCATACCACACTAAATGTTTTGTTCAACATGAAGCATGTGATAATAGAATAAAAGGCCCCTGGCCACACGTCCCTCGAAAAAAGTTGGATTTTTTCTTTTAAAAATTCGATTCCGGGAACAATCATTGAATCAAACTTTGCTTCCAACTGTCTATGTTGTTATCAAACATAGTTTTATTTGATTTGACACGAGAATAATCATTAAATTCTAAGTCTAAAATGGGCATATCCCTGTCAGAAATGATTGGACGGGATCAAAACTCAACCTGTAATTCTCTAATTATCATGTGATTAATCCACGTACCAAATATAAAAGCAACCAGATAGTCATATAAACTTAGTCAATCTGAAGACCAAAAATAAGCAACAAATTCTGAATCAACAAAAAGGGGTGTAACTCTTCGAATTTTCATCGAACCAAACATATTCACAAGTGATTGATCCACATTGCATTTCTGAATCCAATCAAATAACAATAGCTAACGTTATCATACGGACAACAAAATAATCGGCAAATTTATAGTCTGATAATATTATAAACACTAAATGGCATACGTGATAGACAATAGTCATTATTAGTGGTTCATTCAAAAACGTAGATTCTTACGATGTGGTTAGCAATTTATTGATGAATCAATGATTGTAAATAATATAGCATAATAAAAGCATTATCATATACTAAATAGTAAATTGCAAGATGTTTCACAATCTTCCAAGGTTCATGATAATCAATTCAGGAAACTAGAATTATATGTTTATTGTCACTCTCTCTCTCTCTCTCTCTCTGAGTGAATGTTCAGACGACCACGATTCAATCAGAAGTGAAAAGATTTCCATTGTGGTTAGTAACAGGTAGTTGGACTGTGCATACTCATGGCAAGGTCGCATGTAAAAATTAATATCAAGTACTGTTTTATTTTAGATGCGAAATCGTGCCGTATCCCTGGTTACCTCCACTTGCAACGGAATCGCACTCGCAGAATATTTCCAATGCAGAAAAATTTCCACATGTCCTGTCACGTTGCAAACAAATTATATGATTAAGAAAATTACTGATCTAGAGAGAAGTGACTTCTCCCAAATTGAATTCTCTACGCTTCGTCCCTGATTAAGATCAGAACAATTTCTACTTGCCATGCATTAACCCTTTCAGTGCCAAGTCCGATTTTTGTATCAACCCATATTTCCTTGATCATTTTTCAAATTTATTGATTATAATAATGTGATACATTGATGGAAAGAGCTCTTAATTTCAATCTGAGTCAAGAGTGTGATATCAGTATTTTTTAATACTTGTGACAATTCAATTTGTGTTCAGTTATTTATGGTGAAATATGTTGCTATGGTAAAAAAAATCGCATGATGCAGGTTGTCGCGACTGTATGTCTAGGGACATTATAATGACGATACATATTGTTGATTAGGAATGTATAAATACAAGTTAAAATTCATGCAATGTCTAGCCCTATCTATTATTATTAGGGGGGGGTTTAGATTCTAAAATGGCTAACTTCAAACTTGGGGCGCTATAGAATATTCTTAACGTAAAAGCACCTCTTGATATATCCAAGCGACAGCTTAATGTTTGCAAATAAGGCGATCGACCAGGCGACTTCACGAAAATAAACTGCAAACTAAATGAGCTTGCATGTATTTTCTCACTATTACTGTTTTATGAGCCAAGATATCTGCCTGACTTGAATTGCTTAGTGTATACATCGAGGACAGTATTTTAAGTTATAAACCTTCAAGTCATATACGTAAACTAACTATATTTAAGTTGTGAGGTGCATTAGGTTATCACGCTCGCTACAAGTTTGAAGTTATCGTATGAACTCTGAATGGCTGTGAATCAGCTGACACAAGTTTGAAGTTATCGTATGAACTCTGAATGGCTGTGAATCAGCTGACACAAGTTTGAAGTTATCGTATGAACTCTGAATGGCTGTGAATCAGCTGACACAAGTTTGAAGTTATCGTATGAACTCTGAATGGCTGTGAATCAGCTGACACAAGTTTGAAGTTTGCCATTTTATATATATAAACTTCCCCATTATTAGTCATCTACAACCCCTGAAGACACAGAACACAGGCCTCAGAATGTGGTGCCGTACATTTGCAGAATGAGGTCCACAGAGGGGGATTTAGGGATGCTACCCCACACACGGGGGTAGCATCACAAATTTACCCTATGTGGACCTCATTCTGCTTAAGGTGACGTTCACACATAGCCGGTGAAGCCGTTACCCGGCGAACCCGTTAGCCGGCGAAGGTTGGGCAGAGTGTTTACACATCGCCGGCGAAGATACGCATATATTCATATGTCTCCTTTACTTCATAATAGTTTTCGTTTTAGTTCTCACTGAACTGCAATATGATATTGCTGTACACCTGTAAACATCTAGCCGCTTCCTGTTAGAGATATGGTTGGGCAGTATAGTGAAATGAAACTTTTTAGAAATGGAAATGCCGAAATTATTAATATCCAACTCAAACTTTCAGGTATTGCTATTGGTAATTTTATAGATATTTAAAAAACATTTTAATGGTTTGTTTTGGTTCACAAACTTCACATACAGCCTGTGAAGTGAGTGTCGCACCAAAAGCATGGCCATTGTCAGTTTTGAGATCTGTTCGTCGCATGCATCTACAAATTGGTGTCTAATCATTCGGATTGGATTTTATATTATATATATAAGTTTCAACATCGCGAATCAAATGTGACACATTTTCCGTTTGCACATTATACAATAAAATATGTTTTTCATTTTACTCGGGCGTTCACCATGTCCATGTATATAGGGCCGTGGCGATGGGGGTGTCTCATCCCAACTTTAATCAAAATATTCAAAAGCTGGAAATTTCATACCTGACACGGCAATAGTTGGACATTTGACATCAGCAATATGATGAAATTGTTCTCGTAGTTTTATTTTCAACAATTTGTTATTGGTGATTTCTTTAGGCAACATTTGCTTATTTTTTTACCAAATTGTTGGACTGAAATGACCATCAGTTGGAAATGATCCAACCTTATTAGAGGTGCGTCAAGTTTGGAAAATGTCCAACAATTGGAAATCTTAAGGCTGGATGCTAGGATTTTGCAATTTTCAGATTAATTTTTTTTATCACACCTGGCCATAACCACGGTCGGTCGATAAATTCCAAAGATGAACAGTCCCACACCTCCAAATCAGGCCCTCTAGACCCGACCCTGTGTAAATATGTCCATAGCGCACTCAGATTTAGATTATTGAACTAATTGTCCATTAAGTTTGAATCCACAGAAACGTGCCATCCCATTTCTTCCATATATATATATGGACATACATGTACATGAATTAATTCCATCGAATGCGCAACAAATGTACCATGCACATGCAGAGTACGTGTACCATCATCGGTTAGTATTTATAATAATAGCTTATAACCAAGGTGCGTGACCACCGACCTGACAGCTGATTAGAGACAATCAAACTGGCACGCTGACCAATATATACACAGGTGAAAAGCGGGCTGGTCTATCAGCGATTGCACAATAATATTGTTCGAGTTAATTGTTGAAAGGAAATCACCCATGACGGCATGACCCCAGATAAACATCTAACTTAACCGCAGAGCGAATTAGAATCCATACGACAATCAGGTGCTTGTACTAAATCATTTTTTATCCAAAAGTTGAAAACCGTATAGCTGAGTATCCGGATAGCCGTAATTCTTATCCGGCGAAGTATAAACACTCTATTGTTATCGCTGCCGGCTACAGCGAATGCGATCTTCGCCGGGTAATGTATAAACACCCCCTAAGCCTCATCATCTCTGGAAAGTATCTTTATTATGAAATTAGTTTTTCAGTTTCTTTTTCTTTTTTAGTTTAGGCCTCAACTGCTATGCCGGAAGACCTAGGATCAAATTGAAGTTCCCCAGTTGAAGTTGGTGATGTTCACCCATTAGTCACCTTGATTATGCATTTTATCTTCTGCAAATTAGGGGATATAGAAAATTATGAGAAAGGAAAAAGTAATTAAAAACAACTTTGAGACTAGATACTTCTCAGAAGATGAGGCCTAAGCAGAATGAGGTCTCCAGAGGGATAATTTGGTAATACTAGCCAACTGTGTGGGGTAGCATCACTAAATTAACACTCTGGGGACCTCATTCTGCAAATGTCAGACACACTATATCCAGGCTTGCTTTCAAAAGGACTTCTATATGTCCAGCTAACAGAAGAATTCAAGTCAGAAAGTTAAGTCAAATGTTATGATTAGTTCTATATTAAATGTGGTGATCACATCAATGATTTTAGACCTGACAAACAAGGATACATTTTGTTTTTTTTTAAATACATATTTTTTTGGAGAAAGGGAGACTCTACCTAAATCCAGTCATTGTACAAGCCATCTCATACTTTATTCAACAGAAAATATATAACAAATAAATGAATTTGAGTCAGGGATGAGTACAAAATACACTAATATACTCTACGAATGATCATTATCATGAAAATGAGTAAATGGCTTAAGCCTTTTACTCATTTTCGTTATAATAATCAGGTTGTTATCAGGTTGTTATCAGGTTGTTATCAGGTTGTTATCAGGTTGTTATCAGGTTGTTATTCATGGTTCTTTGTGTATGTGAGTGTATTTAACTCTCAATCTTGTTTAATATTAATTCTTTGGATATTAATTTTCTGTTGATTATAGTATGGATATGGCTGGATTTAGGTAGTCTCCCTTGAAGCTAAGAGATACCTTATGTCCAGAAGTAAATCAGACTAGTGAATACTAAGAGACTGAAGTTTAACCCTTTCATGATTGGAGCTGCGCTGGTGCAGCATTAAAGATCCTATGTCAGTGCATTCTCCTATATATGCAAGTCCTCTGGGGGTTCATGATGGGAGCTGCGCTGTTGCAGCATTAAATATCCTGTGCCAGTGAATTCTCGTACATGTATGTATACGAGTCTCCCATAGGGAGCCTCACATATATAAGAGAATTCACTGGCTTACATGTCAAGGTAAATATTGTTAGGCCAATGTATTCTCATATATATGTGAGGCTCCCTATGGGAGACTCACATATATAAGAGAATGCATTGGCACAGGGTTTTCACAAAATTTCAGGAAGCTCCAGTCATGGAAGGGTTAATGAGGGAGACATTCTTCAGATATGAACTGTTATCTTATCTGGCTTATATTTAGACTAGCAGGAACTGAATTTTCAGTAGGCTCGAACATTGGTCATGTGACTACCACATTAAGAGAAAGCATAAAGCCCTGCCCGATACAAGAGACTTTCCATATGCCGTACCTGAATATTTATAGTGGAGCCCTCGTCTGTCCGCAAGGACGGGGTTAAGCTGTGGCCAATAGTAGAACAGAAGATTGGAGGCGGGAGCGCGGGCAGCTGGAGGTCCATACGCAATGATACTCATAATGTCCTGAAAGAATATAATTTCTCACAAAATATAAAACAGAAAATGTTCTACGTGTTAGGGATACAGTGCAGCAAACCTATTTTCTTTTTGTTCTGACAATATAAATGACATTGTGCCCAACACTGGGCTTCCTTACTGAATACCTATGAACAGGGCTGGCGGTCCAGAAAATCCAGGAGGGCTATTAATAGTCCTCCTAGATTTTACCTGAGTTACTACTGCCCTTAGTTTGTCTATTTTTTATATTGTTTAACTTCATCTAAATTAATTTTGTTAGGAGGAAAAAAAATGTCCAGAGTTGTGAAATGTCAAATCCCCCACAGTATGGTATGGTGAATATTTAATTATATTTTATATGTTATGATAATTAATATGAACCACAAACAAAATGTAAGAGTGTTTGTTCTCAACAATTTGTCAGTCGGTGTCCAACCCATGCAACGAAATTGGGTGAGTTTGTCAATGTTTAAAGCAATTTCTATGTTGTGTAATGTTACATAAAATACACAATCTAGTAGCATATTTAATTCAGTTTATTTACAGTTGAATTGTTACAAATTACTGCTTTATATGTCAAAGTAATCCGATTACAAGTTGGCATGATTGCGTTCGCAGATAGCTGGTTCCAGCGGTCAAGTCGCTTTGTGTAGATTTTTACTGGGTGTTTGAAATTGGGGACATAGAGAATAGTTTCGCAACTTTAATTTTTGAATAACATTGTACACAAGAATATTCACTTGGAGACATTAGCTCATTATATTAAAAGATTGTCAATCGAAGCGAGAAAATGAAATGACACCACCAATTTTAGTGCTCTACAAATTTCTCTGATAGGAACTGGAAACGGAACGAAAGGTTGAACTCAATCAAGAGAGTGACATTTGATTCTCATTATCCACAAACATATGTTGATTTTATCCAGTGAAATATATTGTAAGCTCAATCTTATGAAGAGAAATAATTCATTTTTTTCTTAAAATGTGTGAGAATCGATCAAAAGATCCAATTTACGAAACAGTTCGTTCCGGAATTTAATGATTCCGCCATTTGACATTACCATCAGTTGCCAGCAGCAGTGATGCGCACACTGAACAATATAATTCTTTACGATTTTTATTCTCATAAAACACAATAAAATAACTAAATAAATTTCCTATTGCAGACGAGGCGGGCTATAAAAAGCCCGCCTTGGAAAATTCTAGGCTGGCTGTAGGTGGGCCTGTATGAATTCTGCAGACTGGCCATTGTTATATTTTCAAATTTGAGGCTATATGGGCAACTATGCCTACGATGTATTAAAAATAAAAACAATTTCATTTTAAAATATTATATTCAAATTTATAACTTAAAAAATTCCCCGAACTTCTTTCCAATGGTACAAAATATACAACATATAACAAAATTTATAACATGGACATGGATCATTGGTCGTGATTATCTCACACCACTATGACAGTACAAACCTTTATAACATCTTTCTTCATACTCATAAAACACTCCATGATCTGTGAGTGGAAAGCTGTAAATAGAAGTAATCAAGGTGGTAATCAACCAGTTTTGAGTCGTTGAGCTCTTCAGATATTTCTTCTATTGCAGTTATCAACTGTGATTCGCATGATCTGTTTTCAGGAAACCATGTTGGTAGTCCACAAGGTTGTTATTTTCGTTGATGTGTTTCATTATATGTTTGAATATGATGTGCTCGATATTTTGCACGGGATTGATGAGAGAAACTGGCCTGTAGTTTACGGGTTGGCTCTTATCTCCTTTCTTGTATATTGCAGTAATATTTGCGACTTGTGAATCTCGAGGTACTTTTTGTTGTTGAATTGATTTTTCGTTTAATTTAATATAATGTTACTTTGTGATGTCAAATGAGTTCTATTTATGTAAACAATGTGATAAAATATATTTTTCACATTATATTACAACTTTCTGTTGGCAACTTTGTGGAGTTCAGAACAAATAAAGTATTTTCTATGGAATAAACCGGTTTACTGTCAAATGTGATATTTTATTACAGTTATTGGGGATTATTAGGTGAATGAGGTCAACAATCCTATACCCAAATATAGAAAGACTTATACACAGGGTTTCGACATAAAACAGCATTATCTCAAACGATTTCACTAGCAGATTTACATCAAAGGAAACTTGGGCTATGTTGCGAATAGAATATCACAAACGCATGTTACATAAATGTATTACGTCGACTACAAGGATTAGGTTGAGTATAGAAGATCACAAACGCATGTTACATAAATGTATTACGTCGACTACAAGGATTAGGTTGAGTATAGAAGATCACAAACGCATGTTACATAAATGTATTACGTCGACTACAAGGATTAGGTTGAGTATAGAAGATCACAAAAAGCATGTTACATAAATGTATTACGTCGACTACAAGGATTAGGTTGAGTATAGAAGATCACAAAAAGCATGTTACATAAATGTATTACGTCGACTACAAGGATTAGGTTGAGTATAGAAGATCACAAACGCATGTTACATAAATGTATTACGTCGACTACAAGGATTAGGTTGAGTATAGAAGATCACAAACGCATGTTACATAAATGTATTACGTCGACTACAAGGATTAGGTTGAGTATAGAAGATCACAAAAACATGTTACATATAATGTATTAGAATGTATAGAAGTAAACTGACTGATTGATTATTACACTTATTAACCCTTTACCCAACAAACCGGCCAAAACCGGCCAAATAAAGCTTCAACAGCCTAAAATATCTTCGGTCTGTCTCAATAGAACCATACACATATGGATATCATTGGAACCGGCTCATTGACCACATTGTGATAGTTACAGTTATACCCTGTGCCAATGCATTCTCTTATATATGCGAGTCGACCATAGGTCGCCTCGCATATATAAGAGAATGCATTGGCCTAAAAAAAATCTTTTTTTAACACTTTTTACCATTTTTTCTTACATTCTTTAACAATTTTATAATTTTTAATGTGTTAAGCCAATGCATTCTCTTATATATGCGAGGCAACCTATGGTCGACTCGCATATATAAGAGAATGCATTGGCACAGGGCTGTTCTGTTGGGTAAAGGGTTAACAGACTGAATTTATTGAACGAACGAGGCAGTTGAGATGATGAACGCCTGATAATATGCTGGATGGAATAGATGGGAACTTTAAAGTGTGCCATGCACAGGTAATGCATATATGTGTTTTTATCTGCCTGCTCGGTGTGCATATATGTGTGATGTCACGGGTAATTTAAAATGCTGTGTCATTGAAATTTTGAGTGGGTACACTTTATTTTTCAGAAAAAAGTATGCCATTGCAAGGGGGTATTGAATATTTATTCCAACTAACACTGGTGAGAAATTTTAAGACCATTCCTTATCAGGGTTCTAGACGTTTTGTGCCATAAGTCTTAATATTTCTCACCAGGATTAGCTGGATGATTAGTATTACCATGGAATTTCATTATCTATGCTGTTGAGCACACCTCCCACAAACGGTGTGTGGATTAACATGTACCCTTCCCACCATGTGATTCATTAGTGGTCAGGATATTAACATACCTCCATTATCTGTATGCTGGAACACCATAGTAATAATAGCTCCGGCTGATTCACTGGCGTATGTGGCTTCCGGGAGTCCTTCAAAACCTGTAGAGAGCAAGATATGACCAGAATGCTATAATAAGAAATTTGTGACTTCTAAATATAATTTAAAAATGAATAGTTCACCCCATTATTACTACCGGGCATTATTATGAAAATATACCATTATGCCTCGAAAATATTGGTTTTATTGCAATTTTGCTGTCTTTATACAAGATACTAATTCATGATCTCTCACTATCAACATATTGTACTAAGTATGCAGAAAATGCTTTGATTATTCTCATTGTTCCATGGGAAATATTCTATTGCGTTGAATTGTCTCAAAGATCTTCTGTCATCCTGATAACACTCGCTGCAACAACAAACACGTCAATGAAACTTGTTTTGAAGACACTATTTGAATTGAGTTGAATTATCCATCAAATGCCTGTGCTACACTTCAAAGATTGGTCCATCAATTTGAGTTTCTACAGGGACAGGATGGAGGTTCATCTTTGCCGCCATCTATCCCAACTGATGTGAATCGGGATCATGTCACAGCTAAAGAAATTCAAGGCCATTTTAGGCTCTTTCTTGATAAGGTGCTAATGTCTAAAAAAATTGGCCATTTCTAGACATTAAAAAAAACATTTCAGACCAGCAATTTCAATACGGTCCAACGCGATTAGAAACAATTATAAGTTTGGCAAGCGTTACTACTATCACTGGAATTCAAGCCTTGAAATAGTGTGTCTGTCATTTGCAGAATGAGGTCCCCAGAGGGTGAATTTAGTGATGCTACCCCGCATAGCGGGCTAGCATCACCAAATTCACCCTCTGGGGACCTCATTCTGCTTACAACTCAGCAGAATGAGGTTCCCAGAGGGTGAATTTGGTGATGCTAGCCCACTATGTGGGGTAGCATCACTAAATTCACCCACTGGGGACCTCATTCTGCAAATGACAGGCAGACTATTTCAAGGCTTACTGGAATTCAAGACTATTCAAGGCCCTCAAGTCACTTCTCTACTTTGGTTATTAGGGAGAAGTGGATTGTTATCAGAGAGAAGTAACAATGGCTGAAGTTAAATTTTACACCCTATGATCACCCTTCTATGATCCAATAAGTATTATACAATACAAAGAGCACATTTACAAAACCATTATAGTGAGTAAGATAAGTATTATAATCAACAAATATAGTTTAAACATGGTGATGGTCCATGTGAATGCTTCTATCACTTTTTCCTAGGACAAAAATAGGGAGAAGATATCTCCCAATTTTTTTTGCATGATATATCCATGGTTGTAACATAGTTTTTGTAGAATATACTTTGTTTATGCCCAGAAATATAACAAAATTCAACTTAAAAATTATAATATTCAGGCAGAAATATGAGAAATTCTGTAATTTGCCCAAATTTGACTGAAAATATCTCAAATTTGCCCAAAAATTGCCAGAATTTTGAGCTTTCAAAATGTTTTAGGGGGCTGTAGCCCTCCCAGCGCCCCCTGGCCCATAAGGCTATGATCTAGACTGGTCCCTGTTCACAACATAAGGCTATGATCTAGACTGGTCCCTGTTCACAACATAAGGCTATGATCTAGACTGGTCCCTGTTCACAACATAAGGCTATGATCTAGACTGGTCCCTGTTCACAACATAAGGCTATGATCTAGACTGGTCCCTGTTCACAACATAAGGCTATGATCTAGACTGGTCCCTGTTCACAACATAAGGCTATGATCTAGACTGGTCCCTGTTCACAACATAAGGCTATGATCTAGACTGGTCCCTGTTCACAACATAAGGCTATGATCTAGACTGGTCCCTGTTCACAACATAAGGCTATGAACTAGACTGGTCCCTGTTCACAACATAAGGCTATGATCTAGACTGGTCCCTGTTCACAACATAAGGCTATGATCTAGACTGGTCCCTGTTCACAACATAAGGCTATGATCAGACTGGTCCCTGTTCACAACATAAGGCTATGATCTAGACTGGTCCCTGTTCACAACATAAGGCTATGATCTAGACTGGTCCCTGTTCACAACATAAGGCTATGATCTAGACTGGTCCCTGTTCACAACATAAGGCTATGATCTAGACTGGTCCCTGTTCACAACATAAGGCTATGATCTAGACTGGTCCCTGTTCACAACATAAGGCTATGATCTAGACTGGTCCCTGTTCACAACATAAGGCTATGATCTAGACTGGTCCCTGTTCACAACATAAGGCTATCATCTAGACTGGTCCCTGTTCACAACATAAGGCTATGATCTAGACTGGTCCCTGTTCACAACATAAGGCTATGAACTAGACTGGTCCCTGTTCACAACATAAGGCTATGATCTAGACTGGTCCCTGTTCACAACATAAGGCTATGATCTAGACTGGTCCCTGTTCACAACATAAGGCTATGATCTAGACTGGTCCCTGTTCACAACAAAAATTTAAATAATTTCCATGCATTTATTGGTCATTCATCAAATTCAATGCTATTGCAAGGCCCCATAGGAACTCTGTCAAAGACAAAAGAAAAGTTCATGATACGTACCTAGTGTCATCGGTAGCAGATTACTGCAGAGAAGTTCTAAGATATCTTTATGAGATGAGGCGGGGAATATCGCCAGCGTCGTTGCCACTGTATAGGGCAAGGTGTCAAGCAACTCATGCTCCAAAAACGGCACCAAACACCCAAGAACGTTGAGAACGGCTTCAGCCAGCTCTGTAAAGAGATGATAAGAAAAACATTAACCCTTTACCCAACAGAAGGGCCCTGTGCCAATGCATTCTCTTATATATGCGAGTCGACCAAAAGATTTTTTTTAGGCCAATGCATTCTCTTATATATGCGAGGCACCTATGGTCGACTCGCATATATAAGAGAATGCATTGGCACAGGGCATAACTGTAACTATCACAATGTGGTCAAGGAGCCGGTTCCAATGATATCCATATTTGTATGGTTCTATTGAGACAGACCGAAGATATTTTAGGCTGTTGAAGCTTTATTTGGCCGGTTTTGGCCGTTTTGTTGGGTAAAGGGTTAAACCTGAATAAAAATAGATTAATATTAATCACCATAAGGTGGTCATTTTAGCACAATTCACCTGAAGAGCTTAACCCAAGCGAAATCAGTTACAATATATTTTAATACAAAAACTATTGGTACACCAAATACCTAATTACCTAATTTATTATACTTAACAAGCAATTTACTTATTACGACAATTCATACTGACTTATGCTTTACTAAGACAGTTAGGATTCCCTTGCTAAACTATAATCTTCTGAATAAAAATAGGCCTATAAATGACTACTAGAGTGTGATTAATAATTTGATCACATTCAGCTACATGGATACATTTATCTGCTTTTGTATTTTAATTTTTTGTTTACTGCATGCAATAATATGGCATGGGGAAAATTGTCAACATTTCATAGACCTACAATCTCACAATTTAATTCTAACCAATCATGAGGGAGTGTTTATAATTACCTATAAATTATGTTTGCCAGGCCTTTAAAAGGATACTGTTTACTAAATCCATGAATTTGAGCCATGGATTAGTGAAAAATACACTCATTCGCTCTATGAACGATGCAAACAGAGCTGTTAAGTTTCACGGATTGTCCGTGAGACTCACGGATTGCTATGGACAAAACCTCCAAAACACGGAAGACCACCCAATTCTCCCGCATTGTGCAGATGTACTGTTGCCGTCGGTAATATCAAGAGTAATTTCATATTCATCATTATTCAGTACTAATCAGCAGTACTAATTGAGACTAATTTGTTCACACCCCATCGTAGCAGTGAAGCTGTTGTAAAAGTATAAACAATAGATTTAATAATGCGACTTAAATAACTACTAAGTCACAAACCATGCGAACGGATGTGTTCATTTCGTTTGCGGGTAAAACTGTATAGACGAGTCCATTTTATACTTTCGGTTTAACTCATGTCCGATTGTATATCCGGCCGTATCTGGTGGAACGCATACATGTCTGGTTGTGACCTTGGTAACTTGGGTTCGTTTTTACTTATTTTAAACAAAGTTTCTGCTTCTTAATTTTGTTAATAAATGGTGGAAAGTGTGCATTTGTTTTGGGGATTAAACAGTAAGATGAGTCAATTTATTCCGATTTTATACTTTCGTTTTTACACATATCCGGTTGTATCCGGTGGAATTCTGAGTATTTTCACTTAGTTTATACGAAGTGTCTGCTGCTTTCTCTTCATAAATGGTGGTACCTCCCACTCACATCAGCTCTATTACAATTACCAATAGGACATTCATTACCATTTTATTTAGGTATATATATTTATAAAATAAACAGAAATAGAAACTCATAAAAACTATGTAATCTTCATCATAAAAATGATTTTTGGAACATGAACAAAATTGGGCATACCTACCGCAAAAATCTCCCGGATTGACATTTTCAAAACTTAACAGGTCTGGATGCAAACAACATGGTAATTATAATGAAAATGAATTTATGACTCCAGTCACATGATACATAGTCATGGTGTCAATATGAATATCTCCCACTACATGTATAACATAATATTTATTGTCTTCTATCATTTTAATGAAATCGGATACCTCATTCTGCAAATGTCAGACACACTATATCCAGGCTTGGTTCACTCACAATGGACAGTGCTAAGCTAATACATAAATCAATTGTTGAATTGATATTCTGTTCTGGACTTCTGGTAATATAAAAATGTGTATAGGAGTTGTACAGCATCAATCTCAAAAGTTTATCATCAGCTTTTAACCCTTTACCCAACAGAAGGGCCATGTGCCAATGCATTCTCTTATATATGCGAGTCGACCATAGGCTTAACACATTAAAAATTATAAAATTGTTAAAGAATGTAAAAAAAATGGTAAAAAGTGTTAAAAACAGATTTTGTTTAGGCCAATGCATTCTCTTATATATGCGAGGCGACCTATGGTCGACTCGCATATATAAGAGAATGCATTGGCACAGGGCATAACTGTAACTATCACAATGTGGTCTATTAGCCGGTTCCAATGATATCCATATTTGTATGGTTCTATTGAGACAGACCGAAGATATTTTAGGCTGTTGAAGCTTTATTTGGCCAGTTTTGGCCGGTTTGTTGGGTAAAGGGTTAACCCCTTTCCACACTAATTGGATTCTCCTATTCAGTTATAAAAGTATTCATTGTAACTAATTATAATTCATTTGAAGGGAACTGAGGGAACAAACTCATCAGTTAATATTTAGTATAGAAAGGGTTAACCCTGTCATGATGGGAGCTGCGCTAGTGCAGCAATAAAGAGCATGTGCCAGTGCATTCTCTAATGTATACAATTCTCACATATGGAGACTCGCATATATAAGAGAATGCACTGGGTTACAAGGCCAAGGTAAATATTGTTAGGCGGCCGATGTATTCTCTTATACATGCGAGGCTTCCTAATGGAGACTCGCCTATATAAGAGAGTACATGGGCACAGGGTTTTCGCAAAATTTCAGGAAGCTCCAGTCATGGAAGTGTTAAAGAGAGCGATAAACATACATACCTATCTGACCGACCTGTATGGTTGGAACGAGGTCAATAATCGCCAATACGGCGTGATATAATCCTGAATAATTGAGATTTGGAAATATAGACAATCGAATACTATCTCTCTGTCTTGGTCCATAGCTCTCTGCCGGAATGTTAGGCACGTCCTTCAGAACACTAAAATATTAATAAATCAGTAAAAACAACAAAATCTCAATAACTCTCGTGGAATGTTAGGTACATCATTAAGAATGCTAAAATGTAAAGAAATTAGTAAAAACAATGAAATCTCTATAAATCTTAATGGAACTGTTAACTGCAGTGGCTCACAAGGACCAGATAAATATTATTAGGCCATTGTATTCTCGCATATAAGCGAGGCTCCCTATATGAGACTCGCATATATAAGACAATGCATATTTAACAGGGTTTTCACAAAATTTCAGTCATGGAAAGTAAAAGCTAAATGACAAGGTATTCTGGGGAATTTCAAAGTTGGAAATATTGACTAAATTTGGAAAATTGATTCTTAAAAGAAAATCAAATTATTCTTTAAAATGGAATAATCACATATTATGATTTAGCCAAATTATTCCAACAAATAAAGTATCTCGATATATATTTGAATATCAAAAAATTGTGATCTATGATAGTACATTCCTCAAATGGGTGTCATGTTACTAGTATGTATGTAGGTAAAGTGAAATTCTAACATTGTAATCTTTTGAGTTGTCAATATTATTGTGAATTGAGACCCTCATGACTTATATGTTGTTGCATGTATATGTACATATAGGCCATTGTGGTAAATATACAGCGATTTGAATGTGAGTATACAATAATTATTTTACAATAAAATTTACAACATCAATTATTTTCCTTATTGCATCGAGTAGCAAACTGTAACTGTTATAACTAGAGCGTGATTTCTCTGATCGGTATACGCATGGGCGACATCGTAAGGATAGGTAAAAAAATTGGGATATTATCCAGGATAAAATAACCATTGTTATAATAATACTAGTTAACCCTTTACCCAACAGAACGGCCCTGTGCCAATGCATTCTCTTATATATGCGAGTCGACCATAGGTCGCCTCGCATATATAAGAGAATGCATTGGCTTAATACATTAAAAATTATAAAATTGTTAAAGAATGTAAGAAAAAATGGTAAAAAGTGTTGAAAAAAGATTTTTTTTAGGCCAATGCATTCTCTTATATATGCGAGGCGACCTATGGTCAAGGAGCCGGTTCCAATGATATCCATATTTGTATGGTTCTATTGAGACAGACCGAAGATATTTTAGGCTGTTGAAGCTTTATTTGGCCGGTTTTGGCCGGTTTGTTGGGTAAAGGGTTAAAACAGGCTCCATCCCGGAGCCTTTATTCAGCATCAGAAGGGGCCTGCAGCCCCTGCAGAAAAGGATCTGTGGCCCCTTCTTCACACCCATTTGCATCTAGACAATGGCAGCCCATGTGTGCAGTTCGCACACAGTTTGATCCTTTAAACATTTTTATTTTTTTTTAGATTTAATTCCTTGCTCATTTGTTTTTGAATTTTTTTTTTTTAAATCAAAGTTTTGAAAAAAATACCGATATTATAACATCCGCTGGGGTCCGACACCAAATTTGGTTGAAATTGGTCTAGGCATCGGGGAAGAAAATCGCGAACAGACACACAGATCCTACTGTTTTATATATATAGATATATCATGTCAACAATAGTGTTGATGCAAGCTACTTCACATCAGAAACAACATGGAAGAAATCAGCTTGTATTGGTATGGATTACATGTGTATGACTTCTCTATGGTATTGATGAGTAGATCTATTGTATAGAGGTCTCAATTCACTCTCTACCAGTCAATATTGATCAATCACAACACAGTTTGTTATACTGGTATACATCTCGATCAATTCTCCAACATGTTCTCTTTGTGTGGCTAAATATTATACAGCAGAATACTATCAGTATGTACACTTTATTGTTCCGATATGTTCCTGAGTAGAGATTGTGAGAAATGTTTGAGCATGTTGACGATATCATGTGCTGTAGGAAATTGTTTTTCGAGATTGTTTGTCACCCTATAGTGATAATCCTTAAGGTTGTTCATTTAATAATGACTATAATATGGTATCTGTGTAGAGAGAATGAGATAGGTGAGGTTCCTCGTCACCCTATAGTGATAATCCTGAAGGTTTGTCATTTAATAATGACTATAATATGGTATCTGTGTAGAGAGAATGAGATAGGTGAGGTTCCTCGTCACCCTATAGTGATAATCCTGAAGGTTTGTCATTTAATAATGACTATAATATGGTATCTGTGTAGAGAGAATGAGATAGGTGAGGTTCCTCGTCACCCTATAGTGATAATCCTGAAGGTTTGTCATTTAATAATGACTATAATATGGTATCTGTGTAGAGAGAATGAGATAGGTGAGGTTCCTCGTCACCCTATAGTGATAATCCTGAAGGTTTGTCATTTAATAATGACTATAATATGGTATCTGTGTAGAGAGAATGAGATAGGTGAGGTTCCTCGTCACCCTATAGTGATAATCCTGAAGATTTGTCATTTAATAATGACTATAATATGGATGGTATCTGTGGATACATACCTGAGTAGAGATTGTGATAAATGTTTAAGAGTGTTGAAGTTATTGTGTCCTGTCGGCTGCGGAGCAAGATTGTTTGTCACCCTGTAGTTATAATCTCGAAGGTTTCTCATTTTAATAATGAATATAATATGGTATCTGGATACGTACCTCAGTAGAGATTGTGAGAAATGTTTGAGAGTGTTGACAATATCATGTCCTGTCGGCTGAGGTGCAAGATTGTTTATTACCCTGTAGTTATAATCTCGAAGGTTTCTCAGTTAATAATGACTATAATATGGTATCTGTGGATACGTACCTCAGTAGAGATTGTGAGAAATGTTTAAGAGTGTTGACGATATCATGTCCTGTCGGCTGCGGTGCGAGATTGTTTGTCACCCTGTAGTGGTAATCTCGAAGGTTTCTGATCTTAGCAGTAACTAAAATAGAAACAAAAGGAATTTGTTATACATGTATCATAGGAAAGGCTGCACATGTAAAAATATTCTAAACAACTTTCAAAAGTTCATAAATTGATACTTCAAATCAAAGCATATATGCCTGTTTTTATCCTCTGCAGAAATAAATATACATTATTAGGCTAATATAAATAAAATGCTAGATTTACATCGAACTATTTCCGAATAATAGGGTGGGAGGGCGAATATTATTTTGTATTCTTCCTAACATAAATTGCCATGGTGATTTTGAAGCAGTATCCCTATCGTATATAATACAAGGTGATTTAGATTGTCCGACTTAAACTGATTTATGGGTCTTCAAAATGTAATTTGGCAGTTAAGGCACGAGAAAAACGTTTATATCAAAATTATCCAAATAAAAAAATAACATGAGGAGACTGTAAATAGGGTCGGGAGGGGATGTAAATAGGGTCAGGAGGGGATGTAAATAGGGTCGGGAGGGGATGTAAATAGGGTCAGGAGGGGATGTAAATAGGGTCGGGAGGGGATGTAAATAGGGTCATGAGGGGATGTAAATAGGGTCGGGAAGGGATGTAAATAGGGTCGGGAGGGGATGTAAATAGGGGTCATGAGGGGATGTAAATAGGGTCGGGAGGGGATGTAAATAGGGTCATGAGGGGATGTAAATAGGGTCAGGAGGGGTGTAAATAGGGTAATGATGGGATGTAAATAGGGTCGGGAGGGGATGTAAATAGGGTCAGGAGGGGATGTAAATAGGGTCGTGAGGGGATGTATATAGGGTCGGGAGGGGATGTAAATAGGGTCGGGAGGGGATGTAAATAGGGTCAGGAGGGGATGTAAATAGGGTCGGAGGGGATGTAAATAGGGTCAGGAGGGGATGTAAATAGGGTCGGAGGGGATGTAAATAGAGTCGGAGGGGATGTAAATAGGGGTCATGAGGGGATGTAAATAGGGTCGGGAGGGGATGTAAATAGGGTCGGGAGGGGATGTAAATAGGGTCGGGAGGGGATGTATATAGGATCGGGAGGGGATGTAAATCTAGCAATTATTTTATATTGGCCTTAAAGACGTATTAAGATACATAATCTGGATTAAAGCTCCTAAACTACTATTTCTTTGGCTTTGGGGTTAAAAACAAATGATTCACGTCAAGGAACCCACACATCAAAGCTCTGAGTTATCAGATATTGATTTTTTAAATCTGTTATTTTTCACCACCTGGAATATTTGGCGGCCTAGCAAATATTCGATGAGCATACCGACATTTACTCTCAATACAAAATTGCGTTGAACAAAATGTCGATATAAAACATGTTTTGGAAAATTTTATAATTGATTTGACAGCGGTTTAGCATTATTTTTTTGTAATTAATCATCTTTTGAAGAAATGTTGTTGTTGGAATGTTATGATATGGTGACCATCAAATCGGATTGTGTACCTTTAAGCATTCGTGTAGGATTACATCAACCACAATTATTTATGACCAAAATTTCATGCCACAAATTTTTTTATTTATCTGAAAAATTTATAATATAAACCATATGTATCAATCAACCATTATAATATCATTAAGAGCATCGTTAGGTCATAACAAAATATGCCAGTGGTAATTCCAACAAAGGGCCATAACTCTGGTGACAATTGGTGGGTGGAAACCAAATTCAAAATTGACCTCTAATGGGCTAATAAACTCACATTCCATTCAGTTCAGACTAGTTGAGACTACTGAAAGTGAACGGACAGATAGACAGACAAACTGCAAGACCAATAACTTTGCTACAGGAGGTATAATAGCAGTCCAGAAAATTTTAAGCAAAATAAATTTCTATAAGTGTTTGTTATGATACTATGTGAAGTATGCATATTTTATTAGCCTGCATGTATTTCTACCCTGGGCCAGAAACAATTTTAGACTTAATAGTCATGAAGATAATATGGCATTTAAAGATGGATTATCTCTTTAAATAACAGTTTTGAAATAATAAATATGAACTGAAGGCCCCTGTACGGAAAGGCTTCTATCAATTAATATTGATTTTATTTCGAATATTTTATTGGGACCGTTTATTTGTCTATTTTTAGAAGAGACCATTCAGGTGATACCATATAGCGATAGAGAGCATTAGGCTGTTCCTATGGCTACGTACCGAACGTCAAATGTCCCAGATTTATTGGTTGCATTGTTTTATTCCATAGTTATACATGTAAGCGATAATGAGTAGAATTAATCCTTATTTGTGACAAAATTACACCATAAAATTTCTGGTCTCTGTTAACAGTAACCACTATTGTTCGTTAGCTAAACAACCACAACTTATAAGACCAGAAAATATTCTATATAAAATGAATATTAATCGATAGAAGCATTTCCGGACAGGAGTCTTCGATTCAGATCTAATATTTTATACCCCGGTAACTATATAATACATGTTTACAAAGAGATAATCCACCTTTAATATTTAGTCAAAACTGATTTGGATGTTAAGCTGAAAATAAAAGCACCAACAATAAGAGCAAGGTTGTACATGTATGACACAAAGGTGAATTATTCAATGAATTGATGTTTACAAATGTCCTGTCCGATATAACCACGATTGATACCTCTTCTATACCATAATAATTAGTTCGGACCCATGATCCAATTAATAGGGAGATTTTGGTGAACATCCTCTGGCCATTCCTCTTCAAAGCAATCCAATTTGAATTATTCTACAGAGAAGGGTTTCAGAAATTGAGATAAAACATTTTTGAATAAACAAATAATTTTGCAGCAAACACAAATTTTTCTTGACAAATGGCATTTATACTATAAAAATTGACAAGTTACCCAAGGAATTTATGTAATTAAACCTGTAGATTGTAAAATTGCCAAAAACACAAAATGTGACATTTTAGAAGCCCATGAGATATCCCTCTATCATTAGCAACTTACTCAATATAGCTTCTCGTTTCAGATGCCTTCTGTCGGTGTATATGTTTTATAGGTAGCCATTATTGGTACATGTACATGTATGTCATGTTACATTACTTTGCCTTTAGACGGTGTATTTAACAACACACTCAATGTGTAATCTAATAACAAGTGATTATATGTGCAATGAAGAACAGTGAATAAGATATATGATATATATTGCCTTCAGTCTGGGCACCTTACTTGTATTTAAAGGTACTCAATCCAATCAAACTCTCATAAATTACTATTTCTTTGGCTTCGGGGGTAAAAAATATTTGATTCGAGTCGAGGAACCTACCCATCAACGCTAAGATTGATCAGATATCAATTTTTGAAGTTTTTTTATTTCTGATTTTAGAGTTATCCATCTTCGTCCGTTTGAATAAGTGTTTCTGGGGGCAATTATTAGTACACATCTCGAGAAATAACAAACTTCAAAAATCAATATCTTATCACTCTAAGCTTTGATGGGTGGGTTCCTCGACTCGAATCAAATATTTTTTACCCCTGAAGCCAAAGAAATAGTAATTTAGGGGTGTTTAATCGGATTGAGTACCTTTAAATTCTCGCAGTACTATATTTCGCGCACTTGTTGGCACTCAAATTTAAGTGAAAAATAGTACGACTCCTGAGTTTATACCATACCACAGGGAAACAAGATGGCTTTCTGTTATGAGTTACATATACATTTAAATATGAGTAAGGTATATGTATTACAGGTAGCCATTACAGGTATGTCATGTTACGTTATGTTGCCTTCAGTCCTTGTTTTTAACAACAACACAGTCTAATAACAAGTGCTTATATATATGCAATGAAGAATCATGAAAAAGATATATGACGTATATTGCCTTCAGTTTGTGTATATGTTTTATAGGTATGTCACGTTACATTACGTTCCCTTCAGTCCATGTATTTAACAACACTCAATGTGTAGACTAATAAGAAGTGCTTATGTATGCAATGAAGAACAGTGAATAAGATATATGATGTATATTGTACATAGCTCAAAAATAGTAGCAAAATTCATGAAACATTTGAAAATAATGTCTCTCTTCCCGCTTAAAAAAATGAAGACAACAAGAATAGTATCAGAGATGTGGGGTCCAGTTGTGGTAGCTACGGATATCAGAGATGCAGGGTCCAGTTGTGGTAGCTATTTCAAACATGGGCTTGGATTGTAAAGCCTTAATTGTCATTGGCTATCACATGCAACACTGTGGAGGAAATCAGACATATCAAATATTCCCCTGCGAAGAGAGCTCATGAAGTTATTGTACTATCGCAATCAAAATTCAACAAAATAAACTTATTAACGGCCATAAATGTTCCCAAAATACAAGGACTTGGCCACTTTTCAAAATTGATCAAGACTCATATTCCTTTAATATCAACAAATGAAAGTGTCAATGACACTGTAGCTCAACTTTGATGTGGGGATAATTTCATGTGTTACAATCAATAGAGAGATTATATGAATGCAGAAAGATTAAATGTCTAAGTAATACTAGATGTCAACATGGTGGCCATGTTTTTCAACGAAATTTAGAAAAAATTTATGGCTCTCATCTAGAGGTCACCCAAAAGATATTGTATTGTGTTTATTCCAGGCAAGATATGCCCATATATAGTCATACATACAACATATAATTACAAATTAAATATAAAGAAGTTGATTCCAATGATTGAATAAATTAGACCGATAGATCAGATCTGAGTTACAAATAGCATTCAAAATACTGTTTAAAGATTTACAAATTCTCACACGAAATCCATACACACCCTTTCAAATCAGCACTGTCAGAGAGCACATTCTGTCACCTACAAACATCCCACTCGCACTACATGATCTCTCACAACCCATAAATTTTCTGTATGCATTATTATAACAAACTGTAAGTTTTCTATAACAACGTTTGGTATATTTAATCCAAAGATGAGCACAATATAATGGAGACACGAACATTTGAAATAAATACATTTTCACATGAGGCGAACATTTGTAAAACTTTCTAATAAGCATATTTGAGCGTGAGCATATAGACCGATATTGACGCACAATATCATTATCATCGGAAAAATCGTTGTTGAGTATATGTCCGAGATATATATAAAGTTTGATGATGATCGGATGAGGGATGTGGTCTGTAGGGTGTGCCAAAGGATTTAGTCATGCAAAGAGTCAAATCCAAGATGACTGCCGGCAGCCATGTTTTTAATCGAAAATGGTTCAAATTTTACATGTAGGGTGTGCAAACGGAAATTGTTGATGGACACACGGATGACAGATGCCAACCCATGGCAATAGCTCTAACTGGACTTCGACAAGTTGAGCCAAAAGTTGTTCAAAGTTATCGTGCTATCGAATCGACATTCCTGAACTATAAGTTGAGATTGGAAAACTCGACCATTAAGATTATGTTGTGTTTCCTATATATACAGTAATGCTCGAAGTAATCGAAGTAATCGACTCTTTAACCCTTTACCCAACAGAAGGGCCCTGTGCCAATGCATTCTCTTATATATGCGAGTCGACCATAGGTCGCCTCGCATATATAAGAGAATGCATTGGCTTAACACATTAAAAATTATAAAATTGTTAAAGAATGTAAGAAAAAATGGTAAAAAGTGTTAAAAACAGATTTTTTTTAGGCCAATGCATTCTCTTATATATGTCAGGCGACCTATGGTCGACTCGCATATATAAGAGAATGCATTGGCACAGGGCATAACTGTAACTATCACAATGTGGTCAAGGAGCCGGTTCCAATGATATCCATATGTGTATGGTTATATTGAGACAGACCGAAGATATTTTAGGCTGTTGAAGCTTTATTTGGCCGGTTTTGGCCGGTTTGTTGGGTAAAGGGTTAACCACAGCAGAATTATGGTTAACTTTTCAGGATTTACTCGGAAATATGGAATGTCAGGGAGAGCTTTCCGATGAATGGCAACAAGCCATATTTCCGACTAAATGGAGAGCTTTCCGATGAATGGCAACAAGCCATATTTCCGACTAAATCCTGAAAAGTTACCCATAATTCTGCTTTGGTTTTAAGGGGTCGATTACTTAGAGCATTACTGTATATACCAGCAAGTTTAGTAAGTTTACGCTAAGAATAGCCATTCGAAACTGATTCTTTGTTATGGTAATAAAGCAATTTTTTTAATCTATTTATTTCATAAAGATACAAAGAATTATCTCTCCATGTGTCATGCATGACTCTACATTTTTTTCGTGATAAAATTTCATGAATAAATAATTTTGCTGAAACTTGTATCCAGGAAAAGAGACACTAAAATTCAAAGAAAAAACAATGTTTATAATGTACTGCTCCATATAACCCATGGAGCCCCAGGCAGATAACAATGCAGTGACGACTGTCGTCTGCTTGGGTCCATGTGAGGCTCCATACGGGAGTGTTGTATAACCCTTTCATGACGGGAGAATTGTTGGTGCAGCATTAAAGATCCTGTGCCAATGCATTCTCTTATACTTGCAAATCTCCCATAGGGAGCCTCACACGCATATATAAGAGAATGCACTGACTTACAAGGTTAAGGTGAATATTGTTAGACCAATGCATTCTCTTAATATATGCAAGGCTCATTTTGGGAGACTCGCATATATAAGAGAATGCATTGGCACAGAGTTTCGCAAAATTTCAGGAAGCTCCAGTCATGGAAGGGTTAAGTAGCCTGTAGGAAAAAAAATTCAGATGTAACTTCATTTGCATATAATACATAACAGCTGCTGAAAGAGTGTAAATCTAACAAGTCCTACAAATTTCCTTGACGAGAAAACACTTTCATATATAAAATAGTTAGAAGATAAAAATGGTTGTGCAGAGAATGAGAAGAAATAATTTGAACCACATAATGATTATAAGTGAGAGGCATGAAATGCTTCAATGGATGAACATCCTAACACCCCCTCCCTACCAAGCCTGAGTTTAGTGTGCCTGTAATTTGCAGAATGAGGTCCCCAGAGGGTGAATTTAGTGATGCTATACCACTAGCATCACCAAATTCACACTCTTGGGGACCTCATTTTGCATGGCCTCATCTGTAATGGGAGACAGCGACTCAGATTGAAGTTCCCAAATGGTGAATATTGCGATGTACACCCATTGGGAACCTCAATTATGCAATGTGTCCTCTGCCAATTTGGGATATAGCGAAACTAAACTAAAAAATAAATAGAATCTAAGAAATAGAATCTAAATTTTATAATAAAGAAACTTTCCAGAGAAGATGAGGCCTGAGCAGGCCTTGAAATAGGGTGTCTGTCATTTGCAGAATGAGGTCCCCAGAGGGTAAATTTAGTGATGCTACCCCGCATAGCGGGCTAGCATCACCAAATTCACCCTCTGGGGACCTCATTCTGCTTACAACTCAGCAGAATGAGGTCCCCAGAGGGTGAATTTGGTGATGCTAGCCCGCTATGCGGGGTAGCATCACTAAATTCACCCTCTGGGGACCTCATTCTGCAAATGACAGGCACACTATTTCAAGGCTTGGGCCTGAGCAGAATGAGGTCCCCAGGATGTGGGCTAGCGTCACTAAATTCACCCTCTGTGGACCTCATTCTGCAAATGACAGGCACTTTATTCTCAGGCATGCTCCCTACCCCCACCACACCCCACCACACCCCCACCACACCACACCCCACCACACCCCACCCCACCCCACCCCCACCCCCACCCCCACCAGCCATTGTAACAGACAGAATGCTCATAAATCATCATTGCAATTCAAGGTTAGTTAATACTCAGTGGTTTTTGTAACTTCTGACCAAAGTTGCCAATCGGATGTGCGTGGAACACACCAGTCCATACATCTAGGAGAATCCTTCGACTGACAACATTGGTCAGAATGTTAGAACAAACAACTGTAAGTTTGGAAACAAATGACACTTCAGCTTGTTTTAAAAAAAAGTATAGCATCTGCAATAATATGTCATATGTCATATCTTAGTTTATTATCTTTTTCCTCGTTTTTGGTCAGATTTTCGATTGCCTCTGCCATATTGAATACGTGATACTCATGAACTTGAATCCACGTGATTACCCACCATGATGTTTATCTCCTAAATGTACAAGTGTAAAATTCTGCTTCCAAGATCACAATAAGCATCTTAATTAAGAATCCTTTATCAAATGGAGCTGGGATATATTTCACAACAAAGGACCTCCAGTGAATTGTAACTATGTGGCGTCCGCATCAAGTTCAAAAATAGATTTAAGATGCAAGTTGTGTTCTGTATTTATTCCACATTGAAAATGGTACAATAAGCAGAAACTATGACTGAAACATTGTTGTTAGTGTATCTATATGACTCATTTGGTTGTGAGATGACTGATCGAACCATCACGCGAGCTAATAAACATACAACTGTGCACACAAAACACTTTACCGTCGTCATCGTCACGTTTTATCGACGCTGAAATATTAGTGAAATGTTCATAATGATCAAATAAATGAAGGATCAATGAAGGATCAGGGGGTTATAAATATTGGAGTCTGGGTCATACCTCATGTCAAACCTAATAATACATGATAAATACAGTAATGCTCTAAATAATCGACTCCTTAACCCTTTGAGTGCCAGGGGCCGATCTCATCGGCCCTAAACCTACAAAATAAGTCTGTTAAAGAATATAAGAATAAATTATTAAAATTGTAAAAAATTGTTAGGCCAATGTATTCTCTTATATATGCGAGGCAACCTATGGTCGACTCGCATATATAAGAGAATGCATTGGCACAGGGTATATGGGTTGATACAAAAATCGACCTGGCACTCAAAGGGTTAACCACAGTATAATTATGGGTAATTTTTCAGGATTTAGTCGGAAATATGGCTTGTTGCCTTTCATCGGAAAGCTCTCACTTTCCAATGAATGGCAATAAGCCATATTTCCGACAAAATCCTGACAAATTACCCATAGTTCTGCTGTGGTTAAGGAGTCGATCATTTAGACCATTACTGTATAGTTAGAGGTGCATGGAAAATTCCATTTACCTCAACCTTAATCTCTGACTATTCTTGGGAGAAATGACTCATAAATATAAATGTTTGTCTTGTTTTCATATCATACAGTGAAAATATTAATAAATTATCATGCATACCACTGCAAAATTTACTAGAAAGATTTTAACATGTTTATTAAATTGAGATACGTAATGTGAAAAATGTTGGTGTATGATATCCATGCATAGTGAAGAGTAAGCAATGATCCATTCCATCAAAATAAAGTCATACAACCAGATCACTCTTATTTCTAAGAATTAATTCAATGCTATTCTTTCGAGATTTGTCATAAAGGGTTAATCGGTCTCTTTAATAAACCCCAATGTTAATATTTCAAATTAACATCCCTTGAATTTCAATGCAAATTCTGTTCATAGCAAGTAAAATAGCTTTCCAAAGATGAAATAAATTATTGCCAGGGAAAAATTCTTACAGGTATATACAATGCAAGGACAAAAATCCAATTGTGAACAATGATAAGACAGACTTTTGCTAATTGCCATTTTTTTTACAGAATTGTTTTGAATATGACAGGTGTGTTATATTTTAGCCTTTAGACTGGCAACAGCTGATACATCATTAACCAATGATATAGAGTAAAGCTTTGTTTGTGGCATAACCAAACAGCAGAGACATTATTAACCAATGATACATGGTAATGCATTGTCTGTGGCATAACCAATCTTTAGATAGGGATTTCAGTGATACAGAAATGATATTCACATGGAAATCCTGGAGATGAAATCCAAAAGATTGGTTGAAGTCTTATAAAGAGACTAATAATTAGTATATGTAATTAGTATATGTAATTAGTATATGTATTTAGTATATGTATTTAGTATATGTAATTAGTAATCAGTATATGTAATTAGTTTATGTACATGTATTTAGTATGTGTAATTAGTATATGTAATTAGTATATGGAAGATGGTGAGATAGTGATACAAAGCGGTGAAATTATGAAATAATGCATGCATAAATTGAAAGTGATAATGTTTCAACAAAAAAATAATGAAAAATGAAGTAGTATGCATCAAATTTTATTTTCCATTCTATAGCACATTGCCATGAAGGACCTGTTGTCAAGGAGGACCTGTTGTCATGAATGACCTGTTGTCATGAAGGACATGTTGTCATGAAGGACATGTTGTCGCAGAACTGTTCACTGAGAATTGTGGCCACAGCACCAGTGACAGCACTGCTTTCTCAGAAAAAATGTCTTCCATTCTTATTAAAGTGATGTGAAACACTCTGGTATCCATGGTGATCAAATAGAAATGGAGAATATTCTTGCTCAAAGTTGTTCTTTTTACGAATATTAATCCAAATTGCCAACACCCACCGTCATTCTGATATATTAATTAAATGTACCGACTCTGGATGGCGAAATCATTTGTGTTTGTTTGTCGCCGATTGTTGCGTCCTGAATCCAGATGTAAATATTTACAACTGAGCGTAGTTTTGAAATGTTTTCTGTTGAGTGGTATGTCAATTTCTTTGAAATTTTCGATGATGTTAGTTGAATGCTACATTCTACAGCTTGGCATAACGCCTGAATACTAACTTATCAGTTTCACGAATTCGAGCAAGTCCATAATATGTCTTTAAAATCAGACTATTGAACTAAGTATGCATTCCAGAGTCTTAATGATTTCACTGTCATTAATATTACACTGCTATAAATAGCTTCTTCATGTAATCTCTGCAGTCATATGACATCACAGCATATATTTCGCATTTAAAATAGTTTTACGATTGACAAATATCTCCTTTTGGTTTCATTTTCAAAATAACAAATTTGGGGTTAGCT
This sequence comes from Siphonodentalium dalli, assembly GCA_032622095.1. Taxonomy (NCBI): domain Eukaryota; kingdom Metazoa; phylum Mollusca; class Scaphopoda; order Gadilida; family Siphonodentaliidae; genus Siphonodentalium; species Siphonodentalium dalli. Next base: position 286,361,431 of record CP136064.1, on the reverse strand, counting down.
GTTGAAATTCTTGAAAAATACTTAATTCCATTCTCCTTTATTGGTCAATTCTGGACTTTTCATAGTCGTATTTTTTAGTGTTTAATTAGTTGTCGTAATCTCTAAATTTGTGAGCACTGGGTGAAATTAGTAATTTGACAGAAAATTTATTAAGCTATTTTTAGCAATGTGGCCTGGTCTACCAGGAATTTACCTTAAAGTGATGTGAAACACTCCAGTATGGTAATCAAATAGAAATGGAGAATAATCTTGTTCAAAGTAGTATTTAAAAAAAATAGTATATCCAAATTGACAACACACATCGTCATTCTTATATATTAATTAAATGAAGTGATTCTGGATGGCGAAATCATTTTAGTTAGTTTATCGCCGATAGATGCGTCCCAAATTAAGTAGTAAATATTTACAATTGAGCGTAGTTATGACGATGTTTTCTATGGAGTGGTAAGGTCGATTTGCTTCAAATGTTCGGCAATGTTAGCAGAATGTTATATTCCTCCAGTTGGCATAGCACCTGAATACTAAATTATCAGTTTCACGCACCCGAACAAGTATATAATATGTCTTTAAATGTCGTGATTGGCTGACACTAACATAATGCTTCTTGGAAGTATTGGGATTCCCTGCTGTTTCATTCAGACTCTGTAACGCGTAGCTTGTTCAATAGTCTGATTTTAACCATTTCATGACTGGAGCTTCCTGAATGTTTGCGAAAACCCTGTGCCAATGCATTCTCGTATATATGCTAGTCGACCATAGGTCGCCTCGCATATATAAGAGAATGCATTGGCCTAAAAAAAATTATATTATTTTTTATAATTGTTAAATAATGTAAGAAAAATTTATAAAAATGATAATATGTTAAAGAATATAAGACAAAATGATAAAAATTGTTATAGAATGTAAGATAAAATGATAAAAAATGATAAAAGTTGTTATAGAATGTAAGATAAAATGATAAAAAATTATAAAAAATGATAAAAATTGTTATAGAATGTAAGATAAAATGATAAAAAATTATAAAAATTGTTATAGAATGTAAGATAAAATGATAAAAAATTATAAAAAATGATAAAAATTGATAAAAATTGTTATAGAATGTAAGATAAAATGATAAAAAATGATAAAAATTGTTATAGAATGTAAGATAAAATGATAAAAATTGTTATAGAATGTAAGATAAAATGATAAAAAATGATAAAAATTGTTAAGACTGTTAGAAAAAATGATAAAAATTAATAAATAATGCAAGAAAAATTGATAAAAAATTGTTAGGTCAATGCATTCTCTTATATATGTGAGGTGACCTATGGTCGACTTGCATATGTAAGAGAATGCATTGGAAAGGGTCTTTAATGTTACCCCAGCGCAGCTCCCGCCATGAAAGGCCTTGCCTGACCTTGTCTGAGTCAAATCTAAATCTAATCAGGTCTGAGTATAAGGTGCAGGATATTTGCAGAATGAGGTCCCCAGAGGGTGAATTTACTGACGCTACCATGCAGAATGGGCTGGCATCACTAAATTCACCCTCTGGGGACTTCATTCTGCTTAGGCCTCATCATCTCTGAAAAGTATCTATATTATCAAATTAGTTTCTGCAAATGTTAGACACAATATATCTAGGCTTGAATCAGCCGGGAGTGATCATACATGGACCGGGAGTGATCATACATGGACCGGGAGTGATCATACATGGACCGGGAGTGATCATACATGGACCGGGAGTGATCATACATGGACCGGGAGTGATCATACATGGACCGGGAGTGATCATACATGGACCGGGAGTGATCATACATGGACCGGGAGTGATCATACATGGACCGGGAGTGATCATACATGGACCGGGAGTGATCATACATGGACCGGGAGTGATCATACATGGACCGGGAGTGATCATACATGGACCGGACACAGTATCTAAATCTGTGTAGCTAATATCTAAAAAACTTAATGTATAAGTACTATCTATCTGTCTGAGGGAATGATTTATAAACAGAATTAACACAATTTTGGAAATAAACTATTCTAATGAGGTAGGGAAGTATTGTATGTTACTGCTAAGTGGATAGGTCAGTTGATGGGGTCTTTGTCACAAAGAATTGCTTTTCAAGGGAGATCACATTTGTAGCCAGCTTTTCATGGGAAATCACATTCGTAGCCAGCTTTTCATACTGAGGCCTAATCACTTTTTTTTTTCGTAGATGAATGAAAAACAATTTAAGGGAAGAAATAAATTCAATATAAGTTTCTCAATTATAAAGCTAAGATTTTCGATCAATGTCATGTAATTGCTCGAGTTCTATTACTATAAGATAATAAAAGAACCCAATTGTGTAGGCCTCAGCAGAATGAGGTTCCCAGGCGGTGAATTTGGTGATGCTAGCCTGCTGTGTGAAGTAGCGTTACTAAATTCACCCTCTGGGGACCTCATTCTGCAAACGAAGGCTTGACTTAATCATATTGTAAATTTTGCTGCAGGTGTCAAATTAACAAGTCACCAATCACAAACGTACTAGTAGTCAGCTTTTCATACCAGTCACAACAAGCTAGGTTTCCATGTTTGGAAATACTTTATATCACATTATCAAACCAAAAGATTTGAAGATCTGGCTACCTATGTGAGCTCCCAATAAAGGTGGCAACACTTGTGAACTATAAAGAATTGGATGATTGGTGTCACTATAAATTTATCTTTAAATAGTGTCACACTACTAGTACACATGTTATACATGTAGTACATAATTACCATCTGCCTTTAACCCTTTACCCAACAGAACGGCCCTGTGCCAATGCATTCTCTTATATATGCGAGTCGACCATAGGTCGCCTCGCATATATAAGAGAATGCATTGGCTTAACACATATTAAAAATGATAAAATTGTCAAAGAATGTAGAAAAATATTATTTATTTTTTTTAGGCCAATGCATTCTCTTATATATGCGAGGCGACCTATGGTCGACTCGCATATATAAGAGAATGCATTGGCATAGGGCATAACTGTAACCATCACAATGAGGTCAATGAACCGGTTCCAATGATATCCATATTTGTATGGTTCTATTGAGACAGACCGAAGATATTTTAGGCTGTTGAAGCTTTATTTGGGCGTTTTTGGCCGTTTTGTTGGGTAAAGGGTTAACAAAAATTAAGTTTTACCAGTTGTTGCAGACAAAACAGAATTATTTTCACTGATCCTGATCATAAAATACAAGATAGATAACTCACATGTAGCAGCTCTAGTCGCCATGGTTACCAGCTGCTGTGTCTCTAATCCTTATCCCAGTCTGGATATCAAAATTCTTATTTAGTCTAGACGAATCTGATTGGGTGGATTTGAGGCATCACATGGGGAGGTATCTGTAGATTTATAAAAGAAATAAATCACTAAATGTGCTCATCTTCCCATAGACCGACTGTCCTCGGTCCACTACAGCTTGGGACCAGGCTAGAGGGTGACTAAAATGCAATCTCTACCAGAGCGCACCAGTCATACTTTCTTTCTGACTCTGTCACCGGCTGGGTACTGGTCTGTGTTTCTATATTTAGCATGGGGTTTTCCAGCAAAAATGGCGAAACCCGATCGATCCAAAGTCAAATTTTCTAAGTGCTTTGAGAACAATTCCCGCACTAAAACATAGTGACAGAATGGAAAATCAGAGCAGTAGTTTTGTCAAAATTTCAGCGAATTAGAACTCTTGTGTTTGACTTGCAATATGAGTTGTGACAATGTCGTACACATGCGTTTAGACTTTTATGTTGATAAAATAATCAGAGAACCGAATCACACCATTTCGAAATATAGTTCCTCGGTGTTAGTGGGACTTTTCAAACTTAAGTTTCAAAATTTACACAAAATTTATTCGATATTTTGTGTGCTTAACAAGGGTAGCATGTTGATCTGTTCGCTTAGTATTTATCTTACCAGTAATATCGTGGAAGTCCACCAAATGTGGGTGAAATGTCGCCGGTAGCAGCGGTCTTACCGAGTCATCAATGCATGGAGTTTGAAAATGTGCCACTTTTCCCTAATTTAGTCCTGGGGAGTAGGGCTACAATGACATTGCGAATTCGAAGTATTGTGATACACTTTCAAACGATACGCATATCATATCATGCCATGTGTATTGCGATACAGGAAATCAAGTATGTCTGAAGATGGGCTCGTGTAAAAAAGCAAAACCTCCAATTATCTCGCAAGTTTACATGTATACTACCCCGCTGGACAAAACAAGTGTCCATTAGCACCGCGGTGTATTTGACGTTCGGCCGCGGTGTCAGAGTTTGTAACTGCAGTTGAGCACCGCGGCCGAACGGCAAGTACACCGTGGCCCAACAGCAAGTACACTGCGGCCGAAAGGCAACTACACCGCAGCCGAACGGCATGTACACCGTGGTTAGATTTCTGGTTAGTATCGTCTTTTTTCAGTTTAATGAACGTACACCGCGGCAATTACACCATGGCCGAACGGCAAGTACACCGCGGCCCAACTGTAGTTAGCCGGTGGAGCCGCGGTGTAGTTGCATTTCAGCCATGGTGGCAACGCTAACTGCACCGCGGTTAGGTGGACACTTGTTTTGTCAAGCAGGGTATGTATACTACATCTGACTCAGCTAGCCAACAATTAATCTCCATTTTAGTTTAAAATGAACTCTACATCCAGTTATAAACTTGTTGTTTCTGACAACTCAGGCAGTATTCACTTGGAAACACTAATTTAGTGTATCATGACATGTATCGTATCATTGATCATGTAGCATATTTTGAACATGTGTATCGTTGCATATACCAGTATGCATATGTCCAAACAACATATTTAAGTATATTGACGGATTATAACAGTTATAATTGTGTTGTTACTCACTATAATGGTTTTATAAATGAGCTGTTGTGTTGAATAATACAGTAATGCTCTAAATAATCGTGTGGTTAATGCTCTAAATAATGCTGTGGTTAAAGGGATACTGTACTCAAATGTTGTTGTTGGTTTCTATAGTCTCTAAGTCATAGAATAAGGTAACCAGATTTCCATTATTTGAAAGTCTATTGAGTACGAAGTAATGTTACGGATGGCAGATTAGCCGGAATGAGAAATTACCAATTGTCATTATCGAGTAATTTTTTGACAGTTTTCAAGCAAATGTATCAACTATCAAATAAATGTTATATTATATGCATGCTGGTCCCATATAATCATTTAAATCATTGTATAGTCACTAGTCAGTAAGTGGCTTGAGTTTACGCCCTGTATCAACATAATTTTATACACGATCATGTGTACCACGCGTTGCTCAAATCCACTATCCGTGAATTATTTTGATTACATCTTGTACACGGAAATTCGTAATTTAATTTATGGCTCCGGCCATAAATTAAATTTATATCAAATTATTAACTTTGATTTTAAGATAGCATATTAACCTGAACGGTTACAGAATACATCTTCGACTCAAAATACTTAGTTTTCTATATATTATGGATAATAGATCATTGTTATCACCGGGAATTTATTGAAAATGGCGTACAGTACCCCTTTAAGGAGTCGATTATTTAGAGCATTACTGTATTTATTGGATCACAGAAGGGTGATGATGGGGGTGTTAATTAAACTTCAGCTTATTTTGAACTTTCTGGTATAATACATGCAATCAAATTGGAACATTTTACGGGTCGTGGAGTATAGCAAGCAGGAGAACTGTATCTGTATCTGAGATCATTCAAATGCTTCATGATGGTCTCTTCTAGAATAGTAACGTAAAAATGTCTCGATTGATTATCACATTATATATTGGTAAGAAAATATTGATATCAAATCAATATTAATTGATAGAAGCGTTTACGGACAGGTGTCTTCGACTCTTATTAATTATTTTACACAACGGAAACTATATAAAACATATTTAAGAATAGATAAACCATCTTTAATTAATTATGTAGTCTGCATACATGTATATCGATGAACCTGATATTGTGGAAATGAGGTATCACAAATGGAGGTATTTATAGATTAATAATTATGTAGTCTACATACATGTATATAGATGAACCTGATATTGTGGAAATGAGGTATCACAAATGGAGGTATAGATTAATGACAGAAATAAATCAAGTTCACCACACAGTGTATCCCCCACAAACAGGAATGCAATAAAGAGCAGGGGGGTCATAACTGTCAAAAGGGCACTTTCCCTATGTACATGTAAATTATGAATTCGTACTGGCAATAGCCAAGTGCAGGGGCGGGGGCAGAGCCTCTGGATGCCCCCTGTTCCGCCGCCTATGCCGCAAAGGTGGCTTTTTCCAGAGGTTGTCTCCCATCCATGCTGCTTCATGAGTATACTGATTATCATTCAAATATAACTTACATGTATGATGACTAAGATACACAGAAACTAAGTTAGCGTAGATTAATTTTTCATTCTAAGGGTCATAACTCTACAATAAATTGATGGACAAAATGCTCCATGTTGATATCCTGTCCCCAACTCATGAGCGTAACACAAATAACATTAAAATAGGATTATGATGATGGAGATAGAGACTAGAGAGCTGAAAAGTTATTACTTGCTGGGACTGATTCATGCATGTGCATGTACAGACTGACTCAAGTGCAGATCGAAGGCTTTTCTATACCACCGCCACTGCCCCCCCACAAAGTTGATGAGGGTATCACCCCCCCCCCCTTTTCGGTACGCGGGATTCAGGGTGTTTTGAAGCCGTACGCGGGATTCATACCCCCGAATAAACTGGTATTCAGGTTCAAGCAAAACATCTTGGATGCAGGTTTTGGTGGCGCAAAGTAATATTTTGTGTTAGTTATCTGTATGAATGAGTGGGTAGAATAGCTTCTTGGCCATATTCGACCACCATGCCATCATAAAGTATCATTAATCGTATATATCATAACGGCCTCACAACTGTGTCTATGTAACTTCTCATATTAAAACAGTCAATTTGTATGTCATTTGTCGCATATTATTTCTTAACATGTATTCAGGATTCACCCCCCCCCCCCCCCCAAATTAACTGGTATTCAGGATTCAACCCAAAAATTTACTGGTATTCAGGACCTCTACTAAGGCTAACGCCCGCCATACTCTTATATTTTACTAATTCAGTTCCATAATATAAGTATGTTTAAATTTGAATGCAACCTCCCTCCCCGTTTTGGATTAATATACAGTGGGCAAAAGCGTTTTTGCCTTCCCCAACTTATGCGAGCCGCCGATCGTAATACCTCGAAAATAGGGAACGTAATTATCCAAATTCCAACCAAAATTGGCACATATAATGCTAACCTTGTGCAATTAATAATGGAAAATAAATCCTAAACGTTACCACTGGTTGCGTTCCTATCTCCATGTCGCATTTAGCAGCTTCGTGCGAGCATCTAACCCCAATGTTTACATCGCAGCATCCGTCAAGTTTCGATCGCGCAACACGGAAGTTCTGCAGAATAATGCATAAATTATCTTCATTCATCGATTCCTGGAGTCTGTGCTGAGTTAGCGCCCGGAGAATCGAAGATTCGTGTACAACTATTACTGTGGGAATAAAGCCACCATCGCTCTCTGATTGCGAGGAATGTGGGGATCGATATATCGTGTTCAATCGATCACCCCATCAACCGATTTCCATTAATCGGGGAATGGTTCACAGAGAAAGCGCGGGAAAAAATTAAAGGGACACATTCTGTCCTTTTTGACGTTTTAATTTATGTTTTACAGTAGGACTACATAGAATCTAGGCCTACATAACTTAAACGGACATGGCTCAGTTAAACTCATAAGTATGTACATAATTTGGGACAAGGGATACCGTATTGATAAATACTTTAAAACTTAGCGAAGTTATAATTGAAAATTAACCAGCGAGATGTTTTAAATTTTCCGCACACAGGCTCTTATGAATAAAACCGTAAAACGCTCTTTATTTGTAGCACATCATGCATAGTAGGCATGCATAGAAAGAAACGAATTTATTTTTCTATGTGTTTATTTATTTCCATGACGAAAAGTGAGTCTTATTTTTGTTTTCTTCCTGGGGCGATGGATGTCTAAATTATCTTCATTTATCGATTCCCGGAGTCTGTGCTGAGTTAGCGCCTGGAGAATCGAAGATTCGTGTAGAACTATTACTGTGGGAATAAAGCCACCCATCTCTCTCTAATGCGAGGAATGTGGGGATCGATATATCCGGTTCAATCGATCACACCATCAACCGATTTCCATTAATCGGGAAAGGTTCACAGAGAAAGCGCGGGAAAAATTAAAGGGAAACATTCTGTCCTTTTTGACGTTTTAATTTATGTGTTACAGTAGGCCAACATAGAATCTACATAACTTAAACGGACATGACTCAGTTGAACTCAGAATTATATACGTAATTTTGTAAAATGGATACCGTATCGATAATGCTAACCTTGTGCAATTAATAATAGAAAATAAATCCTAAACGCTACCACTAGTTGCGTTCCTATCTCCAAGTCGCATTTAGCAGCTTCGTGCGAGTATCTAACCCAATGTTTACATCACAGCGATAAATACTTTTAAAAAACCTTGGCGAAGTCATAATAATAAAAATAATCAGCTGGCTGTTTTCAATTTTCCGCACACAGAAAACCCGCTTTTTATGTTTAGCACACCATGCATAGAAAGAACCGAATTTATTTTTCTGCATGTGTGTTTAATTAATTTCATGGTGAAAATTGACTCTTTTTTTTTCTTCTTTCTGTGGCGATGGATGAATAAATTTAAATTCATTTATCGATTCATGAAGTCAGTGCTGAGTTAGTGCCCTGCATGCATGGGAATCTAAGATTCGTGTACAACTGTCTCCCATTTCCATTTGATTGAGAATGGTAAAGAAAGCGCGGGGACAAAATTAAAGGGACACAATGCATTCATATTTTTACATTATATATTTATGCGCACAGTGATCGTAATTGTTGGGTGAATATCTCGGACTCGATCGCACCCCGCTACCCCGGCCATGCGTGTATCTCGATCGATCGGCAATCACGGGAAAAAGCCCGAGAAACAATAACAGGGATACGGCTCTTTTCTGTTTGGGCTCTTTCGAAGACAAGAACATTAATCAGGAGAAGGGGCTCCCAGTGAATATATTTACCCAATACCTGTTCTTTTATACCACAATATACATGGGTCATGGGGTGGATCCGGCGTCTGACATGAAACAATTTTCCATCAGTTGTTACAAGTTTTCGTTGTTTTTTTTATCTTCAATTATCCCTGTGCATGATGCATGCAATGTCAGCTCATTTAATTATTCTAGTGTACATTAAATGCTATGCATATTAAAGATATGTGGATGGAATTTCTGGGACCTATTCATTAATAAAAAGCTGTGTAATTGGACATACCAATACACATAACTTGCTCATTGTTACAAAACAAAAACTCATCTTTATGATGAAAACAGCATTTGATTTCGGGATACCCGCTTCTGGCATTGCAAAGAATTTAATGTATTTTGTAGGTTTGTTCTTCAATATTCCACTTGTTAATAATTATAATGGTTATTGGAACTGACTTACCATCATATACAATAAGTTTAAAGGTACTCAACCCGTAAAGAGGGTCCCCATCTCAACAGATTCCAACAACAACAATCCGATCAGAGGGTCCTATATTACTATTTCTTTGGCTTTGGGGGTAAAAAATATTTGATTCGAGTCGAGGAACCCATCAAACAAAGCTCAGAGTTATTAGATATTGATTTTTCAAATTTGTTATGTTCTCGAGATCAGTACTAATAACTGCCGTAATCTGCTCTGGATGTGTACTCCAAATCTATTCAAACAGACAAGGATGAATAACTCTAAAATCAAGTGGTAATTTTAACGCAATTTTGACTGAGTTCTGGGCCAGATAGTATTCCCGATAATGAAAAATAATAGATTTCTAAAATCGATATCTAACAAATCTGAGCTTTGATGGGTGACTTCTTCGACTCGAATCAAATATTTTTGACCCCCGAAGCCATTGAAATAGTAATTGAGAGGAGTTTTATCGGGTTGAGTACCTTTAAGGTACTCAATCCGATCGAACGGTCCCCAAAGCATCCAGGTAAAACAACAACAATATTTCTTCAAAATACCCTTTAGTTTTCAGAATCGATTTATTGCAACAAAATAACGCTATATAACCGCTGTTAACAACTATGGTATCAAATTTCCCAACACTTGTTATTTATATATAAACATTTTGTTCAACAAAATATGGCCGTATTATCAATAAATTATCACGAAATTTGACCGTATTACCACTATTTCGTGCGCACGGATTATTAATTCGTGCGAACGGATTGTTATTTCGTGCGCACGGATTACTAATCCGTGTGTACAGATTATAAAAAATATTTACCATGTCACCTCCCGGGCTCCATAGAAGTCTTACCCATCTTGAGAACTGATGAACAAAAAATATTTAATATCGTGCCTGCAACATGGTCCAGCTCTTTATACAAAAACTATGTGAATCACCGAACAGTGCATGGAAATTAATTTGATTATGTGACTGTAATCACATTTTATTTATCTTTTGTAATTACTTTGACCTCTTATTCTGCTTCGGGTAGACGAATTTCTCAATAAATATTTTTCTTCATCTTATCTAATCTCTCGATGCTTGACGTGGGAAGTTTGACGTTCTAAAATATAAAGTTGTCCATTGTGTAAGCTCTCCCGGCAACCATTAGACCTCCCATGCATGTATATCATTTCGAATGAGAAGATTGTACAACTTTATAGTATTAAATATTTGTCTACATACACCGTTAGAAATGTACGCTTCAAGATGACACCCTGTTCCGTTATCTCGCGGTACATATATAACCGGCATATACACAGATGAATACAGCAAGTTTCTATAATTAGGATCCGTTTCAAAACGCAAATGTTTAACGGGACCCTACTTCCCAAATGGACTCGCAGTGGGTAAATGTGTAAAAATTATAAAAGTCGCATTATTGACAGTTCTCCATTAACGAAATGTCACGTGTTAAAACCATTATTATGTAAACAAAATTGTTACAGTGATTTATCAGCGCTAACATCCCTACTCGCGTAGTAAGTTAAAATATTTTATAGTTTAAACTTGATTTTCAGAAAATATCAATGATTTGACCTTGTACAACATGTACTCAATCCGATCAGACGGTCCCCATACCACCAAGATACAACAACAGCATTTCTTCAAAATATGCTTTAGTTATCAGAATCGATTTATTGCAACAAAATAATTCTAACCACTGTCAACTATGGTGTCAAATTTCCCAAAACTTGTTATTTATCAACAATTTGTACAAGAAAATATGGCCGTATTATCACTTAAGTATCACGAAATTTGACCGTATTACCACTTGATTTTAGAGTTATCCATCTTCATCCGCAATTTTGTCCGAGACCCTCCTTTTGACCGCGTGTTTCTGGGCCACATATTATTACACATCTCGAGAAATAACAAACTTCACAAATCGATATCTGATATTTTTTACCCCCGAAGCAGTGTTATATAATACTATTGTGTATAAAGATATACAACGTCTCTGATATCATCAATCCACAGTTTTTGGAAATTTGTGTGAAAACCCCCCGAAAAACATATATCCCCACGACCCCACACCTGCTTAGTATATAATTGTCAGCTATATACTAAGTAGAGGTGGGGTCGTGGGGATATCTGTTTTTCGTGGTTTTTGACACAAATTTCCAACAACTGTGCATCAATCTGTTGGTTCCTTCAGCAGTGTTATGTAATATGATTGTATATGAGATACAGCGTCTCCGATATCATCAATCAGTTGGAAGCACAACAACGCAGGGGTTGAGGAAATGATGTCATATTTTCACTTGTTACTTGTGTATGGCGTTAAAATACAACAGTATATCGATCGAAGTTAATAAACCAACCAAACAGCAAACATAACAGCAGAATTAACCAGTCTCTGCATAATTGTATAATGTTTAACATAGACGAACCGTTGTCATAGAACTAAACGAACGCCTAACTACAGCATTTGCATCAACGCCGACAGTGTAGTCAGGACATATACTGGACAAACACACAATATACACTGTTAAAATGATCCGTTCTGGTGAAAAGTGTCGGAAAATTGCTGTCCGTAAGAGTTATGGAACATTGTACCATTTCAGTAAGGCCATATATGTTCTTTAAGGATATGGAACATTGTACGCATTTCATTAAGGCCATTATGTTCTTTACGTCTATGGAACAAAGTTGCATATTCAAACAGGACAGATATAGGAGCGTAAAGACACTGGTAAATGTTCCTTAACTTTATGGGACTATGTGCCGGCAGCAAAATTCCGGAACTTTATACCGTTTGAGAATGGACATTTTCTAACAGTAATGACAGTAAACCGTAAGTAGGGTAAATGTTCGTCACTATACAGATCGGTACTTTGTTCTGTTGCAACGTAGTACATTACATAACTGCATGGCAGCAATTTCTCAGAAATTGAGCTGTTTCGAAATGAAACTTTAAAAATTGTATATATCTATATTATGTAAATGTATATCGTATAAGAATTAATACTACTCTGCCGCTGCTTTCGCCAGACTTAGTGTTTGAGACACAATAAAGCAACATGGGTTGAGGTACGTGTAATTGAGTGCTAATTTCACTTGGAGTTTTGTGTATTTCAGGTAATTAAAATACAAAGTGTTATTTCTCTAAGTTAATAACCAACCAAACCGTAAACATAACAGACAGCAGAATTAACGAGTCTCTGCATAATTGTATAATGCTAACATTCAACGAACTCGTTGTAGACCTATAGTACTGCACAAACACAAAACATAGCTAAAAGAAGTCGCCATTCAAACGCTTTACCCAACAGAACGGCCCTGTGCCAATGCATTCTCTTATATATGCGAGTCGACCATAGGTCGCCTCGCATATATAAGAGAATGCATTGGCTTAACACATTAAAAATTATAAAATTGTTAAAGAATGTAAGAAAAAATGGTAAAAAGTGTTAAAAAAAGATTTTTTTTAGGCCAATGCATTCTCTTATATATGCGAGGCGACCTATGGTCGACTCGCATATATAAGAGAATGCTTTGGTACAGGGCATAACTGTAACTATCACAATGTGGTCAAGGAGCCGGTTCCAATGATATCCATATTTGTATGGTGTTATTGAGACAGACCGAAGATATTTTAGGCTGTTGAAGCTTTATTTGGGCGTTTTTGGCCGGTTTGTTGGGTAAAGGGTTAATTAAGAGATTTATCCCACATGGAGCCTCACACAGATGGAAGCACGCACTGCAGAGTGTCGTCTGCTCCAGTCTATGTGGGGCTCTATAAGGGGTTTTGTTGGGTAAAGGGTTCAAACGCTTTCGAACTTAGGCCTTCTTCAGTTGATATTATCACATGATGGCATTCAGGTAAACATACAAATAAGTTGTTATGTGTATATGTTTATACCTGAATGCCACCAAGAGATTTAGTCTGGAATATATCAACCGAAGAAGGCCTTAAGACCGAAAGCTTTTGAAGGGCGACTTATATTTGTCAGCCTACAGGGTCCCTCATCTCCTGGACCATTTGAACACAAAAACACATCATTTGCACGCATGTCGTCAATATAGTCAGGACATACACTCGAAACTATATACGAAAATGCTTAACAGCTTTAAGAACATACGCTGGCACCGATGACTCCGTTTCCCGACCAACGTATGCGGCGAGGGGGCATCTATAGGGCAGCTGGAATATATATTTTCAACTATATATGGGATTGAAAATCTCGCATCCAAGAGAAAGCACGTGGGACATATACTAATTGATCTTTTGGCATGATTTTGGAGGTCTAGCTGTCTAATCTATATAATATGCAAGTCATGATGACAACATCCTTGGAAAATAATCGTTCAACCCTGCATGTCAATTGTCACTAAGAATCTAAACCAGTTTAACTAGGTCATCCAATGTGTTTAGTCCGTATCTCTGGGGCGCTCGTGTGTCCTTTACATCTTTTCCGGTGAGTTTCCCGTCCACCATGTATTCCTTGCCAGTTTTCTCCTGACACCAGATGAGAATCTTGTCGGTAACGGGGGTATCCACGCCCGTACATAGAGCCAATCCTTTGATAATCACAATACCGTAAGGGGTGTCCTCGGTGAAATACCTATGTTTGAAGTCGGGAACATACTTGCCCTCTGGAGTTTTCACCATGGGATGCGTTAGACCCTCATACGCCTTGTTAGATCGGATCATGCTTCGGAGGTTACTGAAGTCTGTGATGTAATCTTTGTAGTCTTTCTTGTACCAGTCGTGCACGTGGATAACGTCCTTGAGATTGACCTTGGGGTGTTTTTCCATGATGGTCTTCGCTATGAGCATCATTTCGTCTCCAGTTTGAGATATCAGATCGGCTGCCAATTGATTGAGTCCTTGATAGAACAGCGGGATTTCGTCCAATGGGGTCCCGTCCCAGTCACCCCAAGTGCCATACATAATAGCATTATGCACCAAATAAGCATTCAAGTTGGGAGACAAGTAGTTGTTGAACACGTGAATTTTCGGAAGCTCTCCAAACAGTCTCTGCATGGCTGCGATTGGTTGAAATTTGGGTTTACTATCTCGCATTATTAATGAGCAACCTAAAGAGTCCTTTGTTCCAATGATGTTCGTCTTACGACCAAATTCTTCTATTCTGCATGCCCAGGGTAATGTCTCGAAACTTACAACAGCAAGCTTACTGGATTTTTCTTTGATAATGTCGAAACATTGGAACTCGAACCCAGGTTGGCTCGGCATGCCGACGATGATTGTGTTTGCTTTCACGAAGGGAGCGATGGCGTTGAAGTAGCCCTCGTGGGCGAAAGCCGGAACCGCGAATACAATCATGTCACAATCCGAGACGACCTTGCTGGGGTCTTTAGTGATGAGCGTGGGTTTGCCCTTTATGACCGTCACACTCTTGTCGCTTTTTGTTGAATTGACTACGAAGTCGTCTGCCCCGAGAGATTTGGTCCATCTCTCCGCTTCGTCTGCGAACAGGGTCATCACGCGACAGTCGACGTTCTTACGCGATGAGGCCAGGCCGCAGAGGGTATGGGCAGCGTTACCCCCGCCACACACCAGAATCGTCATAGGTTCGTCTCCCATCTTCTGGAAATAAAACGAAATCGTCATAAAATTTTGTTTCTCTAGGGATCCAATTAAAGGGGGACTGTGTCCTAAATCTAGCCATTTGTGGGTCCATCTCCAGTCATAAATTGATTTTCATTATAATTACCATGTTTTTTGCATCGTTCATAGAGCACGTGAGTGTATTTTGTACTCATCCATGCATGGCTCAAATTAATTCATTTGTTGTATATATTATGTTGAGTATAAAAGGAGATGGTCCCATAAATGGCAGGATTTAGTGTACTATCCCCCTTTACGCATACCCGCATTTTATTATTATATATTGGACATGTTGGCACTCCGTAAATGGTGCTTATTTGGATTCGTATGTTATTTTAACAGTGGGATCGTAATGTCGGCGATAACCTTACAATTTACATGCATATCATAATTACTGGGGCCACCATTTTTATCATGTAATAAATTGTCACATGTCTCCCGAATAAGGTGACAGGTGGCTTTTTAAGAAATGAAAACTTTTATTATGGGAAAAACCATTGAATCATATCTTACCTCCAACTGTCTATGTATACAATTTCTGAATCACGCAATGACGGACGCAACATTCGTCGGATGTATTCTCAAATTATAAATCGGCACACAAAATATTCACTGGACGTAGCCAAGATTCGAATTGGGGCCCAGAATCGCAAATTATAAGTCGTCACACAAAATTCATTGGACGTAGCCAAAATTCGAACAGGGCCCTCAGATTCCCAAATTATAAGTCGATAATTAATGTACATAACTGCGGTAGAAATGGGCGGACCGAGCCTAAATTCGAACTTGATTTGTATTTCCATATGAGTAATCCATATACCAGATTTGAAAACAATCAGGTAACTGAAATTAAAGTTACACCCGAAAACCAAAATAATCGGCAAAGTCGACAAGGACCATATAAATCCGGCCAAAAATTGACTGACCGAACCTAAATTAGAACTTGACCTGTCTTTTCGTGTGAGTAAAACGAAATCTGAAAACAATCAGATAATTAAAACTAATGTTATCATCCGGAAATCATCTGGGACGGACGGACGGACGTATACGTCCATCATGACGGACGGACGGACACCGCTGATTTCCATAGTCCCCCGAAAAAAATATAGTACAACATGTATTGGACTTTATATCTATACACATGCGATCTTTTAGTCTGGAATTTGATAGAATTATAGAGAGATAGATATTATTGTTATATCATTATTTTAAGCGTCATTAACCCTTTTAATGTTAAATGGATTCCCCAATTTCACCCTAAATCTTGTTTGATCAAATGTTGTAAAAACAGACAATCAACCGTTGTTTACCCACATCACCTATCTACGTTGTGTAAAATGTTGCATGACAGTTTTGTTGGATACAATTTACACAAGGTTTAACGATTATAAATTCAACAAAACGACCTCGTTGAACATATCATCTGAACATTGCAGGGAATTACTCGCCAATGAGTTAAGACATGGTTAATGCCTGACTATTTCCAAGACCGTAGTATTTTATTTAATAAGATAAGATAAGGTAGTTTATTGCAACACACCAATACAGGCAGTTGCAAATAACCGATCGTATACAAGATAAGTTAAAAGTAAATTAAACATATACATATTATACATGCATTTTTTAATTATATATATTTTGGCCATAACAGCATGCATGTTATCGAACTATATGAATATCGCTTCAATTTGCTCTTACATCGAGTAATATCATTTTAGCACATCACAAATCCGAGTAATATGGTTTTACGACATGCCGTTAATATACTTTACTGCTAAATAATGTGTACATATAGATTTTTGTGATGTCATTCATTTGAATTAGTTGTCAGTTACTAAGAGGCGATCTACTTATTAAATAGGATTTTACTTGGTTTGTTTGATTTATAGACCCCCATGATGTACTAGCCATCGATAACCTCATATCAGCCTACCTTCGGTCTCAGGCTGTTGTGAGGTTACCTCGGGCTGATATCGCGATGGGGCCTAATATCAAACCAACCAAGTAATATCCTCTAAATATAACAGCCAACAAACGTAATACAGGTTTATGAGCCAGTAGTGAATACAGGTTTATGAGCCAGTAGTGAATACAGGTTTATGAGCCAGTGGTGAATACCGGTTTATGAGCCAGTAGTGAATACAGGTTTATGATCCAGTAGTGAATACAGGTTTATGAGCCAGTAGTGAATACCGGTTTATGAGCCAGTAGTAAATACAGGTTTATGAGCCAGTAGTGAATACAGGTTTATGAGCCAGTAGTGAATACAGGTTTATGAGCCAGTAGTGAATACAGGTTTATGAGCCAGTAGTGAATACCGGTTTATGAGCCAGTAGTGAATACAGGTTTATGATCCAGTAGTGAATACAGGTTTATGAGCCATTAGTGAATACAGGGTTATGAGCCAGTAGTGAATACAGGTTTATGTGCCAGTAGTGAATACAGGTTTATGAGCCAGTAGTGAATACAGGTTTATGAGCCAGTAGTGAATACAGGTTTATGAGCCAGTAGTGAATACAGGTTTATGAGCAAGTAGTGAATACAGGTTTATGAGCCAGTAGTGAATACAGGTTTATGAGCCAATAGTGAATACAGGTTTATGAGCCAATAGTGAATACAGGTTTATGAGCCAGTAGTGAATACCGGGTTATGAGCCAGTAGTGAATACAGGTTTATGAGCCAATAGTGAATACAGGTTTATGAGCCAGTAGTGAATACAGGTTTATAAGCCAGTAGTGAATACAGGTTTATGAGCCAGTAGTAATACAGGTTTATAAGCCAGTAGTGAATATAGGTTTATGAGCTATGATATTCGTGGCCAGTGTTAATGTGAAAAGAACCGGAAACAATATGTTAGGCGTAAGACACATCTGTATAATCGTATCGGAGTATTGCAGTTTGCACTCGTTGGCGTGTCGTTGCGTGCTCATCCAACCTTATGTGCAAAACCGGATATAAACAGATATAAATTGCGTCTGTTGGGAATGCCAATATTCTAGATCTACGATCAGGGACGTGGATATGGGGGGGGGTCTCCGTTGGTTGGGGTGTCCATCTTGAAATTTACAACTGCAATCCAGCGTAGACCTAGACCAAAGACACTCATATCACCACGTCTCTGTTTATTCACGAATTTCTAAATATGAGTGCTACATGGTGTCATTTTCAGGGGACCGGCAGACTATATACAGAATGCAGCAGGGATGATACTAATTTTAGGTCGAGGCAATTACCGGTTAGCTATGGAAATATTGATTAGCAAAGAAAAGTCATATCCCGAAACACATGCCACATCAATGTAGATAGTGACACGATATATCAAATTATTTTTACAATACAATTTGCCATTGTTTCCAGAACAAAAACTAATATGCACCATATCGGAATGTGTAGGTCGATTGCCAAAAAAGATAAACACGTATAAAAAAAAATTTAAAATACATTTTTTGCTCGGCTTTCTTAACAAGATTAAGCACACGACGCCGCTGGTCATGGGAATGGGGAACCACCGCCTCCACATACAACATAATGCATGCGCCGGGCTTTGAGCCCCCCCCCCCATCCCCAACTATATGCAACTACCCTGCGTATGTCTCTCACACGAAGTGCTGACACTCAGCTTATTGTCATTTTAAGTTATGGGTCATCGTGACATGTATTTTAACCCTTTACCCAACAAAACGGCCAAAAACGCCCAAATAAAGCTTCAACAGCCTAAAATATCTTCGGTCTGTCTCAATAACACCATACAAATATGGATATCATTGGAACCGGTTCATTGACCACATTGTGATGGTTACAGTTATGCCCTGTGCCAATGCATTCTCTTATATATGCGAGTCGACCATAGGTCGCCTCGCATATATAAGAGAATGCATTGGCCTAAAAAAAAAAATTATAATATTTTTCTACATTCTTTGACAATTTTATCATTTTTAATATGTGTTAAGCCAATGCATTCTCTTATATATGCGAGGCGACCTATGGTCGACTCGCATATATAAGAGAATGCATTTGGCACAGGACCGTTCTGTTGGGTAAAGGGTTAACGGAGCTTTCTGGTGGCGAGTCAATAACAGCCACAAAGCCGTATATGCACCCCTACCACACCACCCCTTCTGCGAGAGGGTATCACCCCCCCTTTCGGTATGCGGGATTCAGGGTGATTTGAAGCTGTACGCGGGATTCATACCCCCGAATTAACTGGTATTCAGGTTCAAGCAAAATATCTTGGACGCAGGTTTTGATGGCGCAAAATAATATTTTTGTGCTAGTTATCTGTATGAATGAGTGGGTAGAATAGCTTTTTGGGCATATTCGACCACCATGCCATCATAAAGTATCATTAATCATATCATAACAGCCTCATAATGCCCATAACGCGACCGGCGTTAATTTGTATGACATTTATCGCATATTATTTCTTAACATGTATTCAGGATTAACCCCCCAAAATTAACTGGTATTCAGGATTCACCCCCCCAAAATTAACTGATATTCAGGATTCAGGGGGTGATACCCTCCTGCATGCCACGGCTAGAGGTGATGTCTAATTACAGCAGGTAGTAAAAATATAAGTTATATGTAGTAAGTTATATGGCTCCTAATGAGAACGTGACGACCTGAGCGTCTTCGGATATGTCCTATTAAAATATGAACTGCATGCATTTCGACAGAGCTCGTCAACGGAGACCCACACACTATAATATATGCTTCGTGTGTGCACATATATTACGAGACGACAATTTACGAACGTAACAAGTTATATAGATCCCATAATGAGAACTTTAATGACCTACGCAACGTCGGATACCTCATTAAAATCTCTTTATCTTATAATTGGCATGTTAATAAATATCGCCATCACATCATAGTTACTCACGGTTTATGGATATGGTTTCCTGATAATGCTATGATCGTCTATGAAGTTGAAATAAATGCAGATGTGCGACCTCACGAGCCGGTATTATCAGTTTCGCCGGGCAAATGCAATTTCCCATCAGCGAATGTCAAGGACAAACCTCGTGAATATATTATAGTGCGCTCGTGGCAAGGTCGATCATTCAGCTCACATATACAGTACAGCACGTATACACCGCGATCGCAGCGAAATTATTATAAGTGCACTAATCGATAAAGCGAGACGGTCAAACTATGGGATATGACAAGTAAAGTGGTCTCATGGTGCAATCCTCATATGCTGAGTTAAATCTTCTTAGAATTTTAATAGAGACGTCAGCGATTGCATAGTTTTGAATTAAACTATCCCCAGATCAGCTGAGATAGCCATGTTTCAATGTTACACAGACAGTGGCTCGATATATCGTGATCGTTACGTAATAACAACCAGATTGATAATATCACGTGTATACACACACGTCTTCCCATTCTTATCCGATCATTAAAGGGACGTAAGGTATTGTACTCCATTTATAAACTTAACATTTCTTTTTTGACATTACCATTATATGCACCTACATGGTATGTTTATTCCTTAAATTTGAGTTAAGGTAATGGTTTATATAGTTATAGTATGGTTTATATATGGTTATGGTTAACACTAATTGTGGCATTTCTTAATCCTTTACCATAAAATGAGTCGATTACGGAAGTGGGTATATCGAAAAATATACGACAGTGCTTCTTTGTGACCAACAACCAACCATCTATGTTGCCGAATTCCTGTCTGATTATAACTAAAGTAAATATCGCGTGTATATGTGTCCGAATCGATGTCCAGAGGAGACTATTTCGTTTCCTGAACTAGATGTAGTCAAATTCGTCTCGACTCGTGCTCAACTGACACATTCGACAAATTATGTTAGTCAAATCAGCTGGTAAACGAGTCCCATATGCAATTGAATGTTGTAGCATGATATACTGGATAATCAGCTGGTTGTCCAGTGCAGATGGGGTCGCATGCATGGTTGTAGGAACGTTTTGTAAAGGACTCTGCTATTATTGAACAGATTTTCTTAGTCAGATTTATTTGCGTGAAAGAATACGCGTTTAACACGTCATATCGGCATTATATTGGAAAACAATAGGTAGGGCCTATGATTTATATTCACATCACATATTATTCCTTAGTAACGCCCGTCAATCAACGGCTATAATGGTGATGGATACACACATCTGTTTAGTGCATCGTCTAAATTGTCGAAGCATACTATACATAGCGAATATTGTCATTAATAACCTCACGCATGTGAGATATTCCTTGGTGACGCCCACCAGCGGTCACACGGATGCGATATATGTAAAAACAAATTCTGCATCCAAACATGTGTATAATGTGGTATTCTAATTAGTCTATGCATGCATATTATTGGATTACCATAATAATCTCACGCATGTGAGATATTGCTTAGTGACGACCATCATCGACCACACGGGTGCGATCTATGTAACTTCGTTCTGCGTATCCATTTAATGTATAATTTGTTTCATAAATAGTCTACATTACGAGTTATACCGTCAGCACTCGAGAACACGAGTACTATGTCTACATTGGATATACAATTGTACATCATTCGCATGTGATCATTATATCGTCATATGACTATATTTATACATTGAGTGCATGTGCTTGTGATTTGATCTTTTGATTTATGTACAATGTATTTGTAAATAACCATGTGCTAACTATCTCTCTCCTCAAAAGGAGGCAATAAAGAATATATCAGTGTTTACAAATGCCCACGATATGGAATGGATTGCAGGTATTCTATAATTAAATACCGTGTTCACAGATTGGCAGACGATTACCTGCCGGGTTACTGTAGTTCATCCGAGTCAAAGGTGATGGGTCGCTGGTTCTTGTCTTTGTTAATACCCGTTCCTCAATAATCTGTTGCATATTTGGGGTGGTATAAGGTTGAGATTGCATGCTTTTCTGTAACTTTTGTGAGCCAATATCGTAATAAACATTGAATTTATTATCGAGGAGAAATTCCTTAACTGTAAGCAACGCAAAGCAAACACTCTCACAAAGTCACTGAAATCGCTAAATTTAGAGTTGCGACCTTCGCGCAGAGTGAATTACATAATTAAGGAACAGGTAATAACTAAGAAATATATTCCCGGCGTTATATTTTAGAGTTTATAATGCTCCAGTCAAAACTTCAAAAAATTCCCATATCTTGTACTGGTGGAATATGATTTATATATACGGGTGTTAGTCAGAATATAAATTCATGGCATGCTCTAAACCTTTTATGATCGATCAATAATAAGCATTTCAATGTCAAAAAGCATTACAAACTGTTATAAACAACCGGTATTTGGCATGTTTCGTCTCATACCGTTATATAGTGATACGGGCACACATATAAGCGCGCACCATGCACACGCTGTATAATGTGGCCGTCCCTCAAACGGTTCACGTTTTGTATTGAGTAATTATATATATCTTACCATTTTAATCCATCGTGGATTTATACTGGTTTCATTTGCTCAGCCAGGTAACATTTGTCATCAACACATAATATTTTTATACCAAAACCTAGCGTGAACCAAGCGGTGTCTTGACATCAATCCGTTCGATTGTGACGTAGCCTTGCAGTGGTCGCTGTTCTGGATTTAACCGGTCTACATGTAAGTGCTATGATAATCTCGTAATCTCGGTAATACTATTTGGTCTACGCTATACATACTTCCGATACCGAATTCGCAAAAAAATAATCTTCCGATACAATTAATATATATTACGGTATTCACATTTCGTTAAACCACATATAGTCGTAATATTTCTTATCTTATGGTGAGATGATTCATATATTAAGAACGTTTTATTACCCACAATGTATAAGCGTGCTAGTATAGATGTCCGTTAAAATTTCAGTCAACCCAAAGTCAATCACTCCACAAACAAGCTTGGTATATCGACATGGCGACAAGTGCGGCCATATGGATGTAACATAAGCGAGAACGTTTTATTTTAATCAACGCAACATAATGGACAATACTCTCTTATATATTTTCGATTTCATTTGCTCAGCCTGGTAACATTTGTCATCAACACATAATCTTTTTCCACCAAAACCTAGCGTGAACCAAGCGGTATCATGACATCAATCCGTTCGATTGTGACATAGCCAGTGCTCGCTGTTCTGGGTTTAATCGGTACATGTAAGTGCTATGATAATCTCGGTAATAATTTTTGGTCTACGCTATACTTACATCTGCCACAGATTTCGCAGAAAAATAATCTTTCGATACAATTAATATATATATTACGGTTTTCATATTTCGTTAAACCACATATCGTCGTATTTTGTCTTATCTCAAGGCGAGATGATTCATATATATTAAACACTTTGTATTACCCACTGTGCATAAGCGTGCTAGCATAAATATCCGTTAACATTTCAGTCAACCCAAAGTCAACAACTTTTCACAAACAAGCTTGTTATATGGACATAGCTCTTGGATTGTTTCATCAGATTGGTTTGCTGACATGATTGTTGGGTGAATGTCGGCACATATAAGCTGAGGCCGTTTACGTGTGAGATATATCTACCACAAAATAGCATAAATTTAGATGTAGCTGTGACGATGTTTTGAATTGACATGTTATTGAATTACACGATATCTTACCTTGTATTTTTTTTTTTCAGAAAGAGAAAGCGAGGACACGTGTGGCGGCCTATTAAGCGGACAAAGCTGGAATTGACACTCGACGGAGAAGCATGTTTGGAAAATAATGGGCAGGATACTCCAATATCTTCTAAAACTACAGACAACAGTCTGTTGCAAGCCCCCCAAAAACCAGTTGTCAATAGATAGGAACGCGTCCATTTTGTTTATCTTTATTTAGAACACAAATGATGGGACTCTATATCTGAAAGTATAGAGGTGTTGCAATTAGTTAATAGTCAATAGTTCTCTATCTCCCCCAAGTCATTGGTATATCTCTGGAGGTGTAGCAATGCCTGATAAACTGTTGAATACTGTTGCTGTAACGTAAACGTTTCTGCAAGACGGCACTGTCATCATCTCACTAACGAAAGAATAATATTGTCTTTATAGTGAATAGCATGATTGATATGCACTCATTCTATGCATGAGGTGGCACTAGTCAGAAGTCATGTCAAATTCACCGAATGTTTGCCATCTTGGTCTGCATTTGGTTCGATTGGAGCTTCTGGTGGATAATGGAGAAGCTTGGCGGTTTGAGATACTAGTAGAGTCCCATCATAGATAGGAACGCGTCCATTTTGTTTATCTTTATTTAGAACACAAATGATGGGACTCTATATCTGAAAGTATAGAGGTGTTGCAATTAGTTAATAGTCAATAGTTCTCTAGTCAAATATCGCAGATATCATTCGAAACGAAGGCTCTTTTCATCTGAGCGGGCAGAGCCAAAACAACCGCACAGTTTGCATATACCACCCGGAGCAGCAAACGTTCTGAGAGAAGGGAACTTCTTAAGTGATATTGAGCATGCGAATGATGTATAATTGTATATACAATGTAGACATAGTACTCGTGTTCTCGAGTGCTGAAGGTATAACTCGTAATGTAGACTATTTATGAAACAAATTATACATTAAATGGATACGCAGAACGAAGTTACATAGATCGCACCCGTGTGGTCGATGATGGTCGTCACTAAGCAATATCTCACATGCGTGAGATTATTATGGTAATCCAATAATATGCATGCATAGACTAATTAGAATACCACATTATACACATGTTTGGATGCAGAATTTTTTGTTATACATATATCGCATCCGTGTGACCGCTGGTGGGCGTCACCAAGGAATATCTCACATGCGTGAGGTTATTAATGACAATATTCGCTATGTATAGTATGCTTCGATAATTTAGACGATGCACATGTTTGATGCACTAAACAGATGTGTGTATCCATCACCAGTATAGCCGTTGATTGACGGGCGTTACTAAGGAATAATATGTGATGTGTATAAATAAATCATAGGCCCTACCTATTGTTTTCCAATATAACGCCGATATGACGTGTTAAACGCGTATTCTTTCACGCAAATAAATCTGACTAAGAAAATCTGTTCAATGATAGCAGAGTCCTTTACAAAACGTTCCTACAACCATGCATGCGACCCCATCTGCACTGGACAACCAGCTGATTATCCAGTATATCATGCTCCAACATTCAATTGCATATGGGACTCGTTTACCAGCTGATTTGACTAACATAATTTGTCGAATGTGTCAGTTGAGCACGAGTCGAGACGAATTTGACTACATCTAGTTCAGGAAACGAAATAGTCTCCTCTGGACATCGATTCGGACACATATACACGCGATATTTACTTTAGTTATAATCAGACAGGAATTCGGCAACATAGATGGTTGGTTGTTGGTCACAAAGAAGCACTGTCGTATATTTTTCGATATACCAACTTCCGAAATCGACTCATTTTATGGACATTGGCTACAGGATGAACCCAAATTTCAACGCAAGGTGATTGCAGGAACATTTGACTAAAGGAATCCGAAAAAATCGACGAGAAAATACTCAATCGTGTTGCTAAATGCCGATACATTGTGAAAAAATATGCGCCAAAATTAGGACCCCGGGCTGTTTCTGCAGCATATTTCTACCTCAATGCTTTTACGAAATATACACAATTGTATCGAATTCAACCCGGCAAATATCGAGGTTTTGAGCGAATGTAACTTCTACTATACCAACCGTTCCATTCTGTCAAAATTAATTGATAACCGTATTTTTCTGTTTTTCGTGACCAGAAATTGCAACATAAAACTAGAGATGCGCGGTTGTATCGTCGTAGAAGCGCGGTTGGCAACACAGATGCGCGTTTTCGAATGGTCGGTGTGATTATGGACGAGAACACAGATAATGAGAGGCTGTGTGGTAATCTGTTTTTCTTCAACATAGCAAGCCCCACCCAATTATATTTAATAAAATATGTGACCCGCCATATCAAATCCAGTCGTAAGTCGGGATTTTTTTTACCCTGTGCCAATACATTCTCTTATATATGCGAGTCGACCATAGGTCGCCTCGCATATATAAGAGAATTCATTGGCCTAACAATTTTTTATCATTTTTTTTAAATAAATGTTTCTTACAATTTTTAGGACATAAAATAAAAAACATCCATTACCCTGCAGGGAGCCCCACACATATATAGAAGCATATATAAGAGTGTCGTCTGCTCATGTTTGTCTGGGGCTCTGTATGGGTGAAATTATAAAATTGTTAAAGAATACAAGAAAAAATTATTAAAATTGTAAACAATTGTTAGGCCAATGCATTCTCTTATATATGCGAGGCGACCTATGGTCGACTCGCATATATAAGAGAATGTATTGGCACAGAGTAAAACAATCCCGACTTACGACTGGATTTGATATGGCGGGTCACATATATTATCAAGAATAATCTTAACATATAACTCTTATTATAATTGTATTATAGCCAGGAAACTATATGGGAAGAGATGGACCATCTTTAAGATATCTGTTTTTCGCTGAGGTCTATAATAAAAAACAAGAGATATGGATGGATCGAAAACCCCTGGTCGGAAACGCTTTTGTCAATTAATATTGATTTTATTTCGACTTTTCTGCATGGCATAACTCACACAATCAAATTTGGACAGTGTACGACTCACCAGCGTATAAAGCGGGCGACCTCATATGTATCTATATCCGAGAGCGCGTGAACGCTTCATGACGGTCTGTTCTAAAAATAGTAACGGAAACATGTCCCAATTGATTATCGCCTTATATAGGAAAATATTGCTATAAAATTAATATTAATTGATAAAAACGTTTCCGGACAGGTGTTTTCGACTCATATTTATTATTTTATACACCAGAATTTATATAAAACGAAATTAGGACGAGATAATTAGAAAATACACTTACCCTGTTTCGTTAGATATTCGGGGATTCGGGCATGAAAACAGGTTGTGAACTGATTTCATGCTCGAATCCCCGAATATCTAACGAAACAGAGTACGTTTATCTCCATTGTAATTCAATCCGTTAACAATTTTAAAAGAAAAACTGCACCTAAAGCATTTTTATCAACATTCCATGCTTTTAAGTAAGATATTCTTTTTCAGTGATAAAAGTTATGGATACGTTCCATGTGTTTACTCGTAACAGCACCAGAATACATTCCTGTTAACGAACCGCGTCTATATAAAACAACGTTCCGGTCGACTCAATTACACGACTCCTGGAAGCGCGGTGACGTATTTTATCCGCGTTGTCAATGACACCGTGCTCAATTCAAAATGTGTGCACGCTTCAGCGATGGATGCTGGTGAATCGAAAACTAAAGTTAGCAGCTCTCGGCCAATCAGTATGCTCGTTTCAGCGGCAAATATTCGACTTGAATTACAAACTACATATAATCCTATAATATATTCAAAACGCGATGGTAGAGAGGGGCACACTTTTCTCTTTTATGCTTCACCGCCATTTAAAAGGCGTTCCATGTTCCAGGGGCGCCGGGTGACGGAAGCAACAGTTCCTCCATCATGTTCCAGGGGCGCCGGGATGGGTGGGTAGATGATGACCCGTAGGTAGTTTGATTGACTCACCTGACCAGAGCCAGTCACCCTTTGGTAGTTTGATGAACTCACCCGACCAGAGCCAGTCACCCGTTGGTAGTTTGATTGACTCACCTGGTCAGAGCCAGTCACCGTTGGTAGTTTGTTTAATTCACCTGACCAGAGCCAGTCACCATTTGGTAGTTTGATCCCGAGAGATTTGAGGAAAAAGGGAACTTTTACATTGTTTAAATTTTGTTTGCATAAACTTGATCCTTAAATATATATTCAAGGTTCCAGCAGGGGGGATTTTCCGGGTACGTATGCCGGGATGGGTGGGTGGTCGATGGGACAAAAAAACAAATTTGCTGCAAGTTTTTTGACTGTTTTTGCAATGAGTTTGGCTTAAAACTCCTTAGAATAAGAGAAATAATGTAATTCTAACTGTTAAACTGACTGCAGGCAGTTATCGTGTTGCAAATTTTGAAATCCAAGATGGCCACTGACAGCCATGTTTTTTGGGCCGAATGACCCCAAAATGATTCGTTCCTATTCACATGTCAATGTTAACATCCATGACAAATAGTATGCACAGAAACTCATATACAGCTATTTACAGTGAATTTGCCCCCGCAAATATCTGTTTTAGTGTTAAAAGGGGGGTGGGTGTCCAAAAATGGTCGAAAAAAACTGCCGAAAACGGAAAAGCTTTTGGACGCGGGGGGTGGGTGGATATTAAAGACAAATATAGTTTTGAGATTTGTTTATATGTCATATTTGGTTTTAAAAAAGGAACCCTGAATGTATCTTTAATTGTAAATGTATTTAAAATCAGTTTTTTAACATGTTTACTATTCTAGCAAAAGGCGAGAAATCATGTCACGTGTGTCTTTTCTGTCGCGCGAATAATGTGGCATGTTTTGCGGCAACAAAAGAGGCATTACCAAGTGACACATTCCGTAGTACAGCGCATAACAAGAGGCCGATCCCGATCAACGAATGTGACACGTACCCATATACCAAATCGAAATCTCGAGATCCAGAGAACAAAGCCTTAAAGATGATCTATCTCTTCCCCGAAATTTCTGCATTGATGTATTGATTCAGAGGTATACAAAATAATTTTGAGCCAGATAGACCAATCAACGAGACCGTCTTAACAATTATTTTTTTCTATCATTAAAAGCTGTCAAGTGAAATAATATCAGACGTTTCTCAGGTGTTCATTGGAAATTTTTATGCAAACTTGTCTTCAAACAGAGTTTAATACACTTTGTTGTTGTTGTTGTTGTTTTGTTAGAAGTGTTGTTGGGAAGAGATATGGTATTTTAAAGCAAATCTCGAGTTGTAATCCCAGTCACATTTGTAATACAATGGACGAGATATTAGACATTCGATCGGTACACAAAATATATTTTATTAAGGAATCTATACACTCTGTATATGAAAACAACAAATTAAAGGCCCACTTAATGTACGAATCCCCACATCGCAGCATATTATATATATGTATGCTATATTACCACTTGAAAGAGAAGCTCCAAAACATTGTCACATTATCAACATATCCGGTCGAATATAATGTGAACTCCTTGTTTTTGTCGAGGTACCGACGTGTGTTCTGTGCTTAATTCGTATCCCAATAACAGCCATGTTGGTAGCCACCTGGGCAGCAAATTTCACCTGTTTGTGTCGGTATTGTGTCTAGATGATCGCGCAAAACTGTTGAATGATACATGATGGCAGTGCAGGTCCTTAAAGGAACTCACGGCCTTCGAAGTGAGTTCATGCGATATAACATTTTGTCCCCACATCCGGTTATAACTAGCAATCTGATTGGCTACAACACCACGTTTAAATCACCATGTACCCCGTCACCCTTGACAGCGGGGTATAAGAGAACGTGCGCCAAACATCGGGGGTATATGAGCACGTGAAACATCGGGGGTATATGAATGACCCTTGAACTGGCAGTTTCCACCAATCGCGACGTTGCTCTCGCACGCTGAATTTGACGTCACCTGACGCCGGATCCTTAGGTCGGCTACTGAATTATTCTTATTGGTGTGATTTAATCGGAGAACTTATGAAAAACACACTTAAATTAAGGAGACATGGTTATTGTTGTGGGGACAAAATCGTTATCTCCGGCAACATCGTGGGGTACATGGAGATTTAATGCCTGGATGTCTCTTTTTGAACCCCTCGGCTCCGCCTCGGGGTTCAAAATCGACATCCAGGTATTAAATATCCATGTACCCCGATGTTGCCGAAGATAACTAATAATATTTTAAGTCTGTTTTGAACTTTCTAAACGACCAGCGATGTTTGTTGACAAATAACTAATATAATTATCAATAATTAAAGGGGTACTCTACTCAAATGTTGTTGTTGGCTTCTATATTCTCTGGTTCGTAGAATAACGTAAACATATTTCCATTATTTGAAAGTCTGTTCAGTACGAAGTAATGTTACGGATGGCAGATTAGCCGGAATGTGAAAACATAACTATCTATCGTCATCGAATATTTTTTTTACAGTCTTCAAGCAAATGTATCAAATAAATGTCACATTACTTGCAAACTAGTCCCATATACCCATTTACGTTATTGTATAGTCACTAGTGGTTTGAGTTTACGCGACGTATATATCAACATAATTTTTTACACGCGATCATGTGGGCCTCGCGTTGCCCAATCCACTGTCCGTCATTTAATTTGATTACGTCTTGTCCACGGAAATTCCTAATTTAATTAATGGCTGGAGCCATAAATTAAATATATATCAAATTGTTAACTTTGATTTTAAGATAACCTGTTCACCTGAACGTTTACAGAATACATCTTCGACTCAAATTACTTACTTTTCTATATATTATCGATATTAGATCGTTGCTATTACCGGGAATTTATTGATATTGGCGTACATTACCCCTTTAAACAAAGAAGGATAACTCTAAATTGGTGTACAGTACCCTTTTAATATAAGACATGTATCTATTTCTTCATGTTCTTCTTGGGGGTGACAGCTTTTATATAATAATATAAAAAAAATTTGTTGAAATTTTATTTATATAGTTTATATACATTATATACACTGATGTCATACACACATATATGTAAGTATTACAAAAAACAATCATGTTATTAATTAGAGTGACATCACAGGTTCGGCGGGTGGGGTCCTTGCATACTAACCATGCACTCTCCTTGCACACCATACAGTACATTCATATCAATCAGTGTTTATAAATGATAGACAAAAAACAAACAATAATACCTTCGTCTGTCAAAACATGATATATGTTGGAATTTAATTGTGTTTGTGCGTACACATATATCAATAAAACAACATATATGTTGGATTGGTACCTGGTTTTATTTCTTGTATTGATGGTATCTGGTTTTTATGTCAAAATAGTTTGTATTGCTTTCTTGAGCTATTTGTTTAACGCTTTTGTCAAAGAACCCCATTCCTCAGTGCATTCCTCCTGAAAATTCAACATTCTTATCATGTTTGCACATATACCCACTATGAATGCTTTGGGTCACTTTAAACCCTGCAAACTATTGAGAATCTAAACCAGTTTAACTAGGTCATCTATGTTGTGTAGTCCGTATCTCTGTGGCGCCCGTGTGTCCTTTATATCTTTTCCCGCCAGTTTGCCGTCCACCATGTATTCCTTGCCCGTTTTTTCTTGACACCATATAAGCACCTTGTCAATGTTAGGGGTCTTAACTCCCACACACATCGCGATCCCTTTAATCACGACCGCAAATGGTGTGTCCTCCGTGAAGTACCTGGAATGGAATTGTTCCGAAAATTAATTATATCATGAAGGACTGATTATTACACATGAAAACGATTTACTTTTCTGAATTCCCGACACTTAATTCGATTAGAAGAAATATAATTCTCTTCATGCAGGACAGTCGATCGATTTATAAGTGCGAATACACAATTTGAATTCGACTAGACCGATATATTTGATAATAGCCACCTTAAGCATATTAGTAACGAAACCAGTTTTGGCACCTCCCACCCAAACCCCAAACCATGTTAATGTAAATATGTTTAACCTATATATGATTGTGTTTCTTTTTCTACACCAATTTGCTTAAAGCCCACTTAATTTTCGAGTCACCGATTATTTTTTTATACTTCCTTGATATACGGTATCAATAACAATCTATGACATAAAATATGATTAAAACATAATTCAAACTAAGATATAGAGTTATCCCCCTTCCATTGAAAATAATAGACTTTGCAGTAAAATCCAGACGAAACTTCACACAACAACATGAAGGGTACCTCAACAAAAACAATATGTTCACAGTTTATTAGATCGGATAAGTTCATAATACAATGTTTTGGAGCTTCCTCTTTCAAATGGTATATACTATGGACCTATCTAATATATATTTTGGGACTTCTGTTTGTTTGTCTGTTAGCTATGGCCGGAAAACGGCTGGACCGATTGAGCTCAAACTTCCAATCTAAGGTTAAAAATCCACGGGCAGTGTTTACCGCCGTTTTGGAGAAGCTCCGAGCACCCCTTCTCCTTAACTCGCAGTCACCAAAATGACCGTCCTTGGCACTGTGGGATTAATCGCGTTGATAGTTAAAGAGCGTTCGTATCCGCAGTGTCATTGATAAAGAGCGTGTGCGTGTAGTGTGATTCTTATGTCTGGGACCAGACGTGAGTGTGTCTGTATCCAGACATGAGCGTGTTGTGTGATTCTTATGTATGTCTTCGTACTTAGGGGTTCCAAGGAACGGGGGAGATTTTCATCGGGTAAGTTTTTCCGCCCGAGGTGATCTTCACCTTGAAACGGGTACCCACAGACGTACCTCTTTTAGGGACGGGTACCATCACGGGACGGGTAACATCATTTCTCTTGTTTAAAAAGGCAAAATTAATTCAAATTAAATTAAAAAATTAACGGATTTCGACGAAATTTGATACCAAGGGATACTTTTGTCGGGGGAGTGTTTTCGACGGGTCAAATCGTGACCCCGACCTGACATTGACCTTCAAAATGGTCAATTCAAGGTCAAATCGGGTAAAACGGACGGATTTCAACGACATTTTATACCTAGGGGTACTTTTGTCCGGTGAGTGTTTTGGACGGGTCAATTCGTTACCCCGACCTGACATTGACCTTCAAAATGATCAATTCAAGGTCAAATCGGGTAAAACGGACGGATTTCGACGAAATTTTATACCTAGGGATACTTTTGTCCGGTGAGTGTTTTGGACGGGTCAATTCGTTACCCCGACCTGACCTTGACCATCAAAATGGTCAATTCAAGGTCAAAGCCCGGACGAAGTCGGGTCACCTGCTAGTATTATATATATTATATAATGTGATCTGGGGATTCGAAAATTAAGAGAGCCTTTAAATTAAGACTAAAATTATTGAGAGGGGCAAAGTAAGTTTCGATAACTTGTCTCCAATCCCTTTTGTATCATGCATAATATACAAATAAAATATGATTAAAGTAAAAGTACCTATGCTCGAAATCTGGGACATATTTTCCTTCGACAGTTTTCTTCATAGGATGAGTAAGTCCTTCATATGCTTTATTCGATCGAATCATACTCAGTAGGTCGGTGAAATCGGTTATATAGTCCTCGTAAGCTTGTTTATACCAGGTGGACACGTGCATGACGTCATTGAGTTTGACATTTGGTCGTTTTTCCATGATGGTTTTCGCTGTTAGCATCATCTCGTCTGCTGTATCCGACATGACATCAGCACCAAGCTGGTTGAGACCGTGGTAGAAAAGCGGAATTTCGTCAAGAGGTATTCCGTCCCATGGTGCCCACTTCCCATACAATATAGAATTGTGAACTAAATGCATATTCAGTGTCGGAGACAAATAATTGTTAAACATGTAAAGTTCGGGATATTCCCCCAAAAGTCTACTCATTGCTGCTATGGGCTCAAATTTTGGTTTACTGTTCCGCATTATCAACGAGCAACCAAGTGTGTTTTTCGTCCCATTTATGTTCGATTTCCGCCCAAATTCTTCGATTCTGCAAGCCCACGGAAGAGTCTCGAAACTAACAACCGCGACTTTATCTCCAATTTCTTGAAGTATATCGAAACACTGAAACTCAAATCCAGGCTGACTTGGCAAGCCAACGATAATGGTATTCGGCTGAACATAGGGCGCAATTACTTTGAAGTAATTCTCGTGAGCGAAGGCGGGAACCGCGAGAACTATCAGATCCGAATCAGGAACAACACTTTTAGGGTCATTTGTGATGAGGGTCGGTTTTCCTTTGATAATTTCTACGCTTTTGTCGCTTTTCGTTGAGTTGATCACAAAGTCGTCTGCGCCAAGAGCCTTGGTCCACCTTTCTGCTTCGTCAGCAAATACGTCCAGAACTCTGCAGTCGACGTTCTTGCGAGATGACGCCACACCGCATAGAGTATGAGCTGCGTTTCCTCCGCCGCATACCACCAACTTCATAGGTTCGTCGCACATCTTCTGAAAGCGTGAATATGAGTGGTTAGGCCAAAATTTTCTCCAGAAAGCTAGTCTATATTATTACCTGTTAGAGTGTCAATGTGATTATGTATCGTTTTATCAATCCCAAAAGCCAAAATAATTAGGTTATTAAGTTCAACATTGGTAGAGATCTTACTGCAGAGTGAATGAACAAGGGGCAACATGTTTTATCAAAGGTTTAAACAAAAAATATTTGCAAAAAAAATAAAAAAAATCCCTGCCTGTCTGTAAAATTTCCCCAATGTTATCGGAAACAGAGACGTTTTTTTTGCCTTATGTTCTAGATTCGTGCTAGGTTGAAAGGGTGGGTGGTTGGGAAATTACGATCATGCACGGTCAAGAAATTAAATGTACTCAATCCCATCAGACGCTCCTAAATTACTATTTCTTTGGCTTCGGGGGTAAAAGATATTTGATTCGAGTCGAGGAACCCACCCATCAAATCTCAGAGTGATCAGATATCGATTTTTGAAGTTTGTTATTTCTCGAGATGTGTAATAATATGTGGCGCAGAAACACGTGGTCAACCGGAGGGTCTCGGACAAAATTGCGGATGAAGATATATTACTCTAAAATCAAGTGGTAATACGGTCAAATTTCGTAATACTTAAATTCAGTGATAATACGGCCATATTTTGTGGAACAAAATGTTGATAAATAACAAGTTTGGGGAAATTTGATACCAAAGTTGACAGTGGTTAGCATTATTTTGTTGCAATAAATCGATTCTGATAACTAAAGCGTATTTTGAAGAAATATTGTTGTTGTTGTTGAATATTGGTGGTATGGGGACCGTCTGATCGGATTGAGTACATTTAAACAAAAATGACTTGAGCTCTGGCTTCCCAAGCATGCAAGACAATCACGCTTGGTCATACAGCCAACCAGCACGATTGAAAGATCTGCGCTGTTGCTGTGTCATCGCCTGGGTGGGATAAACAATCAAGGAATTCAGGTCACAAGACCAGCCATGGTAAAGCCCGTCATTCATTAGCAAATTTTGATCACCCTGTACAGAGTGGACCAACAAATAAACCAAGGGTTTCGTTACCATTATATCTATATATAGGCATGGTTATTAGTGCGGGGGGGGGGGTGGCAGGGGAAGGTGTCTCTATATCAGCGTTTGATTTACTTCTATCGAAGTATTTGTTTTAAGATTGTTATGATGTCAGTCATTTAACCTTCAAATGTCCAAGCCTTTACTAAATTGACATTTCGAAAAACCTACAATATGTTGATATGTCACTATGGAAATGAATGTAGGCGCTATCTAAAATCATTTATATGTAACTTAGGATTCTTCAAAATGGAGCCTTTCTTTGTGAAATTGCTCTGTGAAAATCACAACAGATCCGTAACAAAATAGTAACAATCGGTGAGTAGAGTTATCGATCATGAATGAGTAAGACACATTACCACTGACACACCGATGAGCGGGTCATGTCTACATTCGTGTACACTTACCTGTTTGTGATTAATTCAACAGGGTGCAGTAAGATGAATCAACAGTGAAATGAAGATGAATCAAGTTACCACTCAAAACGGGAGTGGACAGCGTATAATCACGGGCAAAACAGTAAAATAATACATACGCTATACTACCGGCAAAGCCAATGTCAAGGTTGAATACCGCACCGCTAATAGGCCAACTACAAGGTCATTCATTCATACACTGAAGCGGTACAAGTTATGCAGGGGCACCAGAAGAAACCAAAGGCGGGGGGGGGGTAAACTTCTAGATCTCGACTGTTCAGATATATGTTCCATAAAGACAAACATCTGGCATATCGATACTATACCGCATTTTAAAGTATACTTTCCAATACCACTCCGTTGTCCTCCCTGCATGCACACCCACGCTGCACTGAATGATACACCGTCCACGGTGATGCACTTGGAAGTACATATGGGCCCGATATATGCAGTTGTAACGGGGAGCACAGGGATGGGCGCTGTTTCATGGACGCATATCAGGATTCACTGTGTTATACACAGTAACTGGGTAACTGTTAGATCATGCCATGAATATCTACTATGGCTAACGCCCGTATAGAGATCATATTCCACCAATACAAAACATGGGAATTTTTTGAAGTTTTGAAAGGGAACCTTATAAAATCGAAAAAATAACACAGGGAATATATTTCTTTGTTATTCGAAATAGTGTAATGCTCTGTAGATGAAGGTCCCAACTCGAAATTTCACGATTTAAGTGACTTTGTGAGCGACTTTTATTACAATTATGGAATTTTTCCTGGGTAATTAATTGAATGTTTATTGCGATATCGGCTCTCAAACGTCGCAGAAAAGCATGCAATTTCGAGTTGGGATCTTCACATATAGTGAAGTACACTATTAAGGAACAGATACTCATTAAGAAATATATTCCTCGTGTTATTTTTTCGACTTTATAAGGTTCCCTGTTTTGTACTGGTGGAATATGATCTCTGCGGGCGTTAGCCATACTATGCATAGTAGGGATTCATGGCATGATCTAGGTAACTGTAAGCATCATTAACTGGCACCGCTGCTCTTCGCACAAGGACGCAGCAAGGGGGGGGGGAGGGGGGTAGGCAACTTGGTCAAAATTTTCTGAACTGGGAAACAACAATGTAGTTGCACATTTTCCAACACTTATGTTTCTACTTATACATGACTTATATGCTGTAACAATTTTGGCCTGAAATGGCCATCAGTTGGTAATTTTCCAACCTTATTTAGGGGGAATTAAATTGTACACAATGAATTTCAGAGTTTTGTCTGATTTAAGGAGGAGGGGGTGGAGTCGGAAATGTTAAAGTGGGCACCCCCTCCAAACGAAGACACTCTAGAAACGTCCCTCTGTTGAGCTGCCCATATACGCCGCTTCTATATACGCGCCTGCTTCACGTTGATGGTAGTATAATACTACCATTAACGGGAAGCAGGCGCGTATATAGAAGCGGCGTATATGGGCAGCGCAAAAGGGGGGGGGCGGGCAGCGGAGCGCGTTACAGGCCCCTGTGGTTTCCAACCAATATCACGCCCTGTTAGCATTAGCGTGATCGACGTCACAATACGAAGAGAGAGATATTAAGAGAAGCTACACATGTAGTTACACATATGTTTTACATGTATTTACACATATGCTTCACATGTAATTACACATATGTTTTGCATCTAGTTACACATATATTTGCGCGTAGTTACACATACGTTTTACATGTATAGTTACAAATATGTTTTACATGTAGTTACACATACGTTTTGCATGTAGTTACACATATGTTTACATGTAGTTACACATATGTTATAGTTTTACATGTAGTTACATATATGTTATAACGAATATACATTAAGAGAGTAAGGAATGGAAGTCACCTTTGTGCCATGATTGGGGAGGGGAGGAGAGGGGCACCTGATAGTGATACAAATATGTTTAGCGCTAGTTTCCACCAAGTGCATACGTACGGTACGTTCTTCACCAATGGTACGATGAATCAAAGTCATTGGTTCTCAGTCTTAAATATGTAGGCTACGTCGAGTACATCCCTCGTATATATAACAGAATTCACAACAAGAAGATGCATTATGAGAAGTTACACGTGTAGTTACACATATGTTTCACAACACGAAGATTTATTAAGAGAAGCTACACATGCAGTTATACACATGTTTTACATGTAGTTACACATATGTTTAACAACAAGAAGAAACATTAAGAGATGCTACACATGTATTTACACATATGTTTACATGTAGTTACACGTGTTTTACATGTATTTACACATATGTTCTACATGTAGTTACACATGTTTTACATGTATTTACACATATGTTCTACATGTAGTTACACATATGTTTCACAACACGAAGCTATATTAAGAGAAGCTACACATGTAGTTACACATATGTTTTACGCGTAGTTACACATATGTTTACATGTAGTTACACATCATATGTGTACATGTTGTTAAAATATTTTTTACATGTAGTTACATATATGTTTTACATGTAGTTAAACATATGTTTTACATGTATAGTTACACATATGTGTTATATGTAGTTAAACATATATTTCACTTGAAAGTGTTTTGAATAATAGATTATCAATCGAAAAAGATAACCAATGTCACATCTGAACAGAGTGAAGTGTTCTCAAATGGCCAGACGTTCTGTCCTAGTTCATGGGAACAACATAGGACGAACTTTAAAAGTTTTTCGAGTTTCGCAGTACAGCGAAAAACACTTGTCTTGTACGATACGGGTTAATAAATGGGTGGGGCAATTGGAGTTGTTTATCGAACGCGTGACAGTGAAGCCAATCAGAGATGAGTTTCTGATTCCGAGGGTCACGTGTTCAGGGCGAGTCGTCACTTTCTATCGTACAGCGGTCGGCTCGTCAAGTTTCTAAAATATGATATATATCTTTTACAGTATATTCTTTGTAAAGTTTTTTTAACCACATCATGAAAATCTGTTTCTAAGCATGATTTTTTTTAGTTGAGGCATTGAACATTTCTCTTAATAGAAACACAGGGCATACGGTATTATGCATATAAAGCGAGAACCACCGCCTTCGCTGTAGACAGAGTTCGCACCCGTTGGTTGGTTCATAGATTTCCGCCTTCCAAAATATAAAAGTCAGAAGGCGTTTTTTTTCCTTGCCGGCGTGTCTGCTGTCGCAACTATATGGATACATATATGTCAAATTGTTGTTGGTCAGGTCTTGTCTGTAAATATGAACATGAATAAAGCTAGAGCCTTTCCGTGCGGCTAGTATGCAAAACTTGTTTTGTTGTCATTTATTCAGTGGAGATATAATTTTGTTAACGACAAAAGCTACAATACTGTTGACTGATCCCTCGGATTCAAAGTTATACTCCCCCTGAACCTATACAGAAAGTTGGGGAACATATAGAGCATCTTCAAGTGGGAGACGCACGTTGTGCATAAATCCTGCCAAAAGTATCAAGAGATTTTCAACAAAGAATTTCTCTGGATCTATCTGGCGAAAAAAAAAAAAATTCACATATCATCGCCTTCATTGTATATAGAATATGATCATTTAATAAGAGACGACAAAAAACAATGGATTTTAGTACATTTGAGAGGTTGAAGAGATTATTATCTTTTTTCTAGAACTCACCTCCGCCCAAATTTCATTGATCAAGAGGCATGACATGAAAATTCTCAAATATAGAAAATTAGTTATGGGTAGTCAGTGCCTTTCTAAAGTGAAATAATCATTACAGTTCACTAATCAAGAATAATTAAGTCTCCTCTCATGATCTTCAGATATGATGGATACGAACTACACTTTTGAGAAAAAAAATATTTTGCAGACGTTCTTGGTACCTGAAAACAGTGAAATTTTAAATATTTTTCATGTAATAAAAGTGAAATAAATGAGGTAATAATTAATATCCAATGGTTCGATGAATCTTAAATATTGTGCCACAATAATCGTTTGTACTAAATTTCACAGAATTTGAGAATATCCATTTTGAAATACCAGGAAAATTTGGCAAAACTTGCGTCTGACCCTAAAGAAGACGGAAAATATTAATCAACAGTCAACTTTCTAGTCAACATCATGGGGGCATACCTGTATATGCGCTCTATTCGATGAGTTGTTTCTTTTGGGTTTTTCTTCCGCTATTATTATTACTGAGAAAAACCCTAACAAGATAATAGTGAGAAGTAACTAATTGATTGATTTACTTATTTTTGATAACTAGAAATACATTAATTAACAAAGTATAAATACTATAGATACAAAAAGGAGTTTTGACATACTATAACTGTGTATAAACAGAGAAAGTTTGAAATAAATATGGGAATGTAAAGAAAATCAACAATTATCCACTTACCGATCAACAGTTTAAGAGAAACATAATCTTCGCAAGAAGGTGTTGAAAGTTTGTTCAATAAACCGAAACGCGCAGTATTTTGTTGTTATACCAATCATAAATATCGCGTAAATAGTATGTTATTGTCATGTACGTATGCTTTGTTATGTAAACAAAAGCCAAAACTGTTACAGAACCTGTCTTTTGTTTACATAACACCATACGAAATTTACAATAACATACTATTTAGTCCAGGATATATTGGTCGACCTCTGCACCCCCCAGGACTCAACTACACCCCACTAATTTTATTTCTTAATGTCTCCTCTAATTTTATTCGGTTATTAAAGGTACTCAATCCGATCAGACGCTCCTAATTTACTATTGCTTTGTCTTCGGGGGTAACAATTATTTGATTCGAATCGAGGAACTCGAGAGTGATTAAAGGTACTCAACCCGTAAAGAGGGTCCCCATCTCAACAGATTCCAACAACAACAATCCGATCAGAGTGTCCTATATTACTATTTCTTTGGCTTCGGGGGTAAAAAATATTTGATTCGAGTCGAGGAACCCATCAAACAAAGCTCAGAGTTATTAGATATTGATTTTTCAAATTTGTTATGTTCTCGAGATGAGTACCAATAACTGCCGTAATCTGCTCTGGATGTGTACTCCAAATCTATTCAAACAGATAATGATGAATAACTCTAAAATCAAGTGGTAATTTTAACGCAATTTTGATTGAGTACTGGGCCAGATAGTATTCCCGATAATGAAAAATAATAGATTTCTAAAATCGATATCTAACAAATCTGAGCTTTGATGGGTGACTTCCTCGACTCGAATCAAATATTTTTGACCCCCGAAGCCATTGAAATAGTAATTGAGAGGAGTTTTATCGGGTTGAGTACCTTTAAATATCAATGTTTGAAATTTGCGATTTCTATTGTTTCTGGGACAGAACTTGTCGGTCAAACTCTAAAATCAAGTGGTTATTAGAGTTATCCATCTTTATCTGCAAGACCGTCCGTTTGACCGGCAAGTTCTGTCCTAGAAACAATAGAAATAGCAAACATCGATATCTAATCACTCTGAGCTTTGACGGGTGGGTTCATCGATTCGAATCAAATATTTTTTACCCACGAAGCCAAAGAAATAGTAATTTAGGAACGTCTGATCGGATTGAATACCTTTAACAAGAAAAACAAGTGGCCGCAGAGACTCCAGACAAGATGGCATCCATCATGGCGGCCATTTTTTTAAATGCACCAGGTCTCTTTGGTCGCCGTTATAGTATAGATGATATCACATGCGGTCTTCCGCTCGATTCGTTGTGTTAATATAAATCCCTTACAAATTAGCCAAAAATCCGACACCAGAATCCAAGATGGCCGCCGAAATGTGAAAATATGCTATTTTTCTGACATTTCACCACCTTTCGTTTGTCTCTGTGTGCAAATATTGGCATCTTGGCGTGATGTTATACATTTATCGTATAGAAGAGTCATTGACGAACATACGGGGACCATAATATACATGCTAAAGTCCGGCCGCCATGTCACAGATGCGTGTTTTGACGTATAAAGTTTTTTCTCTGCGGATTTTGTAAATTCAGGTATCCGACATCAAGATTTTATCGGCTGGCCATCTGTCAGCCTTGAGCAATTTTTTTTATAGCGCCCTAAAAAGTATACCCCCACCCCCCCCCCCCCCAATTTTTCCCCAGACGTAAAACCAGTAACTTGGAATTTGTTGCAAATTCACATGACTAATCTAGTAAAATGTATATAGTTTCATGAAGCTAAGACATAATGACACTAGTTTGGGCCAAAATTGAAACTCACCATCCAAGATGGCCACCAAAATGGCCGCCGGAAGTTGAAAATATGACATTTTTTCACAAATATCTTCTAGATCAGTTCATGCTGTTTGGAACTGGTTCAGTAAAATGACTTTATTTTGTATTTTATATATTAACTGATCATTAGAGCAATTAAATATGCAATTATTGGGGTCCTATCCACTTGTGATCCCTCAAAAATTCGATTTTACAGAACGTGTTAGTATTCAATGTATAGAAGGCATAATAGCCAATTTTGTACATCAACCACAACTTGTACGCGATTGCAGGACACCCTAGGGCAATATTTACCATTTTCCATATTTTGGCGGCCATTTTGGCAGCCATTTTAAGCCAAAGTAAGAATTTTGGTTTCACTTAGTTGGAATATTCATAGGTAATAGTATGCCTTACTTAATTGCAACCTTCTGTTCATTTCTTGTTGAAATATGACTAGAATCCGAGTTGTGATTTTTTGTGAAATTTTATATCGCGTTCTGTAAAATCGAATTTTTGAGGGATCACAAGCGGGTAGGACCCCAATAATTGCATATTTATTTGATCCAATGATCATTTAATATACAGAATACAAAATAAACTCATATTACTGAACCAGTTCCAAACAGCATGAACTGATCTAGAAGATATTTGTGAAAAAAAGTCATATTTTAACTTCCGGTGGCCATTTTGGTAGCCATCTTGGATGGTGAGTTTCAATTTTGACACGAAATAGTGTCATTAAAAAACTTTATACGCCAAAACACGCATCCGTGAATTTCGGGGGTTTGGCGACCGACTGTAATGTTTCGAATAAATTAATGTTATTGCTATCATAACAACACCCATGCCTATATATGTGCAGCAGATACTCGAGCTAGGATTCCTCTTATACCTGAGTCGAGGAATATTCACCAAAATCCAAGATGGCGGCCAAAATGGTCACCAGAAATAGAAAAATCGCCGAAAATCGCTGATTTTAACATCAGTGAGCGTTATTGTCATGACAACTCCACACCTGCTTAATACTGTGAGTTGGGAACACTTAGGCGAAGAAAGCGCGTGGGAATATAATATAAATTTATCTATTGGCATGATTTTTTGGTCTATTTGTCTAATCGATATGCATGTCATGATGACAGCATCATTGGACAAATAATTTAACATGTCAGTTTTTTCACTAAGAATCTAAACCAGTTTAACTAGGTCATCCAATGTGTTTAGTCCGTATCTCTGGGGCGCCCGTGTGTCCTTTACATCTTTTCCTGTGAGTTTACCGTCCAAAATGTATTCCTTGCCAGTTTTCTCCTGACACCAGATCAACAAATTGTCAATGTTTGGCGTCTCAACTCCCACACACAACGCGATTCCTTTAATCACAACCGCAAATGGTGTGTCCTCCGTGAAGTACCTATGCTCGAAATCTGGGACATATTTTCCTTCAGCAATTTTCTTGGTAGGATGAGTAAGTCCTTCGTATGCTTTATTCGATCGAATCATACTCAGTAGGTCGGTGAAATCAGTTATGTAGTCCTCGTAAGACTGTTTATACCAGGTAGACGAGTGCATGACGTCATTGAGTTTGACATTTGGTCGCTTTTCCATGATTGTTTTCGTTATTAGCATCATCTCATCGGCTGTATCCGACAAGACGTCAGCAGCTAACTGGTTGAGACCTTGGTAGAAAAGCGGAATTTCATCAAGAGGTTTTCCGTCCCAGTGTGCCCACTTCCCATACAATATAGAGCTGTGAACTAAATGCTGATTCAGCGTCGGAGACAAATAATTGTTAAACATGTAAAGTTCTGGATATTCCCCCAAAAGTCTGCTCATTGCTGCTATGGGCTCAAATTTTGGTTTACCGTTCCGCATTATCAACGAGCAACCAAGTGTGTTTTTCGTCCCATTTATGTTCGATTTCCGCCCAAATTCTTCGACCCTGCAAACCCACGGAAGAGTCTCGAAACTAACAACCGCGACTTTATCTCCAATTTCTTGAAGTATATCGAAACACTGAAACTCGAATCCAGGCTGACTTGGCAACCCAACGATGATCGTATTCGGCTGAACATAGGGCGCAATTACTTTGAAGTAATTCTCATGAGCGAAGGCGGGAACCGCGAGAACTATCAGATCCGAGTCGGGAACAACACTTTTAGGGTCATTTGTGATGAGGGTAGGTTTTCCTTTTATAACTTCTACGCTTTTGTCATTTTTCGTTGAGTTGATCACAAAGTCGTCTGCGCCAAGAGCATTGGTCCACCTTTCTGCTTC
The DNA here is from genome assembly GCA_032622095.1 of Siphonodentalium dalli. Lineage (NCBI taxonomy): Eukaryota > Metazoa > Mollusca > Scaphopoda > Gadilida > Siphonodentaliidae > Siphonodentalium > Siphonodentalium dalli. Next base: position 286,317,259 of record CP136064.1, on the reverse strand, counting down.
GTCGACAAATACGTCCAGAACTATGCAGTCGACGTTCTTGCGCGATGACACCACACCGCATAGAGTATGAGCTGCGTTTCCTCCGCCACATACCAACACCTTCATATGTTCATCGTCCATCTTCTGAAAGTATTCGATATGGTTTCGTGACATTTACATCTATATATCGATGAGGGCGGATGTAGGGTAGGGTGGCTCTATCAAAATTAGGATACCGTAGCAATTATTTTAAGATATTGTTATTCGTTTTCCAATGAGGTCATCGTTGCATATAAAACTATGTCTCTCTATAATGTACAATGTCCCGATTCAGTAATTTAATCTTCAACATTTATTGAAGCCTAAAACAGTTACTAATTACATTATGTTCATATTTCATGACTGAATGTAGGCTCTACATATACTCATTTATATGTCACTTAGTTGTCTTCAAAATTGAACGTTTCATTATGAGATATCTCTGTAAAATCACAAAGGATCCGTAACAAAATAGTAACAATCGGATGAATAGAATTATCGGTCGTGAATGAGTACAACACAGCACAATCGGCAAACATCGGTGATTAATCCTAGAAGTTGCGATTGCATCACAGCACCACAGATGAAGGAAGGACCGATGAGCTGGTCCATTCGGCAAACCTCGTCAAATTCCGTACCGTTTCAGAGCTAGGCACCAGAGGTCATAGGTTGATGAGTCCAGAATGGAGCTGGTCGTGTCTACATACGGGTACTCTTACCTGTTTACGATTAATTCAACAGGCTGCAATAATCTGAATCAACGTTGAAATTAAGATGTATAAAGTTACCGGGGTAGCCCGGCGAAAAAACGACAGAAAACCATAGTCAGAAATGGTAAAGCCATCAATATCATATCATTGGGCACATATCGTGTATATGCATATATGTTACTCATCTCATATATATTTTGAAGACCTCTGTCTGTCTGTATGTTTGTTTGTCTGTCATTTATACAAATCTACGATTCTCGACCGATCGGGACGAAACTTTGTACGTGTGTGTAGTTTGACCAGGCGGTGGACGTTGTAGTATTGGCGAGCCCGCGCGCGCCCGCTTCGCGCATGCGCAGACGAGATCTCCGAAACGGGTGGAGCTATCGACTTGAAATTTGGTAAGTGAATGTATCTTGCCCCGGATACGAATTTTATCGGGTCGCCGAGCCCGTGCGACGCCAGCTTCGCGCATGCGCAGACCAGATATCGGAAACGGGTAGAGCTATCGATTTGAAATTTGCTATGTGAATGTATCTTGCCCCGGATACGAATTTTATCGGGTCGCCGAGCCCGTGCGACGCCAGCTTCGCGCATGCGCAGACCAGATCTCGGGAACGGGTGGAGCTATCGACTTGAAATTTTGTTTTTGAATAGCCCGGACAACGTCGGGCTCATCGGCTAGTCTCATATATATTTTGGAAGACCTCTGTCTGTCTGTATGTTTGTCTGTCATTTATACAAATCTACGATTCTAGACCGATCGGGACGAAACTTGGTACGTGCGTGTAGTTTGACCAGGCGGTCGTCGTTGTCGTATTGGCGAGCCCGTGCGGCGCCCGCTTCGCGCATGCGCAGACGAGATCTCGGAAACGGGTGGAGCTATCGACTTGAAATTTGCTATGTGAATGTATCTTGCCCCGGATACGAATCTTATCGGGTCGCCGAGCCCGTGCGACGCCAGCTTCGCGCATGCGCAGACGAGATCTCGGAAACGGTAGAGCTATCGACTTGAAATTTGCTATGTGACTGTATCTTGCCCCGGATACGAATTTTATCGGGTCGCCGAGCCAGTGCGACGCCAGATTCGCGCATGCGCAGACCAGATCTCGGAAACGGGTGGAGCTATCGACTTGAAATTTGGTTTTTGAATAGCCCGGACAACGTCGGGCTCATCGGCTAGTCTATTATATATTTTGGAACTTCTGTATGTGTGTGTATGTGTCTTATAGACTCGAAAACTGCTCGACCGATCCGACTCAAATTTGGTAAGTAGGATTACTTTGATCCCGGGAACAACATGGGCGCGTCCCATTTCAGTGCGACCATGTCCTTGACATGGACCTCGCTCATATACGCTCATATAGGCATGTTTCTGGACCTCCACCGATCCGACTCAAATTTGGTATGTAGGACTACTTTGACCCGGGAACAACATGGGCCGGTCCAAATTCACGTGCGATCGTGTCCTTGCCTTGCTCATATACGCTCATATAGGCATGTTTCTGGCAAAGAAATCGCTAAATAGCCCGGACGAAGTCGGGCACACCAGCTAGTCTCATATATATTTTGAAGACCTCTGTTTGTTTGTCTGTCTGTCTGTATGTTTGTCTGTCATTGATACAAATCTACGATTCTCGACCGATCGGGACGAAACTTGGTACGTGTGTGTAGTTTGACCAGGCAGTGGACGTTGTCGTATTGGCGAGCCCGTGCGGCACCCGTGCGTTCAATTTTGAAGACAACTAAGTGACATATAAATGAGTATATGTAGAGCCTACATTCAGTCATGAAATATGAACATAATGTAATTAGTAACTGTTTTAGGCTTCAATAAATGTTGAAGATTAAATTACTGAATCGGGACATTGTACATTATAGAGAGACATAGTTTTATATGCAACGATGACCTCATTGGAAAACGAATATATATTTTGAAGACCTCTGTCTGTTTGTTTGTTTGTCTGTATGTTTGTCTGTCATTAATACAAATCTACGATTCTCGACCGATCGGGACGAAACTTGGTACGTGCGTGTAGTTTGACCAGGCGGTCGACGTTGTCGTATTGGCGAGCCCGTGCGGCGCCCGCTTCGCGCAGACGAGATCTCGGAAACGGGTAGAGCTATCGACTTGAAATTTGCTATGTGAATGTATCTTGCCCCGGATACGAATTTTATCGGGTCGCCGAGCCCGTGCGACGCCAGCTTCGCGCGTGCGCAGACGAGATCTCGGAAACGGGTGGAGCTATCGACTTGAAATTTGGTAAGTGAATGTATCTTGCCCCGGATACGAATTTTATCGGGTCGCCGAGCCCGTGCGACGCCAGCTTCGCACATGCGCAGACCAGATCTCGGAAACGGGTAGAGCTATCGACTTGAAATTTGCTATGTGAATGTATCTTGCCCCGGATACAAATTTTATCGGATCGCCGAGCCCGTGCGACGCCAGCTTCGCGCATGCGCAGACCAGATATTGGAAACGGGTAGAGCTATCGACTTGAAATTTGCTATGTGAATGTATCTTGCCCCGGATACGAATTTTATCGGGTCGCCGAGCCCGTGCGACGCCAGTTTCGCGCATGCGCAGACGAGATATCGGAAACGGGTGGAGCTATCGACTTGAAATTTGCTATGTGAATGTATCTTGCCCCGGATACGAATTTTATCGGGACGTCGAGCCCGTGCGACACAGCTTCGCGCATGCGCAGACGAGATCTCGGAAACGGGTGGAGCTATCGACTTGAAATTTGCTATGTGAATGTATCTTGCCCCGGATACGAATTTTATCGGGACGTCGAGCCCGTGCGACACCAGCTTCGCGCATGCGCAGACGAGATCTCGGAAACGGGTGGAGCTATCGACTTGAAATTTGGTATGTGAATGTATCTTGCCCCGGATACAAATTTTATCGGGTCGCCGAGCCCGTGCGGCGCCAGCTTCGCGCATGCGCAGACCAGATCTCGGAAACGGGTAGAGCTATCGACTTGAAATTTGTTTTTTGAATAGCCCGGACAACGTCGGGCTGGGTAGAGCTATCGACTTTAAATTTGGTTTTTGAATAGCCCGGACAACGTCGGGCTCATCGGCTAGTCTATTATATATTTTGGAACTTCTGTCTGTGTGTGTGAGGGTGTGTATGTGTGTGTGTTATTGTCTCAAAAACTGCTCAACCGATCCGACTCGAATTTGGTATGTAGGCCAACTTTGATCCCGGGAACAATATGAGCGTGAGCGTGTGACCGTGTCCTTGACCTTGGCCTCGCCCATATACGCTGATTTAGGCATGTTTCTGGACCGATAGTCTGCCCAGACGGAGGCGATCACAAAAAAATCCCTAAATAGCTGGGACGAAGTCGGGCACATCAGCTAGTATTTTATATTTATGTCAAACAAGGGCGTTATATGGTGGTCCCAAGCCAATCTAAATATTCACCCATTTCACCCCACCCCGATCCAAACTGGCCGCCGTCCAGAGGGGTGCACATAATTATGGCACCCATGCCATTTCTCGGCCCTTGAAAATTTAAGTCAAACAAAGAGTGTTGTTGTGTGGCTACCAAGTCAATCTAAAATTCATCCCTTTCACCCCACCACGATCCAAAATGGCCGCCACCCAGAGGGTGCAAATAGGGCACCCATGCCAATTCTCGGCACTTGACAGATTTAGGTCAAACAAAGAGTGAGCATAGTAGGGTGGCCCCAAAGCCAATCTAAATATTCACCCATTTCACCCACCCCGATTCAAAATGACCGCCGTACAGTGGGGTTCAAATAGGGCACCCATATTATTACTCGGCCCCTTGACCGCTTTAGGTCAAACAAAGGATGTTGTAGGGTGGCACCAAAGCCAATCTAAATATTCACCCATTTCACCCACCACGATTCAAAATGGCCGCCGTCCAGAGGGGTTCAAATAGAGCACCCATGTTATTTCTCGGCCCTTGTCCGCTTTATGTCACACAAATGGTGTTGTAAGTTGGCCCCAAAGCCAATCTAAATATTCACCCATTTCACCCACCCGATTCAAAATGACCACCACCCAGAGGGGTTCAAATAGGGCACCCATGCCATTTCTCGGCGTTTGACAGATTTAGGTCAAACAAAGGTTGTTGTGGAGCGGCCACAGAGGTACTCTAGTCATTCACCCCTTTAACCCCACCCGATCAAAAATGGCCACCGTCCAGAGGGGTCCATGTCATTTCTCGGTCCCTTTACTGATTTAGGTCAAAAATAGGTTCAGGTAAAACCTCATCTCTGCCGATAGTTCATGCCATGAATCTCTACTCTGGCTGACGCCCGTGGAGATCATATGCCACCAGTACAAAACCTGGGAACTTTTTGAAGTTTTGACAGGGAACCTTATAAAATTGAAAAAATAACACAGAGAATATATTTCTGTGTTATTATCTGTTTCTTAATAATTTACTTCACCGTAGGCGAAGGTTCCAACTCTAAATGTCACGATTTAAGTGACTTTGTGAGCGATTCTGCTTTGCGTTTCTTACAATTATGGAATTTCTCCTGGGTAATTAACTGAATGCTTATTATGATATCGGCTCACAAAAGTAACAGAAAAGCATACAATTTCGAGTTTGGACCTTCACATACAGTGAAGTACATTACTAAGGAACATGCAGATAATAATTAAGAAATATATTCCCCGTGTTATTTTTTCGACTTTATAAGGTTCTCTGGCAAAACTTCAAAAAGTTCCAAGATTTTGTATTGGTGGAATTTTATCTCTACGGGTGTTAGCCAGAGTAGGGATTCGTGGTACGATCTAATTCTGCCGAATGTCCACTGTAACCTAACAGATGACGACAGAACGCATTTTATATCACAATGTTCGAAAATGTACCAAAAATTGACATTCAACGACAAAGCTATACATAAAAAAAAACTCCGAATATGTCTCCCAAAAGTTTTTATATATACTGATACCTTTATTATTGAATAACTAGAAATCTTAACACAATTAACCATAGACTGCACAAAATTGAAACACTTAAATCTTATTAACATAATGAATCGTCAAATTGAGAAACTGGCAAGACTTGTTCTGAAGGTAGAGGCAGATAAACTTATATAACTAAGGGTACACTAAGCAAACAAACCGAGCTCAACGTGCATGCATGACAATCGCTTGTAAATAGTCTGTTCACAAAAAATATATGCATGCATATATGTGTATACACCAAACTCATTTTATAAAGCTCTTATATGTGTTACTATACGAAAACAATTAAATGATCTTTTAATAACTATTTCCGCAGTTTTTATCAACATACTCTTCTACAATTATGATCGTTTTATCAACAAATTAGTCCAAGTCTTCTCGTACTAAAACCAGCTAAGATATTGGGATGGAGATGCTGGTATACCAGCATTTGCATCCCAATATCTTAGCTGGTTTTAGTACGAGAAGACTTGGACTATCAACAAATATGATCGTTTTATCAGAGTAATTATTTTACTATTATTGTTTTATATACCAAACAAATATTTATTATATGTGCAACTGCCCATTGGTTGCATTTTGCATTAAATCTTATCTTACCTTATCTTATTGTGGTGCTGCTCATCTAAATGAGGGAATTTCACAACAAGCAAGCAAGATAAGGCAAGAAAACCCATGGTCAGAAATGGTAACGCCCTCAAGATCATATTATTAGGTATATGTGGACATTATAATGTAAAATATATTGGTTTCATGAATGGACCACCTCAGAATTCCGTTAAAACAACTAATCCTGCAAATTATTAATACAACAACTACGGCTTATTACTGCAGCTTTCTCATTCACCACACCAGAAAGTCTCTAAATGCGGACCAAAATCTACTAATCGGATTGAAGACACGTCCGATACTTCGCAATACGACCTTTATTCTACGTTCCAACTGAGGCATACTTCATCAAAAAAAATTAGCTGTTATATTATGCATTGTGTTCCCAGCCATTGTTCATACCTCAATATCGAAAGCAATTAACGCGGTCATAAAAGTTATATACTGCAACAATGAGACATCTGCGAAGATACCTCCGCGAAAACCAGAAATGTGTTGTCCTCCAAGATATCCCCATCGCTCCATAGCTCCATTGACACGACCAGATCAGCCTTACTACAATTTCTGAAAATAACACGCATCGCGTGAAACCCGAAATATGTTGTCCTGCCAGATATCCCCATCGTGAAGTAAATCACACATGCTGCATGCAGCTGGACATATGTTCTGTCTATTAATTAGCTGTACTCGAGCCAGACCGAGGAAGAGAGATGAGCTGGTGTATCCTTCGTGTAAGAATACACGAAACCACATTCTCCATATGTACAGGAGGCCAAATTCACATTTAATAAGAAAACCATAATCAGAAATGGTAACGCCCTCAAGATCATATTATTAGGCATAGATATAAATTATAATATAAAATATATTGGTTACATGAATGCACCGCCTCAGAATTCCGTTAAAACAACTAATCCTTCAAATTATTACAAAAAATTACGGCTTATTACTGCAGGTTTTTCATTCACCACACCAGAAAGCCTCTAAATGCGGATAAAAAAAATCGGAGTCATTGTGTTCCCGCCATAAAATCTTCAAGAGTGGCCTATCCATTGTTCATACCTAAACATTGAAAGCAGTTAACGTGGTCATAATAGTTACATATTGCAACTATCATAAAACCAGCGAATACACACCCTACGAGAATCCTAAATGTGTTGTCATGCGAGATATCCAATCGCTATAGCTCAATTTGACATGACCAGATTAGCCTTCATACAATATCCTAAACAATGAAGCTTCTCAAATCATCGGCATAGTCAATAGAACTTTCACGAACTTGGACATCAACACTTTCCGATCGCTCTACATTACATATAAGCATTGTCACGCAGACCTATCATCGAATAATGTAACTCTGCATCGAGCCCACATCACAAATACCAAAGCATTGTGTTAGAGAAAATACAAAGAAAAGCAACGAAACTAGTTCGTCAAATCAAAACTCTATGCTACCGAGACCGAATGATAAGACTCAATCTGATGTCTTTAAAATATCGAAGATTTAGAGGAGATCTAATCGAGGTATATATAAAATGTTGAATGGTCATTACAATATCAATGCCTGTGATCTATTATAAAGAAATTTATCAGGAAGAACAATAAAAGCTACAGATGCGAATTGTTAACAAGGACATATGAAAATATTTCTTCACGCAGAGGGTGGTAAATAGCTGGAATTCTCTACCAGACTTCACTGTTGAGGCTCCAACACCCGGTCAATTCAAAATATACATAAACTCATTCTTATAAAATATAAAATACGAGTTCGACGACAAGTAATATGTTCAAGTGAATCACAAGAAAATATCGAATGACGATACATATATTTGTAAACAAACATTGCAAATAATGTTATTGAGACGAAAAGTCGCAAGACTTGTTCCTTATGACGATGATGATGGTGATGATGATGATGATGGTGGTGGTGTTCCAGGTTGTAAACTGAAACAAATATTTGGCACTGCAGGCTGCAACAAAAACAAATTAAAACAGAACATAAAACTAGATACATGATATCACATTATGCTAATCGAAATGAAAACTGAAAACTAAAAGATCTTGCCTGCCACTGTCTGACATGGATAGCAGACTCGTGTTCCTCGAACACCATGCACAGAACGAGGCCACGTAAGGTATACTCAAATTCATATCAAAGGCCGTGACTTGGCGATTTTGGTAAGACAATTAAGGACAATAAGAACATTTTAAAATGTGCAACCACATGACTTCAGTACATTTCTGGATTTTCAATGTTTATAACTGTAGGTTCGCAGTCGGGATCAATAGGAAAAGAAAGGTGGGCCTTTAAAGTATCCAACAAGTTGATAAAAAAAAATGAAACACATAAAACACAAACAAACTGAACAAATTGCATTTAATAAATAAAAAAACACTTCGTGGGTGTGTCTCAAACTGTGTAACAAAGCATTGCATCAATAACGAAAACATAATCAAATTATGTGATACATTGATATGAAGGGTATTGTTATCGTGTTGATATTTGTTATAAATCTTCGAAAAAGAGGGTGGCCGGGTGTTTCTCTGAAAATACACCGGGGAAAAAATTGGGAATAAAATGGGGGATGGTGGGTTCCAGGATAGGTCAATATAAAGCGCCTACGTATCAGGACTCCCACACTCTGTTAACCTACGTATCCGGACTCCCACCATCTGTTAACCTACGTATCCGGACTCCCACCCTCTGTTAACCTACGTATCCGGACTCACACCCTCTGTTAACCTACGTATCCGGACTCCCACCCTCTGTTATCCTACGTATCCGGACTCCCACCCTCTGTTCACCTACGTATCCGGACTCCCACCCTCTGTTAACCTACGTATCCATACTCCCACCCTCTGTTAACCTACGTATCCGGACTCACACCCTCTGTTCACCTACGTATCCGGACTCCCACCCTCTGTTAACATACGTATCCGGACTCCCACCCTCTGTTAACCTACGTATCCGGACTCCCACCCTCTGTTAACCTACGTATCCGGACTCCCACCCTCTGTTAAAGGTACTCAATCCGATCAGAGGTAATTTTGAATGCGTCGTACTCGCCAACCTCGAAATCACGTGATTTCCCACCGAGGTACCTATACTGGTTCAAAGTTTAGCCTGAATTAGTTTAAATTTTGTTCCAATCACGATGGGGTGGAGGAAACCGTAATCCCATATAAGTGATGTCATTGTGATCGATTTTAACAGCTGAAGTGTCATTTGGTAGGCATATTTGATTGTTTTATGCACTGGTTGCAAACAATATTATATCTTGGCATTGATTACGTCACCAGAGGTCAAAATGTCACAGAACAACAATGAACACACAAATACAATAGCCCGGGAGCTGATATGGTACCCCTGTACCCCATGCACACCAGGACTTAACTTCGCCTAACTAATTTTCTTCCTCATTATGTCCATAACTTCTTAAAGTGATGTGAAACACTCCGGTTGGATGCATTATCAAATATAAATGGAGAATAATCTTGCTAAAAGTAGTTATTTTTATGAATATTAATCCAAATTGATGACACACACATCGTCATTTTGATATATTAATTAAATGCAATGACTCTCTATGGTGAAATCATTTGTGTTTGTTTATCGCCAATAGTTGCGTCCCGAATCCAGATGTAAATATTTACAATTGAGCGTAGTTCAGACGATGTATTCTATGGAGTGGTATGGTCGATTTCTTTGAGATTTTCGGCGATGTTAGTAGATTGCCATATTCCCCAGATTGGCATAACGCCTGAGTACTAACTAATCAGTTTCACGCACCGAACAAGTCCGTAATATGTCTTCAAGCAATGTTATCTCATAACACCAGACGAGATGGCGTCCAACACGTCCGTCGTTTTTTATCAGACAAGGCACTATAAGTCAGTTAGATGCAAATTATACTATAGAGATAACATGTTGGCATATGTATACAAATGTGTATATTATTGTGAAGCTAAGACATATAATGCCACCTTCCTAGGGCGAAATTGGAATTTCCCCATCTAAAATGGCCACCAATATGGCCACCGGAATTGGAAAATATGAATATTTTTCACCAATATCTTCTCGATCAGTTTCTGCTGCTTGGAACTGATTGCGAATTGCGACTTTATTGTTTTATTTTTCATGTTAGTTCATTTTGGAGCAATGAAATATGTCATGCCATGTATCCCAGCCTCTTCCGATCCACCAACAAGAGCACCGCCAGGCATGGCTTAATACGCCCGTTTACAAAAGTAAATAGTTGTTATCTTTCTATTACTATCAAAGAAAATTGGCTATCAGCCTGTATCAGGTACCAAACCCCAATTCGAATTTGACCTGAATTGTGAATGTGTGAGGTAATAAACTAACATATAAAATATGAGTCCAATAGAATAACGCAAAATATTATCCGGAAAGCAAGAATATGCAATATTTCTACGTCGAAAAGGCCCACAACGCCGGAAAAATTATCGAAACAAACCCAAATTCGACCTTGACCTGTATGTTCGTATGACTGAACCACATACCAAGTTTAGTTGTGATCAACTAATTCAGACTCAAGTTATCATCCAGAAACCAAAATGTCGAAAATGTCCCATAACTCTGGCAAAAATTATCGGACCAAACCGAAATTCGAACGGCCTGTATTTTTATATGACTGAGCCACATCCCAAGGTTAGTTGTGATCAAATAATCCAAAATGTGCGGGGTAGCGTCACCAAATTAATCCTCTGGGGACCTCATCTAATGTTATCATCCAGAAATCAAAATGTTGACGTAAAATTAGAATTGTCCAAGTCGTAAAAGGCCCATAACTCTGGCAAAAATCGGACCGAAGCCAGATTCGAACTAGACCTGTATTTTGGTATGACAACCACATACCAAGTTTGGTTGTGGTCGGATAATCCAAACTCAAGTTAACATCCGGAAATCAAAATGTTGACGAACAGACGTACGGACGGTTAAATTACACATTATCCCAAACAGTATTCTCTGCCGTTCCGAATGGGTAGCAAATTGTGACTCTCTTTGTTATCAAACGTGTTGCTTAATTGACTGACAAGCAAGTGTTCTATTCCGGACGCACCAGTAGCTAAAATTACGAGCCATGACAAATTCATTTTAAAGGATGCAGTATGGCCGAAAACTTCTTTTGGGATTCTGGCCATGCTGTTGAAGGAAACTGTCAGAATTGAGAGGGACCATCCGACCAAGTCCCTATTTCTCGTCTCGGTACTACGAAGCGAACACAGTATGACCTTGCCCAATTTAAGGGTCACAACCTGGCGCGAGATTTGAAACAGCGTGTGGCTATATAGAATATTTATTACATGTATGTACATACAACTATACAGGTCTCGGCACATCTTGCCTTTTCAATAGCTCGGAGTGACAAGCTATTGAAAAGGCAAGATGTGCCGAAACCGGTATAGCTGTATGTACATACAATGAACGGATACCTTTCTTAATTTTCAAACTATTCCATTCTTCACGTCAGCAGTCACCTACCTCAGAGGAGAATTTCTTCTTTAAAAAAAAAATAAAAAAAAAAATATATATATATATATATATATATATATATATATATATATATATATATATATATATATATATATATATATATATATATTTATAAAATAATGAAGAAACTCTCCTCTGAGGTAGGTGACTGCTGACGTGAAGAATGGAATAGTTTGAAAATTAAGAAAGGTATCCGTTCATTGTTGAATATTTATTACATGTATGTACAAACAGCTATACCGGTTTCGGCACATCTTGCCCTTTCAATAGCTTGGAGTTATATATATATAGCATACTCCGACCAAGCCACTGTTGTGGAGACGATAGTCCACCGGCGGGGCGCGAACTCATGCCGATGTGTTAACACCATTACAAGTCCGACACTCTAACATACGACAACCATACGACCAGGTCCCTATTTCTAACCACTAGGTTATACCACTTCCACACAAATGTAATCTTAACCTCGCGTGGCACCTGTTATTGAGTTTGAATATCAAATGTTATCTAATCGTGAACTCCGATTAAGTATCTTCCTCTATCTAATTATGTGCGTATTATGTGTTAGAGGGGTCGTTTCCGTGTTGTATATAATTAATTCTGTGATGATTTAATGCATATTTTTTCATGTGTCTTTCGTTATAGCCTACTATAATATACAGGAAAAAACTGCTGATATAATAGTGAGAAGTAAATTACACACACATGTCAGTCAACTTTCTAACTTCGGGCACATCACGGGGCATACACATACATACTATACGTGCTTAATTCGATGATGAGTTGTTCCGTGTGCGTTTCTCTTCCATTAGTATATTACTACTGAGAAAAAACCTGATAAGATAATAGAGAGAAGTACATCAGGTTACACTGGTGTAAATGTTTCCCATAGGCCTCAGTGCTAACGTTTTAGCGTATAGTGTTGGCAATATAAATGTTGGGTCCAAAATTTTCTTTAAATCTGAAAAATTGACATTTTGGGAAACTTTTTACACAAAAAAATCATGTCTGTCTAGCAGGGAATTCGCCTTTAAATCTTATGTTTTCGTAACTAGTGTCAGAACCGCATAAAAAAATACAGTCATATTTTAGACCACACCAAAAATTCAAACTTCACTACAAAGGGTTAATTCCTGTGCCAATGGTTATTTTACCTATGGGAAATCATAGGGAAGAGGTGTGATGATTTTTTTATGTGAAAAGCACACAAGGCTATTGACCAATCAGGGCCCAGTGTCTATTTTATTCTCTCCTATATATTCCTCCCGCATCCACTAGAGGTCTCTCTGAACCTTATTTACACCAGTGTAACCATCACACGCGGAGCTGGACATATGTGACCCGCCATATCAAATCCAGTCGTAAGTCGGGAATTTTTTTTACCCTGTGCCAATGCATTCTCTTATATATGCGAGTCGACCATAGGTCGCCTCGCATATATAAGAGAATGCATTGGCCTAACAATTTTTTACAATTTTAATAATTTGTTCTTGTATTCTTTAACAATTTTATAATTTCACCCATACGGAGAGCCCCAGACAAACATGAGCAGACGACACTCTTCTATAGGCTTCTATATATGTGTGGGGCTCTCTGCAGGGTAATGGATGTTTTTTATTTTATGTCCTAAAAATTGTAAGAAACATTTATTTAAAAAAAAATGATAATAAATTGTTAGGCCAATGCATTCTCTTATATATGCGAGGCGACCTATGGTCGACTCGCATATATAAGAGAATGCATTGGCACAGGGTAAAACAATCCCGACTTACGACTGGATTTGATATGGCGGGTCACAAATGTCATGTCTGTATTAATTAGCTGTACTCACACCAGACCGAGCAACATATAGTGAGATGAGAAGTGAGTGCATGGTTACCAGAACAGCAAGACTCCATACATATATACCGGTATACAAGAAAACCAATGTCAGAAATGGTAACGCGCTCACGATCATATATTATATATCCATGATTGTAATTATAGAATATAAAATATATTGGTTTCACGAATGACCAATTCCGTTAAAACAACCAATCCTTCAAATTATTACAACAACTATATATACGGCTTATCACTGAAGGTTTATCATGCATCTCACCAGAATTCCCAACTACACGTTTTACCGGACTCGGCCTCCGGGTCGCAGTCCGTCCCAAAAATTCCCATTTCTATAAATAAACGCCCATGGCCCATGTATACCAAGGATCGCGATTAGATAGCGAGTTATATTCAATCACATGCGATAACAGGTGACACACGCGAGGTTAGGATTGAGGCCATGATTGTCGGCGAAATAGCGGAGATATTTGAAGAAGTATCTTTAAAGAGCGTTCAAAATCATCCATTACCCTGCAGGGAGCCCCACACATATATAGAAGCACATAGAAGAGTGTCGTCTGCTCATGTTTGTCTGGGGCTCTGTATGGGTGAAATTATAAAATTGTTAAAGAATACAAGAACAAATTATTAAAAATGTTAGGCCAGTGCATTCTCTTATATATGCGAGGCGACCTATGGTCGACTCGCATATATAAGAGAATGCATTGGCACAGGGTAAAAAAAATCCCGACTTCCGGTTGGATTTGATATGGCGGGTCACATATCGCAATGTTTCGAGGTTATAAGAGAATTATACTTATGTCAGACCAAAGTTGATCACTTGTGGTTTTGTAAATTCTTTCATACAAATATTCGTTAGTTCGTCAAAATACGTTATATACACAGAGTTATCACCCTTCCGGTACGTTCTATATAGAGTTATCACCCTTCCGGTACGTTCTATATAGAGTTATCACCCTTCCGATTAACTCAGGATACTCATTTCGAAATGTAATCCTAACCCCGTGTGACACGTGTTATTGCGTTTGCTTATCAATCGCTATCTAATCGTGAACCTCGATTAAGTATATTTCGCTATTTTATCACGCGCGTATGATGTTAGATGAGTCGTAAATAAATAAAAGGATATGTGAAGAGTTGGTGCATATATGTTTTCATGTGTCTTTCGCTGATAGCCTATACTACTACTAAGAGAAAAACAAACCTGACATGATAATAGATAAGTAAATCACACTTGCTGCATGCATGGACATGTGTTCTGTCTATTAATTAGCTGTACTCGAGCCAGACCAAGGAACAGAGATGAGCCGGTGTATCCTTCATGTCAGAATACACGAAACCACACGTACACTCCATCCATTCTCCATATGTACAGGAGGCCAAATTTACATTTAATAATGAATTGCGCTTAAGCGCAGTTCATTATTAAATGTGAATTTGGCCTCCCACACATATGTATTAGGGTTATGGTTATGGTCAGGGTTAGGGCTATATGTGGTTAGGTTTAGAGCTAGGATTAGGCTATGGTTAGGGTTAGGGCCCGGGTTAATGTTATAGGGTTAGTGCTATATGGTTAGGGTTAGGGCTAGGTTTAGGATAAGGGTTGGGTTAGTGATAGGTTAGGGTAGCGTTATGGTTATGGATAGGGTTATGGCTAGGTTAAGGATTAGGGTTAGGGATAGGGTTAGGGTTAGGTTAAGGGTTATGGATAGGGTTAGGTTAAGGGTTATGGATAGGGTTAGGTTAAGGGTTATGGATAGGGTTAGGTTAAGGGTTATGGATAGGGTTAGGTTAAGGGTTATGGATAGGGTTTGGTTAAGGGTTAGGGATAGGGTTAGGTTAAGGGTTATGGATAGGGTTAGGTTAAGGGTTAGGGATAGGGTTAGGTTAAGGGTTATGGATAGGGTTAGGTTAAGGGTTATGGATAGGGTTAGGTTAAGGGTTAAGGATAGGGTTAGGTTAAGGGTTAGGGATAGGGTTAGGTTAAGGGTTATGGATAGGGTTAGGTTAAGGGTTAGGGATAGGGTTAGGTTAAGGGTTATGGATAGGGTTAGGTTAAGGGTTATGGATAGGGTTAGGTTAAGGGTTATGGATAGGGTTTGGTTAAGGGTTAAGGATAGGGTTAGGTTAAGGGTTAGGGATAGGGTTAGGTTAAGGGTTATGGATAGGGTTAGGTTAAGGGTTAGGGATAGGGTTAGGGTTCGGTTAAGGGTTAGGGTAGGGGAGTGTTAGGTTTAGGATTTCGCTATCTAATCGTTTGCGTATTGTGTGTTAAATGACTCGATGATTTGATGCATATTTTTATGTATCTTTCGCTTCTTGCCTTTATATTACAAAGAAGATCAACCTGATATGATAATAGATAAGTAAATCACACATGCTGCAAGCATCTGGACACATGTTCTGTCTATTAATTAGCCGTACTCGAGCCAGATCGAGGAACATGAGCCGGTATATCCTTAGAATACACGAAACCACACGCACACTCTCATCCATTCTCCATATGTGCATAAGGAGTCCAAATTTACATTCAATAATGAATTGTTTATTATTAAATGTGAATTTGGCCTCCCACACATATGTATTAGGGTTATGGTTATGGTTAGGGCTATGGTCAGGGTTAGGGTTAGTGTTATGGGTAAGGGTTAGGGTTATAGGGCTATATATAGGTTTAGGGCTATGATTAGGGCTATGTTAGGGTTAGGGCCAGGGTTAATGTTAGGGTTAGTGCTATATGGTTAGGGTTATGGCTAGGTTTAAGGTAAGGGTTGGGTTAGGGATAGGTTAAGGGTTATGTATAGGGGAGTATTAGGTTTAGGATTTCGCTATCTAATCGTTTGCGTATTGTGTGTTAGATGACTAGATGATTTGATGCATATTTTTATGTATCTTTCGCTTCTTGCCTAAATACTACAAACAATAAAAACCTGATATGATAATAGATAAGTAAATCACACATGCTGCATGCATGGACATGTGTTCTGTCTATTAATTAGCCGTACTCGAGCCAGACCGAGGAACAGAGATGAGCCGGTGTATCCTTAATGTAAGAATACACGAAACCACACGTACTCTCCCTCCATTCTCCATATGTACAGGAGGCCAAATTTACATTCAATAATGAATTGTCATTAAGCGTAGTTCATTATTAAATGTGAATTTGGCCTCCCACACATATGTATTAGGGTTATGGTTATGGTTAGGTTTATGGTCAGTGTTAGGGTTAGGGTTATGGTCAGGGTTTGGGTAAGGGCTATGGTTAGGTTTAGGGCTAAGATTAGGGCTATGGTTAGGGTTAGGGCTAGGGTTAGGGCTAGGTTCGTGTTAGGGATAGGGTAGTGTTAGCCTGTTAGGTTTAGGGTAAGGGTTGGTTAGGGATAGGGTTAGGTTTAGGGTTATGATTAGGGTTAGGTTAGGGTTAGGGATAGGGTTAGATTTAGGGTTATGATTAGGGCTAGGTTTAGGGTTAGGGCTAGGGTTAGGGTTATGTTAGGGTTGGGGATAGGGTAGTGTTAGCCTGTTAGGTTTAGGGTAGTGTTAGCCTGTTAGGTTTAGGGTAAGGGTTGGGTTAGGGGTAGGTTAGGGATAGGGTAGTGTTAGCCTGTTAGGTTTAGGGTAAGGGTTGGTTAGGGATAGGGTTAGGTATAGGGTTATGATTATGGTTAGGGATAGGGTTAGATTTAGGGTTATGATTAGGGCTAGGTTTAGGGTTAGGGCTAGGGTTAGGGTTATGTTAGGGTTGGGGATAGGGTAGTGTTAGCCTGTTAGGTTTAGGGTAGTGTTAGCCTGTAAGGTTTAGGGTAAGGGTTGGGTTAGGGGTAGGTTAGGGATAGGGTAGTGTTAGCCTGTTAGGTTTAGGGTAAGGGTTGGGTTAGGAATAGGGTAGTGTTAGCCTGTTAGGTTTAGGGTAAGGGTTGGGTTAGGGTTATGTTAGGGATAGGGTAGTGTTAGCCTGTTAGGTTTAGGGTAAGGGTTGGTTAGGGATAGGGTTAGGTTTAGGGTTATGATTAGGGTTAGGTTAGGGTTAGGGATAGGGTTAGATTTAGGGTTATGATTAGGGCTAGGTTTAGGGTTAGGGATAGGGTTATGTTAGGGTTGGGGATAGGGTAGTGTTAGCCTGTTAGGTTTAGGGTAGTGTTAGCCTGTTAGGTTTAGGGTAAGGGTTTGGTTAGGGGTAGGGTAGTGTTAGCCTGTTAGGTTTAGGGTAAGGGTTGGGTTAGGAATAGGGTAGTGTTAGCCTGTTATGTTTAGGGTAAGGGTTGGGTTAGGGTTAGGTTAGGGATAGGGTAGTGTTAGCCTGTTAGGTTTAGGGTAAGGGTTGGTTATGGATAGGGTTAGGTTTAGGGTTACGATTAGGGTTAGGTTAGGTTAGGGATAGGGTTAGATTTAGGGTTATGATTAGGGCTAGGTTTAGGGTTAGGGCTAGGGTTAGGGTTATGTTAGGGTTGGGGATAGGGTAGTGTTAGCCTGTTAGGTTTAGGGTAGTGTTAGCCTGTTATGTTTATGGTAGTGTTAGCCTGTTAGGTTTAGGGTAGTGTTATGTTTAGGGTAGTGTTAGCCTGTTAGGTTTAGGGTAGTGTTAGTCTGTTAGGTTTAGGATTTCGCTATCTAATGTATTAGGGCTAGGATTAGGGCTATGGTTAGGGTTAGGGCCAGGGTTAATGTTAGGGTTAGTGATATATGGTTATGGTTAGGGCTAGGTTTAAGGTAGGGGTTGGGTTATGGATAGGTTAAGGGATAGGGTATTGTTAGCCTGTTATGTTTAGGGTAAGGGTTGGTTAGGGGTAGGTTAGGGCTTAGGGATAGGGTTATGGTTGGGTTAAGGGTTAGGGGTAGGGGAGTGTTAGGTTTAGGATTTCGGTATCTAATCGTGTGCGTATTATGTGTTAGATGACTCGATGATTTAATGCATATTTTTATGTATCTTTCGTTACTTGTCTACAATAATACAAACAATAAAAACCTGATATGATAATATCTCATATATATTTTGAAGACCTCTGTCTGTATGTTTGTCTGTACGTTTGTCATTTATACAAATCTACGATTCTCGACCGATCGGGACCAATCTTGGTACGTGTGTGTAGTTTGACCAGGCGGTGGACGTTGTCGTATTGGCGAGCCCGTGCGGCGCCCGCTTCGCGCATGCCCAGACGATATCTCGGAAACGGGTGGAGCTATCGACTTGAAATTTGGTATGTGAATGTATCTTGCCCCGGATACGAATTTTATCGGGTCGCCGAGCCCGTGCGACGCCAGCTTCGCGCATGCGCAGACGAGATCTCGGAAACGGGTGGAGCTATCGACTTGAAATTTGGTATGTGAATGTATATTGCCCCGGATACGAATTTTATCGGGTCGCCGAACCCGTGCGACGCCAGCTTCGCGCATGCGCAGACCAGATCTCGGAAACGGGTGGAGGTATCGACTTGAAATTTGCTATGTGAATGTATCTTGCCCCGGATACGAATTTTATCGGGTCGCCGAGCCCGTGCGACGCCAGCTTCGCGCATCCGCAGACCAGATCTCGGAAACGGGTGGAGCTATCGACTTGAAATTTGGTTTTTGAATAGCCCGGACAACGTCGGGCTCATCGGCTAGTGATAAGTATATCACACATGCTGCATGCATCTGGACATATGTTCTGTCTATTAATTAGCTGTACTCTAGCCAGACCGAGGAACATGAGCCGGTATATCCTTAGTGTAAGAATATACGAAACCACACGCACACTCTCCTCCATTCTCCATATGTGCATAAGGAGTCCAAATTTACATTCAATAATGAATTGTGCTTAAGCGCAGTTCATTATTAAATGTGAATTTGGCCTCCCACACATATGTATTAGGGTTATGGTTATGCATGGTTAGGGTTATGGTCAGGGTTAGGGTTATGGTAAGGGTTAGGGCTATTGTTAGGTTTAGGGCTAATATTAGGGCTATGGTTAGGGTTAGGGCTATGGTTAGGGTTAGGGCTAGGTTTATAGGGTTAGGGATAGGGTTAGGGTTAGGTTAGGGTTGGGAATAGGGTAGTGTTAGCCTGTTATGTTTAGGGTAGTGTTAGCCTGTTAGGTTTAGGGTTGTGTTAGTCTGTTAGGTTTAGGGTAGTGTTAGCCTGTTAGGTTTAGCGTAGTGTTAGCCTGTTAGGTTTAGGATTCCGCTATCTAATGTATTAGGGTTAGGGTTGTGGTTATAGGGTTATGGTCAGGGTTATGGTTAGGGCTAGGATTAGGGCTATGGTTAGGGTTAGGGCCAGGGTTAATGTTAGGGTTAGTGATATATGGTTATGGTTAGGACTAGGTTTAAGGTAGGGGTTGGGTTAGGGATATGTTAAGGGATAGGGTATTGTTATCCTGTTAGGTTTAGGGTAAGGTTTGGGTTAGGGGTAGGTTAAGGGTTAGGGATAGGGTTAGGTTAAGGGTTAGGGATAGGGTTAGGGTTAGGTTAAGGGTTATGGATAGGGTTAGGTTAAGGGTTATGGATAGGGTTAGGTTAAAGGTTATGGATAGGGTTAGGGTTAGGTTAAAGGTTATGGATAGGGTTCGGTTAAGGGTTAGGGATAGGGTTAGGGTTAGGTTAAGGGTTATGGATAGGGTTAGGTTAAGGGTTATGGATAGGGTTAGGTTAAAGGTTATGGATAGGGTTAGGGTTAGGTTAAAGGTTATGGATAGGGTTCGGTTAAGGGTTAGGGATAGGGTTAGGGTTAGGTTAAGGGTTATGGATAGGGTTTGGTTAAGGGTTAGGGATAGGGTTAGGGTTGTGTTAAGGGTTAGGGTAGGGGAGTGTTAGGTTTAGGATTTCGCTATCTAATCGTTTGCGTATTGTGTGTTAGATGACTCGATGATTTGATGCATATTTTTTATGTATCTTTCGCTTCTTGCTCTAAATACTACAAAGAATAAAAACCTGATATGATAATAGTGATAAGTAAATCACACATGCTTCATGCATCTGGACACATGTTCTGTCTATTAATTAGCCGTACTCGACCAAGAACCAGGAACAGAGATGAGCCGCGAGTCCATGGTTAGCACACGGTACCTATAGATTCTATACATATATATAATTACAGATCATAGCATCGCCGTTACTAAGAGAAGACTTGTGTGCACCCCCGCGAAGGAATGTGATTCTCAGACTCACTGTATACCGGCCGCATTTCATTATAGTACCCAGTACAGATGGGTGTGCGTACCGCGTGCTCGATTAAACAAGGATATTACAGGAGTACATACTATACGGAATCTATAATCTCTCAATATAATCAAGGTTTGTAAAAGCAATTTCATATTCCGTTTTTCTATACAATAGCAAACGTTTCAATAAATATTCGGCAACTGTTTTGAGACAATACATAGACATTAACTAGAGGTATACACTGATATGTATTCAATGGCTGGGATTCCGTTAAATACATGTGACTCACGTCAATGGGTGTGGAATAAATATTTCAAATGCTTTTTTTATTATTATTATTTTGATCACACATGGAATGGTGATTGGAGATGAGTATCTTAAAGGGGTACTGTACGCCATTTTCATTAAATTTCGGGTGACAACAACGATCTAATATCGATAATATATAGAAACATAAGTAATTTGAGTCGAAGATGTATTCTGTAAACGCTCAGGTTAATAGGCTATCTTAAAATTTAATAATTTAAAAGTTAATAATTTGATATAAATTGAATTTATGACTGGAGCCATAAAATGGCGTCAATTAAATTACGAATTACCGTAATCAAAAACAGTAATTGAGGGATACTGGATTGTTAAACCGATCGTACACACGATCGCTTAAAATATTATGATGATACGGGGAGAACACTCAAGCCACTCACTGACTAGCGACGATACAATAACTTAAATGATTATATGGGACTAGTATGCATATAATATAACTTTTATTTGATTCATTTGGTTGAAAACTTTACAAAAATTACTCGACAACGACAATTTGTATTTTTGCATTCCGGTAAATTTGTCATCCGTAACATGACTTCGTACTCAACAGACTTTCAAATAATGGAAAAATTGTTACCTTATTCTCCGACTCGGAGACTATAGAAACCAACAACAACATTTGGCGTACAGTACCCCTTTAAACATCTTATAATTGATTATAAGCTTGTGATCCCAGATTAAATTGAGGATAATACCATGCACACAATCATGTATATTATTTTTATTATTATTATTTATTTTGAATCAGGCATAAAGCGCCCATATAGTATATCACAATTTAGCATACATATGTTACATTATAATAGAGATTATATTAAAGATTACATATAAAGTAGATTATTCCAATGACGAAATAAGTATGAGCTGATCGAATAACAAATTAGAATTATACATGGCATATAGTATCTTATTTGTAGAATTAGACGTTCTCTCTCGGAACCCATACACACCCTTGCGCACTAACACTGAAATCGAACACATTCTGTCATTCACAAACATTCCACTGGCACTGCACGCTCTTTCATATCTTTCACGCTCTATTGTATATTTGTTGATTGAAATATTTGTCTTTTTTTCGAATTGAAAACAAATTTCAAGTTAGCTAGGATGCTTGAATTCGTGTTATGTTCTTCTGAACGTCCCCTCCCCCCCCACACGAAGGAATGTAATTCTCTCACCTGGAGATACCACCCGCGTATACAATGCGGAGGGGGGGGGGGGGGGGGGGGCGTCGACTGCATGGTCCCTAAAACGAAATCCAAAGTCATGATTTTTGACTAGAAAATGTCACATAAATTATAATAGATATATTAACCAAAACGATATTTTGATAATTCGACCAGATGTGTTTCGTTGCTAAGAAGTTCAGAGTTAGCAAAGATGTGTTAAGATAATCCAGTTTTATTAGCAAAATATGAGATTCCCACCCCAAATCATTCGCCACGCGGCCGACAAAGAATCCACACCTTATAGCAATTAATACAAACCAACCAACAGGGAATGACATTCGATCCAAGATCCAAAGACGAATGGCATTGGTTATAGGTTTAACCTTTTCTATACCAAATGGATTTTCCCAGTCAGTTAACCCTTTACCCAACAGAAGGGCCCTGTGCCAATGCATTCTCTTATATATGCGAGTCGACCATAGGTCGCCTCGCATATATAAGAGAATGCATTGGCTTAACACATTAAACATTATAAAATTGTTAAAGAATGTAAGAAAAAATGGTAAAAAGTGTTAAAAAAAGATTTGTTTTAGGCCAATGCATTCTCTTATATATGCGAGGCGACCTATGGTCGACTCGCATATATAAGAGAATGCATTGGCACAGGGCATAACTGTAACTATCACAATGTGGTCAAGGAGCCGGTTCCAATGATATCCATATTTGTATGGTTCTATTGAGACAGACCGAAGATATTTTAGGCTGTTGAAGCTTTATTTGGCCGGTTTTGGCCGGTTTGTTGGGTAAAGGGTTAAATAGTGTACATCGGAATGGTCTATTATTGATATGGAGGGATGTTAAGTGCACAAGGAGTCCTATTTATTGAGGGAAATTATTAGATAATAAGTTCAACATATTATCTGAACATTTCCTATGGGATAACTACTAATCAATTATGCTTTAATATAGAATGGGTTAAATTTATTATGTTTTAATATAGAAAGGGTTAA
Source organism: Siphonodentalium dalli (assembly GCA_032622095.1). Lineage (NCBI taxonomy): Eukaryota > Metazoa > Mollusca > Scaphopoda > Gadilida > Siphonodentaliidae > Siphonodentalium > Siphonodentalium dalli. The sequence continues at coordinate 286,293,963 of CP136064.1, read as the reverse complement.
ATATTTGTATCAATACGTCATGTGTGCGTATTTATCATATTAAAGTTATGTGAAACACCCCGGTAGGGTGAACAAATAGAATTGGAGAATATTATGGCTCAAAGTAGTTATTTTTACGAATATTAATGGAAATTGACAACACACACCGTCATTCTTATATATTAAGTAAATGCAATGACTCTAGATGGCGAAATAATTTGCGTTAGTTTATCGCCGATTGTTGCATCTCGAATCGAGATGTAAATATTTACATTTGAGCGTAGTTCAGACGATGTTTTCTATGGAGTGGAATGGTCGATTTGTTTGAAATGTTCGGTGATGTTAGTAGAATGCTACATTCCCCAGGTTGGCATAGCGCCTGAGTACTAACTTGAACTTATAAGTTTATAGCAGCCGAACAAGACCATAACATGTCTTTAAGTTAGTAATGGTAACACGATAATACCTTTACCATTCTCTGCTAAACCATATTTGATCAAACACATCACCCAACTTGAGAAAGTCCAACGCAGAGCAACAAAACTAGTTCCTACTTTAAAACATTTACCATATGAAGACAGACTTGAAAAACTAAAGATCCCCACCCTGCAATATAGACGACATAGAGGAGATATGATAGAATGCTACAAAATTTTCAATACATATGACCCGGAAGTAGCAAATATACTGACACGAACTCCGAAACCAAAACCAGAGGCCACAACTTCAAGCTGTTTTTAGAAGGGGCAACCAGAGACACAAGAAAACACACTTTTAGTCAAAGAGTTGTGGAGCCCCGAACCAATTAGCAGAAGAGGTAGTCAACCCGATAGTTTAAACCAATTCAAAAATCGACTAGACGATTATTGGATGGAACAGGGGGTGAGACTTGATTTCAAAGCCAAATTGGGTTTGACAAGTTCTCAGATGAGTCGGGCGTTAGATAGACTTAACAATATAGGGCCTGAATTTGGTGAATTCGGAGAGCCAGACATAGAAGACGTGGACATAGTGGCACAAGCCAGCGTCCACTAACAGCATAAGGTATCATAAGGTATCATAAGGTAAACGGATTATCCCATCATTTATAAAAGTATACATTTGGAATCGTCTATTTTTCATCCATAGAGGGGTGACCAGACAGAACTAAACAGACGACAGACAGACAAACAGATAATACAAGTTCAGAAGCACTCCTATTCATTGGTGAGAAGTGTTCAGATAATAACTGTATAAGCAAAGGATGTTTGAACTTATTATTTGAACATTTCCTGAGGGAATTACTCGTAACGGATTATTTAGTATAGAAAGGGTTAAAGGTACTCAATCCGATCAGATGGTCCCCATATCATCAAGTTACAACAACAACAACAACAACAACAACATTAACATTTCTTCAAATTACGCTATAGATATCAGATAATCAGAATCGATTAGTTACAACAAAATACTAACCACTGTCAACTGTGGTATAAAATTTCCCAAGACGTGTTATTTATCAGCATGTTGTTCAACGAAATATGGCCGTATTATCACTTGAGTATCACGAAATTTTGCCGTATTACCACTTGATGTTAGAGTTATCCGTCTTCATCCGCAATTTTGTCGGAGACCGTCGGGTTGACGATTTTTTTTGGGCCACAAATAACAAATTTCAAAAATCGATATATGATCACTCTGTGCTTTGAAAGGTGGATTCCTCGACTCGAATCAAATATTTTGTTACCCCCGAAGTCAAATAAATAGAAATTTGGAAGCGTTAATTCGGATTATGCATCTATAAGCGTTACCAGGAAAGAGAATGTCATTATAAAGTCGAAAACTAGTTTAATAGGCAACTGTTGGAAATTTCCAAATTGACACCACATGAAGTTGGACAATTTCAATTTCAGACCACAATTTTGACTAAATATAGAACCATGTGCTACTCTTGTTCTAAAACAACAACTTCCTCATCAATTATTGGTTTCAAAATCAAACAATTACACAATCTATATGTGGTGCAATATTTCCAACAAATGTTGTGTGATGCATTACATTTCTAACTGTTGTGACAAAAGGGAATTTACACACAACACCGCCCCACCTGTCGCTACGTCCATGTGCACTGGTTATGGGTTAACGTGAGGCTTGCATGCATGGGTATTAATCATAAGTCATTAATTGTGTTCAAGAGCCAACCTTGGCTAGTCATCCACTGTAAGGAAGCCAGTTAGATTTGTTAGTGAATTGGATGGACTGCAGGTACAACGGCAAAGAATTTGCGTGGGCTGAAAATAGCTTCTGAATGCCAAACGATCACCAGAGAATGCATCCTAGAAAATAATTGGTGTATAGCGCACTGTGCCATGTACAAAATTGGTGTCTCGCTTTCTCTCTCAATGTGCACCTATATCTATTGTTGTCTTGCTTTCTTAGCTCTTTAACATGCAACTATCCCTATTTGTGTCTTCAACCGCAATCACCTCCCCAACATGCACCTGTATCTCTATTATTTCGCGCTCCGCGTGTATAATGTTTCGCTGATTCTTGGTATACATGGGTCATGGGCGTTTTATTTATAGAAATGGGAATTTTTGGGACGGAATATGTCTATTGTTGTCTTCATCGGCGATCTCACCAACGTGCACCAATCTGTATTGTCTTCAACCGTGAAGACGATCACGCAAAAAACAAGTGATTCATACCATTATGACTCTACATGTGTCACAGTGGCGTAGTCATAGGCATCAGTGTGGGCTGCGACTATCGTGATTGTCCTCTCGCTTTACTGAGGCAGCTGTCAGGTGAAAAACTTCCAACAGTTGGAAGTTTTGATCAGTTATTTTTTTTTAACTCAATGGTGTGCAAATTGAATATCATGGACCATGACTTCGGACTCTGGTACAAGGGGTTGCAGTGGAAATTCTATAAGCAATGTGTTATATTAGTCCCAGGTGTGCGTAAGCACACAGTGACGTGGCTAGAGGGTGTGTTTTTGGTGGATAGTCCAAATTGCAGAATCCCAATTGCACCCCCTTGTACGTGACTCATGGTCCATGCATTTCCATTGCACCCCTTGTACTGGACCCATGCAGTTATGGTCCATGAATTTCCATTGCACCCCCTTGTACTGGACCCATGCAGTCATGGTCCATGAATTTCTATTGCACCCCCCCCCCCCACACTTTGTACTGGACCCATGGTCCATGAAATTCCATTTGCACAACATTGGGTTTGACTTTATTTGAACTGGTCAAACTATCCAATTGTTGGAAGTTTTCCAATTGACAGCCATCTCAGTAAAACGAGAGGCCGATCTCGATCGGCAGATGTTTACACATCCCTTGACGATAGAAAATTCCTATGATCGGAATCATAATCTAGAGTCTTGGTGTTGAATTGTAGAGTATGCTGTCATGTACTAAAGTAGTATAGACAAATGTAACACAAATTATTGGGAATTATGTAGTATATGTGAGATAGCAAAATAATAGAGTTGGCGGTTAACAATACAACCTCACACACAAACATGGCATTGCTCTGTGACACTTTCTTTATTAAACTATGTCAGATAAGATCAAATCTGACATAGCATGTGGCCAAGTAATTAACTCAAGCTACCTTAATATGCTTATTGTTGTCAAAGTGTGAAAGATATATAACTAGAATTTGAGGGGGAGGTTAGAGGAGGGGTAAGGATATGGAGGAGGGGAGTAGAAGGTGGGAGGGTCACTTGGAAAGTGTGAAAGTGTGACAGGTCGGTCACATTTCAACAATCTGAATACCTACCATCCAAGGCCCCTTCACAGTACACACCATATGTCAGATTAATCAGCAAGGTGGTCCCGAGAAGACGTTTGAATGAGTCTTAGTAATTTCATGGAAGAAATTAAAATATTTATTTAAATTGAGCTAGGACTACAATCTAAACAAGAGCATCACTAGGGCGTGGCAAAATACACCCATGTTAATTTCAACAAAGGGTCATAACGAGTAATCCATTGGTAATTTTTAAAATTTTAAATTTAAAAATGAACAGATAACTATCACTATAGCTATTACCCGAAAACCAATATAATCATCAAATTATAAGTCAACAACTCCGGTTAAAATAGGTGGACGGAACCCAAATCTAACTTGTCCTGTATTTTCATATGAGTAATCAACATACTAAATTGGAAACCAAACATAACTAAAACTAAAGTTATCACCTGGAAACCAAAATAATCGGCAAATTCTAAGTCGACAAGGACCAAAAATGGGAAGACCAAATCCAAATTCGAACTTGACCTGTATTTTCATGTGGGTAATCTACATACAAAAATTTTAAACAGTCAGACAACTAAATCTGAAGTTATCATCTGGAAACCATTTCATCTAATTCTAATTTGACAAGGACCATAATATAACTCTGGCACAAATTGATGGGCGGAAACCAAATTCGAACTTGACCTGTGTTTTGGGCTAGTAAACCCACATACCAAATTTCAGTCCACTCAGTTCATATTTACTAAAGTTATCATCCGGAAACGAAAATTGAGTGTAAATTCAAAAAAACAGGGCCGTAATTCTGGTGAAAATTGACAGGTGGAACCCAAATTCGAACTTGACCTGTATTTTGTGCTAGTAAACTCACGTACCAAAATTTCATTCCATTCAGTTATCACCCGGACACGAAACAGATTAACAGACAGACGGGCGGATGGACGGACGTACATGTACGGCTAGATGAACCAATAATATAATACGTTCCGTTTTTTTTTCAAAACGGCCATATAAAAAATGTGACAAAACTCGTAAAAACAGTCGGATCAAACCCATATTCGAACTCGAACTGTATTTGGGGCTGAGAACCTCATATATAAAATATGGTTTCAGTCGGATAGAAAATGTTTGAGTTAAAACACCATGTGTAAAGTGTCTGTGTACAGATGGACAGATGGACGGATGGACCAACGACGACTGAGTGGTTAATCTGGACGTCGACACTATGTGAACAATATTATGGTAAGGGAACACATTAACATGAGTTTCGATGTTGGATTATAGGGTATACTGATATGTACTAAAGAAGTATAGACAAATGTACATGGGTGAAAACATAAAGGGTTAATTGGAATTTATGGGTCACAAGAGAAGGGTTAACATAACATCTACAGTAATGCCCAAAGTAATTGACCACTTAACCACAGCAGAATTATGGGTAATTTTTCAGGATTTAGTCGGAAATATGGCTTGTTGCCATTCAACGGAAAGCTCTCGTCGAGAGCTTTCCGATGAATGGTAACAAGCCATATTTCCGACTAAGTCCTGAAAAATTACCCATAATTCTGCTGTGGTTAAGTGTTCAATTACTTGGGCATTACTGTATACTATAGAGCCTGTCGCCAGTGTAAGCAGTTCTAGTTATGTTGTTGCAAACTGCCAGTGAGATAACAAAATAATATAGTTATTTAATAATGGAAAAGGTTAAAATACATGGAATGGGTAAAAGGGGTTATATCTCATATCTCCACTTTATTTGATCCAATATAAGTCCAAGCATACAAAAGGACCTACGGTAGAGCTCCATTGTTCTAGTTGAATAAATTCACCTGGCTAAGTGGTGGTAAACAGAACACCCTCAGACAAAAAATACTATCCATGTTTAAATCTGATATTAGAATGTGGTCCAGCTGTGTGGCCAGGTACAGGTAATTAAAGGCACGGATGGCCCTCGTTATAGGCTATAACTTAGAAATAACAGTTACCAAATTATGAAAATTTCCTCAAGAATATACTAGTAGTATAGTATAATGATATTATGAATGTGATATTATCCGCAAAACACTTTGTGTGAGTCGTTTGTTTATATACAGCACATAAATATTTAGCGATAAGCAAAACACTCAATTTTTTTAAGGAAAGTGATTAGCGGTGACCTAATCAACACCAAAATCTTGAGAGCGAGGATTAGCAAACGCTATACCGGTATGTTGTTATTAACTTGATGGCATTTGTAACCAAAGTTCAATTAATGTGTTGTCCCCATTGTTGAGTGTTTTGCTTATCGCAAAACATGCTTATACACTGTTTGGTTACATAACATATCATTTGTTTACATAACACAGAGTACTAACATGACGATAAAATGCAATTTACGCAATATTTATGATTAGTATAAGAAAAAAGTTTGTCTATAATATTCTTTCTGTTTATGGCGGTTCTAACGGCTTACCGTATATTTAACTGTGCTTATTGTTCTCAAAGCAAGAAAGAGATACAGTAAAACTTTGAAGAGAATTGTTTTTGGGGGGGGGGGGGTAGGAGGCCAGAGAATGGTAGGTGGAGGGGAGAGAATGGGTAGGAGGATAGAAGGTGTGATGATAACTTGGCAAGTGTGATACCAGATCTGATTAATTTCGACAGGTTAGTCACATTTTAACAATCTGAATACCTATCAGCCAAGGCCCCTTCACACCATATCAGATTAAACAGCTTGGAGGTTCCCCATGAAGATGTCTAAATGAGTCTCAGTAATTTCATTGAAGAAGTTTTTGTTTATAAGTTAGAAAAACAAAACAAATGTAAATAAATCATTCTTTTGATTAAATTCAATAAGGAGTTGAATCTAAAAAAAATGAAAATCTATTTTTGTTTTAATAAGGGCTATAAGTTATAGCCTATAACTCTAAAAAAAACTTGGGTCAAAAAAATATTTAAAATCAATCTGTATTTTGGGCTGAGAAACTCATCTACAATATTCGTGTTGCGATCGGATAGAAAATAGTTATCGCACCATGCATAAAGCATCTATGGACAGACAGACGGACGGACAGACAGAAAAACAAATGATGAGTAGTCATCTGGACATCGACACTATGTGTACGATACTATAGTTAGGGTACACATAAAAATTCTAGGAAAATAATTAATCAACTTCTGGTTAAATTCATCAATTATAGGAAAATAATTATTCTACTTACGGTCTAAATTCAACAATTTCATGTCCACTCTGTATATGAGTGACAAATAAAATGGGAATGTAAACCTCCTATCTCTTATTACTTATATTTATTTATAATGGCCAATGACTGTGTTCCTGGAGTGCACTTGCGATGGTAAATATCCACACCAAATTTCTTCCTATAACCCATGGCTGAGATACTCAGGCCGACAAGACAAAACAAAATTCTTTCCAGGTACACAAAGATGGGTAACTCTATAACAGAATATTTTTAAAGTGATGTGAAACACTCCATTTGTGTGATCAAATAGAAATGGAGAATAATCTTGCTCAAACTATTTATTTTTACGAATAATAATCCACATTTACAGCACACACACCGTCATTCTTATGTTTTAATTAAATGCAATGACTCTCGATGTCAAAATAATTTGTGTTAGTTTATCGCCGATTGTTGCGTCCCGAATCATGATGTAAATATTTACAATTATGCGTAGTTCAGACGATGATATCTATGGAGTGGTCTGGTAGATTTCTTTGAGATTTTCAGTGATGTTAGCAGAGAATGCTACATTCCCACAGGTGGCAGAGCATAGTTTCACTCACCCGAACAAGTCCATAATGTCTTTAAGCACTTCTGATGACAAACCTTCATTTAAAATTTCATCGAGATCCATTAAACCATGGCCGAGATATCTTCGCACATGTTTAGAAAACAATTATTTCCAGATAAACAAAGTGGGATAACTCTAAAATGAAAAACACTAACAACACCAATGTATTGATTCAATCCATCTTAAACACAAAATTTATCCCCAAAAAAATGTGGCTATGAAATTCAAGTGTTAAACAAATCTAGCTTTTGTAAGTGCTTTTGAAATCATATATGTAGATTCCTCTCAGATTAAAGGTACTCAACCCGTAAAGAGGGTCCCCATCTCAACAGATTCCAACAACAACAATCCGAACGGAGGGTCCTATATTACTATTTCTTTGGCTTTGGGGGTAAAAAATATTTGATTCGAGTCGAGGAACCCATCAAACAAAGCTCAGAGTTATTAGATATTGATTTTTAAAATTTGTTATAAACTCGAGATCAGTACTACTAACTGCCGTAATCTTCTCTGGATGTGTTCTCCAAATCTATTCAAACAGACAAGGATGGATAACTCTAAAATCAAGTGGTAATTTTAACTCAATTTTGACTGAGTTCTGGGCCAGGTAGTATTCCCGATAATGAAAAATAATAGATTTCTAAAATCGATATCTAACAAATCTGAGCTTTGATGGGTGACTTCCTCGACTCGAATCAAATATTTTTGACCCCCGAAGCCATTGAAATAGTAATTGAGAGGAGTTTTATCGGGTTGAGTACCTTTAATAGGTACTTATAATATAGTTACTTCTGCAATCTCAGTCACAATTTACTTTCATGGCTTTTAAATAGTGCTTCAAATGCTATTCCTAGCTGTTAGCTATTTCACTACTTAAAATAACCCTTGATGTTTCTATGATAATGTTTCTCTTCCCTGACAAGTTTTATATATTTAAGGATGTTAAGGTGATCATAGCATAAATAGAATAAAAGTGCAGAAGGGTCATATTTATTGAGGGAAATGTTTTGATAATATGTTCAACAAAGAACCTATGGTCGTTTGTTGAACTTATTATATGAACATTTCCTATGGGATAACTACTGATCAATGATGCTTTAGTATAGAAAAGGTTAAATCTGGATTATCTCCTCATTATGTTTTATATAGTTTTCTGGGTAAAAAATACTAAATATGAGTCGAAGACACCTATGGTCGTTTGTTGAACTTATTATCTGAACATTTCCAATGGGATAACTACTGATCAATGATGCTTTAGTATAGAAAAGGTTAATGCTGGGTTATCTCCTCGTTATGTTTTATAGTTTACTGGGTAAAAAATACTAAATATAAGTCGAAGACACCTGTCCAGAAACACTTATATAAAAATATTGATTTTATATCTTTATATATTTTCTATATAACTCTATAAAATCTATAAAACTTGTTATAGGAAGAGATAGACCATCTTTAAAGATAGTGTATCCCCCCCCCCCCCCCCCCCCCCCCCCCCCCCTGAACCAAGGTTCGCGCTGCCACTTGCCAAATTTGCCAATGGCAAAAAATAATTCATATTTGGAAAAAAATGTTTTCATTTGGCAAACGTTTTGGCAAGTCAGTATTTAATTCATTAAGAGAGTTGAAAAATATTGATCAATCGATACCATTCATTTCAGGAAACTCTTAAAATATGATTATATTAGTGGTGTTTTACATGTTTTAGGAAAAGTTAACACCTCTATTAAGATGTAGATAATCTGATAGCATTTAGTATCGATGGGTGGATGGATTACTCGTCTTTAGTGTGGTGGTGTTTACATAGCTAATCCTCTTGTAGTCATTCAAACCGCGAGTGTCGAAACATAAGACTTAATGTTGCAAAAAATGGTACTATCAGGGATAGTATTTGGCAAATTCTAAAACAATTTGGCAATTATATTTTCATTTGGCAAAAGTAAATTTTGGTCCATATCTATGGCTTCTCCTTCAATATTCAAGAGGAAATACACAATAAAACCTGAGTTTTGTAGAGCATGAGAGGGGAGTACAGCTGCAAACTTTGATTTTATAGACTTTGAAAACTTGGAAAAGAGAGATGTGGTAGAAATTCTTTCAACAGCAGTGAGCCCAAAAACTTATTAAAATAGCAAACAATGAACGCTTGTTGTTTACATGCCTCAGGATTAAATTAACCCGTCATTACCAAAGACTCATTAATGAGTTCCCTAAGCAAATATTTAGATAATAATTCCAACAAAATGCCATTGTTGAACTTATTATCTGAACATTTCCCACTAATTATATTTTCTGTCTGTACTCTGCACATTTTTCCTGAACACACCTCCAAATGAATAGACCATTCCAATATATACTTGTTTAGCTGAATGGGAGAATCCATTTAGTAAAGAAAGGGTTAAAGGAGGACTGTACACTAAGTCCGGCCATTTATTTTGGACCATCTCATTATAGACTCAACAGAATATAGATGCAACAAATGAAGGAATTTGATTAGTGCAAATTACACTCATGTGCTCTATGAATGATGCAAAAAACATGGTAATTATAATGAAAATGAATTTAAGACTCGAGTAAATGGCCAGATTTAGTGTCAAGCCTTGAAATAGTGTGTCTGTCATTTGCAGAATGAGGTCCCCAGAGGGTGAATTTAGTGATGCTGCCCCGCATAGCGGGCTAGCATCACCAAATTCACCCTCTGGGAACCTCATTCTGCTTACACCTCAGCAGAATGAGGTCCCCAGAGGGTGAATTTGGTGATGCTAGCCCACTATGCGGGGTAGCATCACTAAAT